>CM021765.1:89216732-89244025 GCA_011076525.1 Nettapus auritus
CAGTTTCCTGAGGAGAATGCTGTGGGTAACGGTGTCAAAAGCCTTACTGAAGTCAAGGTAGACCACATCCACAGCCTTTCCCTCATCCACCAAGCGTGTCACTTTGTCATAGAAGGAGATCATGTTTGTCAAGCAGGACCTGCCCTTCATACACCCATGCTGACTGGGCCTGATCGCCTGCTTGCCCTGCAAGTGCCGCGTGATGGCGCCCAAGATAATCTGCTCCATGAGCTTCCCTGGCAGTGATGTTAAACTAACAGGCCTATAGTTTCCTGGGTCAACCTCCCAGTCCTTCTTGTAGATGGACGTCACGTTTGCTAGCTGCCAGTCGAGTGGGACCTCCCCTGATATCCAGGACTGCCAATAAATGATGGAAAGGGGCTTGTCCAGCTCTTCTGCCAGTTCTCACAGTACCCTTGGGCGGATCCCATCTGGCCCCATCAACTTGTGTACATCTAAGTGCTGTAGCAGGTTGCCAGCCATTTCCTCGTGGATTGCGAGGGCCACATTCTGCTCCCCATCCCCCTCCACCAGCTCAGGGTAACGGGTATCTAGAGAACAACTGGTATTGCTGCTAAAGACTGAGGCAAAGAAGGCGTTATGCACCTCAGCCTTTTCCTCCTCTATCATCACTAAGTTTCCCTCCGCGTCCAGTAAAGGATGGAGATTCTACTTAGTCCTCCTTTTTGTGTTAATGTTTTTATAAAAACATTTTGTTATCTCTAACAGCAGTAGCCAGATTGAGCTCCAGGTGAGTTTTGGCCTTTCTAATTTTGTCCCTACACATCTTTAAAACATCTTTATAATCCTTCTGAGTGGTCTGCCCTCTTTTCCAAAGATCATAAGCCCTCTTTTTTTTTCCTAAGTTCTAGCCACAACTCTCTGTTCAGCCAGGCTGGTCATCTTCCACACTGGCTTGTCTTTGGGCACATGGGGAAGAGATGAGAGAAGAGATGAGTGCCTTCCCTTCTACTCCCCCTTGTGAGGAAGCTGTAGACCATGATGCGGTCTTCCCATAGTCTCCTCTTTTCCAGGCTGAACAAACCAAGTGATTTCAGCCACTTCTCATATGTCTTCCCTTCTGTGGTGGTTTTACTCAGGTGGGCAGCAGAGCCCCACCACAACCCAAACAAAGGGAAAGGGGGAGAAAATACAATGAAAAGGGCTCAAGGGTTGAGCCGAAGGACAGGGAGATCACTCAACAGTTATTGCCATGGGCAAAACAGACTCAAAATAAGGAGATTAGAGAAATTTATTGCTTGTTACTAACAAGATGGAGAAGTGAGAAACAAAGAAAACAAGCTAAAAGCACCTTCCCCCCATCTAACCTCTTCTACCTCCTGCCCCCAAGCAACACAGGGGAATGGGGTTCGTCTCTGCTGCTCCACAGGGGACCCTCCCATGGGATGCTGTCCTTCCCGAACTGATCCTGTGGGGGCTGCCCACAGGCAGCAGCTCTTCAAGAACTGCTCCCATATGGGTCTGTACCATGGGGTCCACCCGTAAGGAGCAAACTGCTCCAGCATGGGTCCCCCATGGGCAGCAGCTCTTGCCAGGTACCTGTTGTTGTGTGGTCCCTTCTCCACGGGCTGCAGCTCTGGCCTGCAGTCTGCTTTGGTGGGGGTTCTCCACAGGCTGCAGCCTCCTCCAGGCCACATCCACCTGCTGCACCGGGGGCTCCTCCACGGGCTGCAGCGTGGAGATCTGCTCCATGCGGGACCCATGGGCTTCAGGGGACAGCCTGCTCCACCAGGGGCCTCCCCAGAGGCTGCAGGGGAACTGCTGCTGTGTGCCTGGGGCACCTCCTGCTCTCCTGCTGCACTGACCTTGGGGGGCTGCAGGGTGGGTTCTCACTCCTCAGTCTTGCAGCTGCTGTTATGCAGCAGTGTTTTTTGTTTTTTTTTTTTTTTTCCTTTCTTAAATCTACTCTCATAAAGGCACAAATGACATTGATTATTGGCTCAGCTCTGGCCAGCAGCAGGTCTCTTCAGAGCAGTCTGAAACTGGCCTTTATCTAACAAGGGGCAGCTTTTGCCAACCCTGCAGCCTTCTGCCACTAAAACCCACTATACCCTCTAGACCCTTCACCATCTTTGTTGCCCTGCTTTGGATGCTGTCTGGCAGTTTAATGTCTTTCTTATATTGTGGTGCCCAAAACTGCACACAATATTCAAGGTGAGACTGCACCAGAGCAGAGGGGGACAATCCCTTCCCTTGACCGCCTAGCAATGCCATTCTTGATGCACCCCAGGATATGGTTGACCATCCTGGCCATCAAGGCACACTGCTGGCTCATGTTCAGCTTGCTGTCAGTCAAAACCCCAAGATCCCTTTCGGTGGGGCTGCTCTCCAGCATCTTGTCTCCCAGTCTGTACATATGGCCAGGGTTGCCCCTTCCTGGGTGCAGAATCTGGTGCTTGCTCTTGTTAAAATTCATATCGTTGGTGATTGCCCAGCTCTTCAATTTGTCCAGATCTCTCTGTAAGGCCTCACCACCCTTGATGGAGTTAACAGCTCCACCCAATTTGGTACTGTCCACAAACTTGCTCAAAAAACCTTAATTTCCTTCATCCAAATCATTTATGAAAACACTGAAGAGAACTGGGCCCAAAATGGAGCCCTAGGGAACCCCATTAGCAACAGTTGGTCAGCCTGATGTAACCCCATTTAAAAGAACCCTCTGGGCCCAACCCATCAATCAATTTTTGACTCATTTTATCATGCTTTTATCAAACTGTATTCTAGTCACTTTGGCCAGAAAGATACTGTGAGAGACAGTATTGAAAGCTTTACTGAAATCTAGAAGGAATACACTGACTGGTTTCCTTTGGTCAACTAGGTGGTTGATCTTGTTGTAGAAGGCAATTAAGTTTGTTAGACATGACCTTCCCCTAGTGAACCCATGTTGGCTTTGACCAATGACTGCATTGTCCTTTAGGTGTTTTTCAATAAGTCCCAGTATAATCTTCTCCATAACTTCACGGGCACTGAAGTGAGACTGACAGGCCTATAATTGCTAGGTTCTTCGTTCTAATCCTTCTTGAAAACTGGGACCACATTCACACCTTCTAGTCAACTGGGACCTCTCTGCATTCCCAAGACCATTGCAAAAATAATTGAGAGAGGTATTTTGGTGGTATCAGCCAGCTCTTTCCCTTTTGTCTAGCAGTCTTGGAGGTGTAGACAAGTGTTCATTGTGAAGGCCACAACATGGCCTTGTGATACTGAAGCCATAATGCTGGAATCTGGTTATTATGTGAGGTGAGGCACTGAGGCTTCTCCTATAGCTTGGGGGATGGGGAGGGATGGGGAAAGGGGTGGGTGGGTGGGTGGATGTTAGGCTCCAGTAGGACACGTGAACCTCCCTGAAGGAGTGAAATAATAAGAATTACTATTATTACTTGGTTTCTGATAGCTACAGTTTCCATGGTGGAAGGCTTATTCCAGTTCTGTTTGAAGGAGCTGAACCTCACTATTCAGGAGGGTATAACTGAGTTACTGGGTCACAGTTATGTAGCTGTGAGCTGAATTCCCCTCATTCCCCGAAAGTCAAAAGCAGGAGCTGGTGAATATTGGGCATGTACTGAGGGACCCAAAGCCAGAGAAGCCCTTGGGAGGGCCTGATTCTGCAGGCTTTTAAGCCTGCCTTCCACTGATGCTTTGTAGAGCTATTCTGCAAAAGCTGGATTTCTTCTGGTTTAGCTCTTCACTTACACCCTTATGATAATTTCCATAGTTGTCTTCGGAGAACAATTGGTTAGCTGCTTTGTGTATTTAGATTTATTGGACATCATCTGTGGATATTGGCTTTTAAGGTGTAGCTGAAATGAAGCCAGAGCACAAAACCTGTAAAGTAGGACAATTGCTTCTGCTAATTTCTGGAGTTTCCATGCATTGTGCTGTTTATAGCAAAGCGTGCTTATGACTTATGAGAAAACATGAGTTAGAAACTCAAGATATTTCTTCTGTGGTGACTTAGTTTGCAGTAATTCCCGCACAACCCAAGTTCCTTGCAAATACAGAAGAGGTTGAGTCCTATGAATTTACTTCTTTTATTATTTTAAAATTGCTCTTGCAATTGTTGTAAGTGCTTGGAAAGCAAGTTTAGAACATTATTAGAAACTTGTCCCCGAGGGCATGTCTTTTATAGAATTACCAGTGGGTAAGAGCTGGCTGGGGAGGGAAGCATTTATACTGAAACAGCAAGGATGGAAAATGTTTTAAGTAATACAGTACTGAATGTATGACCTGGTGCCCCTTCACTGTCATGGGAAATGAATGGCGCTCTGCCTAGCGAAGGATTTCTTTAAGTCCCCTTTCACCTCCCTTATTTGTGCACTGGCAGTATTTTTTTTGTCTCTAATAATTCTTAAGGCATTAGGCATAATAGTCTCCATCTGAACCTTTTTAAAGATGGCAGATATTTGTGGATGTTCTGGGTGAACTGGGGTCTAGTTTTCAGCTTTTCAGCATTCTCTCCCCTTGCGGTTTGTCACATGGCACCACAAAGAACTTTCTTCACCTCACTGAGAGTTTGTGCAAAACACTTTTCCACCTCTTAGTTTTGATCTGCTACAGAGTGAGTTCCCAGCAGAGATCCAGCTGTAAAGGTCTCTGTGCATAGGCTGTAGAATCAAAGGGCAAAGAAATGTCCGGGTGCAGGGGGAGGAAAGGAAGAAGGCGAGACCTGTCTTGTGGCCTCTCTAGTTCTTTAAAATGATTTTGGGCTACGAACTTTTGTATTTTTGGCTGTTGATCTTTTGTTAAATCTACACAAGAGTTGACTGCAGTCCTGAGGAGCTAGTGTCAATGCTATTGATGTGGGGCTGGGAATCTACCTTATGGATCCAAACAGTTTGTTAGATGCCCAAGTAAAACCTTTTAAGAGTTTTGTGCATGTGTGTCAATGTATGGTGTAATTCTCATTTTTTTTTTTTTTTTTTTTTTCCATTGCAGTAGTACTTTCCTGGATGAAAATCTTTCCTACCATACTATTTATTTGTTAAATCTGTTTCCATTTATTCTCTGTATTCAGTTTTCATGAGGGCTGTAAACTGTTTTTTAAATAAGTTTGATTACTTTGCTCATTCAGTTTACTGAATCTGTAGCCTTAGTCTCAGTGCTGCACAGAAAGGTATGTGCTCATTAAGTCCTTTCAAACTGTCAGTCTGCAGGGGAATATCCTTGTACACCTTTTTTTGAAAAGGTGACCTTCCTGATTCTGAGATGGTAGAACAGGCCAGCACCCCAGAAGTCTCAGTGGATGCAGACTGGCTAGGATAGCTTTGTCTTTTTCCTCCCTTCCACTATGAAAAGGTCTGCCAGTCTTAATTATGAGCCCTAGATGTGCATCTTGAGGTTTGCAGCATCTGGAACACAGTGCAATGATTTCTGTTCTGCATGAGGCATGCAAATAAGTGGCAGCTTGAACTTGCTCTGTTCCTAATGGTGTCTGTCTCTTTTGAATGCATGCTGCCTCATCAGCCCTTACAGATACGTGCTGCCCTGTTGCAACGTGACAGACAGGTTTTCAGACCCCCTTAGCTTTTAAAGCAGAGGGGTGTATTCTCTTAAGGTAAACCTTATATGGCTTCCTGAATTAAATCAGTATGTTCTAATTGGACAAACGCAAATGAGTTGGGTGGCTATGCCCAACAGGGGAGAGAAAACTGGAGTTGAAATGTTTTACTCATTGCTAATATCCATGGATGATGTTCTTCGTAAGATTGTACTTTTGCTCTTGCTTCTTAGTCCTGTCCATCATTTCATATATTGCTGAGGATAGCTCTCTAAGCGGAACAGCTGTGCCATCTGCCTCCAGCATTATTTCAGTCCTCACTGTTTTGGGATAAATTTCATAAAGTGTATTGCACATACAAACATTTAATTGAACAAATGGGAAGCTTCTCCAGTTAAGAAAGCTTTGCAAATGACAAGCAATGTCCAATTTCCATTCTAATAGTTACTCCGGGGCTTTAAAGTATGTGTGAATTCATCTAGTAGGGGCTGATAGTATATTTGAGGCAGATGGCTTTGTTCTGCAAAGAAGAAATGTAAGTGGCTTTCGCTATAAATCTTTTTTTTTTTTGGCAGAGGGTTGACGTGATAAAGATGTGAGTATTACTGAGAGTGCTCTTTAATAATTATACTACCTTATGTTTTCCCTCAAGAATATGGTTAACTGACTAGAAAAATCTATTCTGAGTTTTTACGCTTAACTATAACAAACAGAAATACCCTCTTCTGTCTACAGCAGAAGACTGAAGAGTAGGCAGGTTATTAAACAAAAAGGCAGATATCAGTCCTTAGAGAAGCATCATAACTTCAGAAGGGTGTTGGACTTGGTGGAAAATGCATGTTCATGACAGCGTGCTTTACTGATCAGAAATTCATCAAATCATGTAGACCTAACCCTGTGTATATTACTGTGGTGGTTTCACCTTGCTGGGCAGCTGAACTCCACCACAACTGTTCTCTCACCCCCCTCTCCTCAGAAGAGGAGGGGAAGAAGAAAAGGAAAGAAACAGCTCATGGGTTGAGATAAGGGTAATTTAATTAAAGGAAAAATAAGGGAAAATTATTACAAATGAAATAATTTAACAAAAGGGGAAAACAAACAATCAAAAAACCACAAGCAAAGGCCATGCGGAAGTGCAGAGGAAAGAATTTACTCTCTACTTCCTACAAACGAGCGATGCTTGACCACGTCCTTGTGTAGTGGGTTTACGTGGCAAGGTTTTGGTAGCAGGGGGGCCATAGGGGTGGCTTCTGTGAGAAGGATCTAGAAGCTGCCACATGTTTGGTGAGGGCCCCACTGCTGACCAGAGCTGAGCCAATAAGCGATGTTGTTTTGCGCCTCTGTGAGAGCATATTTAAGACAGGGAAAAAAAGCGCTGCGCCACTCAGCAGCTGGGAGGGTGAGAGGAGTGAGGAACAGCCTTGCAGGCGCCAAGGTCAGTGAAGAAGGAGGGGGAGAGGTGCTCCAGGTGCCGGAGCAGAAGTCCCCTGCAGCCTGTGGTGAGGACCATGGTGAAGCAGGATGTCCCCCTGCAGCCCATGGAGTACCACGGTGGAGCAGGGTTCCGTGCTGCAGCCCGTGGAGGAGACCACGGTGGAGCCTATGCCCCGAAGGAGACTGCGGCCTGTGGAAGACCCCTGCCGGAGCAGATTCCGGGCCGGACCTGTAGGCCATGGAGAGGAGACCACGCAGGAGCAGGTGAGCCGGCAGGAGCTGCTGCCTGTGGGGGACCCAGGTTGGAGCAGTTTGCTCCCGAGGGATGGACCCCGTGGTACGGACCCATATCTGGAGCAGTTCTTGAAGAGCTGCTGCCTGTGGACAGCCCACGCTGGATCAGTTCGGCAAGGACTGCATCCCGTGGGTGGGACCCCGCAGCACAGGGGACAAGAGTGACCGAGAAGGAACGGCAGAGAAGAAGCGCTATAGACTGACCATAACCCCCATTCCCCTGTTCCCCTGCGCCTCTCCGGGGGAGGAGGTGGAAGAGGGTGGTTGGGGGGGGAAGGTGCTTTTGGTTTCTTTCCTTTGTTTCTCACTTCTCTAGCTTGTTAGTAATAAGCAATAAATCTTACTTTCTCTCTATGCTGAGTCTGTTTTGCCCGTCACGATAATTATTGTGTGATCTCCTAGTCCTTATCTCAACCCTTGAGCCCCTTTCATCGTATTTTCTCCTTGTGAGAGAGCAGTTGTGGTGGAACTCAGCCGCCCACCCGAGTAAAACCATCACACCTTGAAGCAGGGCCTCAGCGCATGTACCTGTTGTTCGGGAGGACAGACATTTTCACAATGAGAGCCCTGTCTGCCCTCTCCTTCCTTTTTCCACCTTTTATTGCTGAGTGTGACATCATATGGTATGGAATATACCTTTGGTTTAGGTCAGCTGCCCTGGTGATGTTCCCTCCCCACCTCTTGCCCACCCCCAGCCTGCTGGCTCTTGGGGGGCTTGGAGGCAGTCCTGATGCAGTGTCAGTATTGCTCAGCAGCAGACACAACGCTGGTGTGATACCAGTGCTGTTCTAGCTACAAGTGCAGAGCACAGCACTGTACAGGCTGGTGCAGGGAAAATTAACTCCATCCCAGCCAAACCCAGTACAGTTAACTACTTTTTAAGACAGTTAGAAAGTAGACAATTGGAAGATGCTCAAGGTGTTCCTCTTAAATTTATGCTGGTGGTTTTTGCCCAAAGCTTCAATGCCTTATACATCCTAAAGCTTATGAAGGCTCAGCTGTGAAGCAGTTTCTCAGTCATCTGACTGAGAGCTGCTAACACAAATAGTGGATGAAGGGGAAGGTGTTACTGGATGAAGTGGAGATGAATACATCTATGGGATGGATAAGGTGGGAGGGTCTTGAATCTTGATGTTTGCCTGAATTTGCATTCAACCAATGCATGGAAATAGGTTGTCTAATATAAATTCAGCTGTTGTTCATAGCTTTGAGACATTTCTGGGATTTACTAGTGGAATAAAACTGAACAAGTGTAAATATATGTTAGTGTTCCTTATCTGTGTGAAGACAGGTCTCACTAGCATGAGCAGTAAGGATGGGCAGCCCCGATCTGTGTAACTGAGAATGTGTTGTGTTTGCCACAGATTGTGTCAAAGCTGTATGTTTCCCACATCTTTATTTTCAAGGTTGAAGTACTACACTCCTTCCCTGATGCTTTCTTCCACAATATACTCTTAAAACTTTACTGTTGTTTCTTCCTACCTCAGGATTTGGATTTATGGATGGATTTTGTGGCTGCTGGTGTCTTTATTGTAGAACTTTTACCTTGCTAGTCTTCCACTATGTCTCTAACTGGAAACCTGTGAACAGCTGAGCTCTGGAGCTCATTTTCTAGTTTATCATTCATTAAAAAAAAGGGGGGAACAGAGGACCAAACATACTGCATACCTTGGAAGGATCAGCTCTTGACAAAGAAATACAAGGAATCTTGAATCAAGTTCTAAAACTTGCACTAAATATTTAAAAACAGAACCCGCCCCCCCCCCCCCCCCGTATCTGTTGATCTGATGTGAAGTGTCCAGGTTTATGCACTTGAATTTATAAAACTTTTGAATATTGGCATATGTATGTCTGAAATCTTAAAATATGCTTGTCAGAAATATTTTCTAAGAATAGGCTTGATTATTGAGTCTTCAGACAGCATTTTTTGTTGTTACTTGAGACAGGTTTTTCTAGTGAGTTATGAAGCCCTGGAAAAAAAGACAGACATAATGGAAACATTGACAGATGCCTTAACTGCTGTAGTGTTGGCAGGCACCAACCTTGTGTTCATAAACCTTCTCAATAATTCTTATTCTAACAATAATAAGCAGGTATTGACTTCTGTTGTATTCAGCATCAAGATTCATTGACCCGAGAGGTAAATATTGGTGAGAGTGAAGCCAGGGTCAATATAACCCTCGAGGGACTGTTAATCTTCTGTAGACTGAAAAAGGGAGTCAATATTGCTATCATTACATAATTCCAGTGTAAAAATTTCTATTATGTGTACACACGAAGGAAAGGAGAAAAAAGCTATCAACAAATATGCAGCTATTTCACTGGTGGTGCCTGTGTATAGCATTTAAGTCATAAGATGATTGCTTTTCATTAAAAAAAAAAAAAAAAAAAAATAAAAATATTGTGTAACACAGTCTGGGTTTGGACGAAACGCTAAGGAAGGCTATGACATCTATTAATGGGAATGGCATTCCCCAAGTGTTGTTATTATTATTTTTTAACCTGTGGACATAATCCTGCTATGTGCTCAATGCCTTGGTCTTAATGCAGCATGCTCTTGCATCAGAATAACAAAGTGCTGGCTGTTTTGTGGGCTCGGGCTCCATCTCTCACAACAAGGCAGGGTCAGGCCTTCAGTGTATTTGCTAAATTGATCAGCGCAGAGTCTTCCTGAACAAGTACCTGAACTTCAGTTGAGTCCTGGTTTTAAACATTGTGCTCTCTGCTTCTCTCGCAAGGCCTATACTTGGTTCTCCTACTTCTGTACCCAAGCTGAGATACAGAAGAAACAATCTTAAACTAGTGAACTTGAGGAATATTCAAGTTCTGTGAATTCAATGCCTTCAAAAACAGCCATGTATTTTTGGAGAATGTGATGTGTGTATTTTGGAGGGATTCTGCTGGTTCACTGCACAGCAGTGGGTAACAGCAAAAACAAAACAAAACAAAAACAAAACAACAACAACAAAAAACAACAACAACAACAAAAAACAACCCTGTGGGGTTACACTTATGCCAGCGAGATGCACAACAAATGCGTGCAGATTGTATGGTCTTGCTGTCTGCAGTAGAGAGGTGGTCAGCCTGGAATGTGGTGCTGGGCTTTTGAAATGAGGGAAGCCATTTTGAGAACCTTACAATTTCTACCCCTTTCCTTGGTGCTTCAGCCAGGTTTGAAATGAGGAGGCTTTTCACACTGGTGTTGTGATTTGGCCTTTTTCCTGCTGTGTGCATCTGAGATGGGATTTGCCTTTTGATGAAGAGCCCTGCTAGCCCTGCTGCTGTGGGGAAACAAAATTCACAACAAAATTCACAACATTTCACTAGGAAACAAAATTGCCTATTCCTGGCTCATGATTTGTTTTTCCTCTATTGAAACAGCAGCTTACTTTCACTCATTCACTTAGGGAGTAGAAATAATGTTGTGTGCCTTGGGAGCCTGCTCAAACACATTGGATAATAGGTAGGGATCAGTAAAAGCAAACAAGCTTGCGGACAAACCCTTAGGGTGAATTTCCTTCATATAAATTATTCACTGAATAATTTGTAGACAGCGAATACATATCGGCAAGGAATGGGTTTGGTTTGTGAATGAGTCATAAAGAGGAAATAGGTTTGAAATCAGCAGACCATTTACTCGTAAGAAGTAATTTGACTGGCTCATGTTGTCCCTTAGGATAATCTATAACTCTAAAAGAAAGTAATGTATTTTAGGGTTACATAAAACTTTTTGCAATTGATAATGTCTGTGAATCTATACACACTCACACATGTTCCGTCATTGATATTTAGATGAGAAGTTTTAATTCCATTTTTAAAATAGAAGTATTACACTTAAATGACAAAGATATTGATACATCTTACTGGAGTTGATACTCAGAAACATTCATGGTAGCAAGACAAAATAATGAGGTCACTGTATAATATAGAAAAGCCTGTAGATTAAAAAAACAAACAAACAAACAAACAAAAAACTATTGTTACTAGTCTTTATACTTCATGCTTGCCTGAACATGAGCTGGCAGTGTGCCCAGGTGGCCAAGAAGGCCAACAGCATCCTGGCTTGTATCAGGAGTAGTGTAGCCAGCAGGACCAGGGAGGTGATTCTGCTCTGGTGAGGCCGCACCTTGAGTACTGTGTTTAGCTTTTGGCCCCTCACTACAAGAAGGACAATGAGGCCCTGGAATGTGTCCAGAGAAGGGCTACGAAGCTGGTGAAGGGCCTGGAGCACAAGTTAGCGGCTGAGGGAACTGGGGTGGTTTAGTCTGGTGAAGAGGAGACTCAGGGGAGACCTTATTGCTCTCTCCAACTGCCTGAAAGGAAGGTGTGGGGATCTGGGGGTCAGCCTCTTCTCACAGGTAACTAGTGATAGGACTAGTGGGAATGGCCTCAAGTTGTGCCAGGAGAGGTTTAGGTCAGAAATGAGGAGACATTTCTACTCAGAAAGATCAGTCATGCATTAGAACGCGTTGTCCAGAGAGGTGGTGGTGTCACCATCCCTGGGGGTGTTCAAGGAGAGGTTGGACCTGGCGCTTAGGGACATGGTTTAGTGGGTGACATTGGTAGTATGGGGATGGTTGGACCAGATGATCTTGGAGGTCGTTTCCAACCTTAATGATTCTAGGATTCTAATTTATATGAATATCTGAGGGGCGGGTGTTGAGATTATGGAGCCAGTCTCTTTTCAGTTGTGCCCAACAACAGCACAAGAGGCACCGGGCACAAACAGGAGGTTTTGGCTAGATATGAGGGGGCACTTATTCACTGTGGGGGTGACAGAGCACTGGAGCAGGTTGCCCAGAGAGGTTTTGGAGTCACCTTCTCTGGAGATATTCAAAACCTGCCTGGGTGCCATCCTGCACAACGTGCTCTAGGAGGTCCTGCTTGGCATGGGGTTGGACCGGATCACAGAATCACAGATTTGTAGGGGTTAGAAGGGACCTCAATTCTGTGATCCTGTGATTAGATGATTTTCAGAGTTCCCTTCCAACCTCGGCCATTCTGTGATTCTGTGATTCATCTTCATATAGGCATAGCATCCTAGAAAGAAATGCTTTTTGAAAGTTGCGTGATTTTCAAGTCTGAATCTTAGCATTTTTTTAGGTCTGTTATTGTACAGCAATGGAATTAGATCTGTGTAAAACTAGATTAATATGGTGGTGCTGTGACTATACATTTAGAGATTTGGCAACTCCTGCTGACTCTCTTCTCTCCCTCTGCCCTGTTTGGATTCTAGATATTTGATTTTCAAGAGAGCTTTTACATAGGAAAACTTGTTTTATTGGCTCTCTAAATGTCAAGCCAATTTTTGTGCTATACCTTGAAAGCCATCTGCGTTATGTCCTACTAAGTGTGAATCAGACTACCAAGAGGTACTTTTCCATGGTTGTCTGCGAAACTGGTAGTTTTTACACATTTTTTTTTCCATTTCTTTATTTGAGTGTTCATCTCTAGACTTCAAGGTAGCTTTCCATTATAAGGGATTATTTTCAACCCAGCCTTTTTATGAGAAGGTCGTTAGAGCAGAAGGAGAGGCTGTTTTGCCTGTTAATGGTGTCCAGAGAGCTTCCTAGAATTAAATGTTGCATACAACATTCAGGACTGTGAAGAGAGCTTCTATTTATTTAGATGTATGTTAGAAACAACTACAGATGGTTAGAAAACAAGAAATGCTTCAATATTTCCTGCCCAGAATTACTAGACCTGAAATTAATAGCATAATTGTAGCTAATTTTATTAAACTGTGAGTTTAAGCAAATTAGTATTTTCTGGAAATTTCAGGGAAGGAATGATACTTCTGTAGAAATATTCTTATGGTGAGTGCTTTTTTTTTTTTTTTTTTTTTTTTTTTTTTTT
Organism: Nettapus auritus; assembly: GCA_011076525.1. NCBI lineage: Eukaryota > Metazoa > Chordata > Aves > Anseriformes > Anatidae > Nettapus > Nettapus auritus. The sequence continues at coordinate 89,229,835 of CM021765.1, forward strand.
TTATTGGGGGGGGTTAATTTTTTTATTTCATTTTTTTTTTTTTTTTTTTTTTTTTAGTTTAGTTTCCTACCAATCTTATGTTAGGAAAAAAAAAAAAAAAAAAAAAAAAATGCAACCACCCACAAAAAGAACTTGTACAGCTCTTATAGGATTGGCACAATTCCTCTTTCCTGAATTAAAATTAGCTGTGTTTTAGGCAAGGAAATCTAGACTACAATAGACATTTGCTGAACTAGCCACTTCTGCATCAATTGTACATTAGGGAGGTAGGCATCCTATTTGTGACAAAACATTACTTGAAAAGGATTTCATATGGAAGCTTCCTAGGCTAGAAGTTCTACCCAATTGTTTATTTCTATGTATATATTTGCATGTGTCTTTTGGTGCTATAAATTGCAAATGTGTACCCTGAGAATCTGTCATGAGAATATCAGTTTGTCAAAAATTGATCAGCAGCCCATTGCAGATTAATGCATTTACCTTTCGCTGTGGAATGGTAGCAGAGTTTTGTTTGAAAGATTGTTGCCTGTTCCTGGTTTCTTTCCTTTTAAATACAAATGAGACTGAGATATGAATAACCCAGTGAAATGGAAGAAGTGCTTTTTCTAAAAGCCCAATATTTCAGTGCAAAGTGTTCATTTGTCTCAAGAGTTTCTTGGTGGAAATGCTGCTGCTGTTAGCACTAAATGGATGTTCAATTTCCAGGCTCACAGCAATGGAGGGAAAGAATGTTGCACCATATGACAGTGTGAGTCAGGCATGTGGCACTGAACTAAGAAATTCATGTGCTGAGCTCCATGTTAATCAGTTTCTACCATGTGGATCCCTCAGATTTGCTTTTCAGGTAGGCACTATCCATTTGGTACAGAGAGCAGATGTGCATTTCCAACATATGGTATAATGAGAAAAATCCAGAAGATGGTAGAGTAGACAGTGCCCATATTTCATCTTGGGTCTGCAGCATATTGATAGTGTGCACAGTAACTCCTTCCCCTTTCCTGTCTGTTACTTCAGAATGCCCCATCTCTCTTCTTGCACGTTACAGTGAGCAATCTGTAGCAGTTGGATTTTGCTGCCATCTGTCAGAGGCTCTGTTCCTTTCAGTTTTCACCTTCTCATGTTCTTCATGATGCTAATCTAGGAGCTGCAAATAACTTGTCCTTTGTTTTTACTTTTTAAACAACATAAGGTCTTTCTTTGCATTAAAGTCCTGGAATAGCTTTATTCTGTTAAGGTCTCTTGGAAGTATGGACTTTACTCACTGAGTTCACCCTGGGGAACAAGGGCAGGCCAAGAGTGTTGTCAGTCTCTTAAGAGCACTGTTGTGTGCTTTCAATGTACTCATACTTTGATAGAGCAGTCCAGCACCAAAGGTGATAAGATGCATTGCTGATGTAGGCTGTGCTTATAGTGTTGGCTAAATTTACGTTTGGATCCTTCACCCCTCTAAAAAACCCTCCTGTTCTGCCTACAGAAGCCACAACTTCAGGATAAGATGTTATCCAAGTCTTCATAACATCTCCAGAGCCTGAGCAGAGTTTGCTGGAGCAGTGTCAGGCTGAAGAGGCGATGAGCTGAGTCACAGTTGCACTGTGCTACTCCTCAGTTCTTGAGCCTGGGGCAGTAAGAGGAATAAGGCATTTCTTTTCTCTTTCCTTGTGATGCCCAGCTCCAGCATAGGCTTGGAGGGGATGCAGGGGATAAAACTGGTTATAGCCTCCAAGGGCTGTTTGTGCAGTAGGTAAGGTTTTTGCAAGTGTGTGTGTTTAGGCCAGCTGTTTGAGTATTCAGTTTGCTGGGAGCTAAAGAGTGGGTCTGTTAGCTCTCAGAAGCCTGACTGAAGACACTCCACTGATTTAAAAAAAAAAAAAAAAACACCTGACAGTAGTTGGGATCATTGGGCTATGGATGCTGAGCCATGTTACACATGGTGCTGCTTTTTCATGGAAGATGAGTGAAGAATGGTACCTTATCTCCTTGCTGGCATGAATATGTCTGTTGGTGTCTGCTGGAAGGAGCTTGCTTTCTTGCCCTTGCTCTGATGTCTTTCTGTACTTTTCTTTGAAATACGGAGTTGGAAAGCTTGTGAGCTAGGCTGTGCTTTTATTTGCTTAATAATGCTTTTGGAGGGCCCAAGAGTCTGCAATGCTGACTTGAAAATTGGCACTCATTAATCATAATGTAGTGAGCTTCATGATTTGCACAACATGTGTTTGTAGTATTTGGTCTTGAGTGAACAAAGGCCTTGGGTGAAAAAAGTGTTTCTTTGGCTTCAGAAGTATTGGGTGCTACTGTGTTAGCCAGGCTGGTGGCTGTCAGCCAGAGGAGTAAGAAAGGAAGATAGTTATGGTAGACTAACTTGCTTTTCCAAGAAAGAAAGGCAGCTTATGTTTTTATGTGTCCTGACAATGCTCAACTGGTATCCCTTTTTTTAATTGGAGGACCAATTATTACAACCTTGAGGTTGGAGGTTTTCATTGCAGAACTTCCTCATTGTTTGAAATGGGCAGAAGTCAGAAAAAGGTTAGTTAAGGTTGAAAAGTCATTCTTATTTCTGTAGCATTTTATTATACCTTGTATCTGTTCTTCACAGACACTAAGCACTCCACATGAGGTTGGCAACCAGTGCAATTTGTAATGCTGTCTGACCAGGAAGCTTCTGAATATTAAGCCAGTAACAGCATGTGCAAACATGGAGTGAAAAGATTACTTCCATGGCCTTGATATAGGCATTGCCAAGTGATCGGGTTAAATGAGGGGGAAATCAGTGAGGCCTTCAAATGAGTCTGTTTCCTCCCATCACAAAGCTATGGACAGCGTTCCCAAAGAAGAGCATAGTTTAGCCGTGTTTCAGAGATCACCTTGCTGATTTCTGCTTGAAAAGTGGGTCTGGCTGGGCTTCTCTGCCCATCTCCTACTTTGTTCCTTTTTGTCTCGCTGTATTAAGGTGAGGGAACAAGAGAATTATAAGAGAAGTATCATAACTTTTTGCTTTCTTGGTGTGACTGTAGGAGGTGGAGGAGATCAGGCCCTCAGCAGAGTTTTTTGTGATGTTCGTGCACTGTGGTCCATGCTCTGTGTGCTCCTGCACTCCTTTGTGCAAGCAGCCAACTAGTAGTGACACTGAAGCACAACCAGAAGAAGAACTTGTGGACAAAGGCCAGTAACTCAACTCCTTCAGCAGGGGCTCTTGCTGATGTGAGATGGGTAAGGAAGGACTGAAAGCAGAAACATAAGGGCTCTGGTGCCTCTGTCCCCTTGTGCCTAATCTCTGAAATGCTGAAAAAGGAGTTCTGGGGCCTTCTCTTAAGTACATTATTTGGTCTGTTCATCCCTTAGCTATTGCCTTTACATGTGTCTGTCTTCAGTTGACATCAACTTTTTTATTTTATTTTTTTTTGTAAATGCCCTTTTATCATGGTACATTGTTGCCTGTCTCATCTTATAGATGTATGGTGGCAACCAACTTTCCTTTTGTTCTCTGCAGACAGAAGGAATGTGACACCAATGTACTTTTCTGGTTTGTTACCAAAATTAACATATTTACTTCTCGGTGCCTTTCCCTCAGTGGTAGTGGAGTGATGGGAGTAATTTGCTTTGGTTCTTTAAATCTGCAGCAGGAGGCATCAGGGAGAAGCATATAAAGTACGTGTTCTGCAGCGGCAGAAAGCTGGGAGAAAAGCTTCAAGGGTAATGTTCTGTCCTTAATCTAATAATGTTTCTTGTTCTGCATTAGCAGAAAATGACTCTTTCTGCAATCCTTCGCATTGCTATGTAATAAACAATAGCATAATACTGAAGATATGAAGTAATTTAATAAGTTCAGGCTTTGTTACAGATAATGGATAAGTATGCACAGGAGTATAGTAAATCTTGAATGACAGTTTTACTTGATTACTGAGCCTGAATGCAGTGTTCCACAGCACAGCTTTACCGTAACACTGTGTCATGCTGTAGGAAGTCTGATCGCTCTCAGATCGGATTAAATAGTTCTACTTCTATGGCCTCCTGTCTCATCAAATGTGACAGACTGTGCTTGGTCAATACCTGGATGGAAGATGTCTGGAGAAGATTTATGGATGGTAGGAAGAAGTCCTGTTGGCTCAATAAACCCAATGCTTCCCACCTAGTCCAAGCTGAACCGAAGTCTGTGAGGTGTAGTGCTAAGTATAATCAGGGTTGCTGATGGAGTTGCCTCTTTCAGATGTGATGTACTGCTGAGATCCAGGGCAAACACTGAGTCTTTAAAGTAAGAAACTGATTTCAGTTCACCTTGTTTTTTGCTGAAGTGAGGTTTTCATCATGTTGTTTTGTGCCTGCATTTTAATGATCAGTGAAATGTTTTCTAATGGAGTATAAGATAGCAAAGAGCTTTTGTCTTACACGTTTTATATCTTTTTGTGAAAATAGCACAATGAATAAAGGAAATATAAGGAGATCAATTTTTATCAGACACGTATCCCATCTGCTTGACAGTCTTGCGTATTTCTTACTTTCACTGCACCTGTTTTTTCATTCAGCCTCTTACCTCCACGCTGCTTTGACAGGGTGACTTTCAGCAAAACAAGAGAAGACATTTGCCAGTTTTATAACTAAGCACCCACACTGTCTTTTAATATTGCCCTGCGAGAAGTCATGATATTTTGCTCCAGCTTGATAGGCGACAGCCAAATGTTGTGACATTTTGTGATGTACATGAGCTGAGAATAAGGTTTTGTCCTTAGGCACTGAATTAGTTAACTCTGGAAGAAAACAATAGTAACAGAGTTAAAGTTCAATCCTGGCTTGCTCAACACCCCATATCTATCTTATGCTTCTAGTTTGTTTTAATCCTCACAGGTGCACCCTATGGCTGTGGAAGGAATTGTTCTTCAGGCACTTGCTTTTTTTCTGACGTATGTGGAGGTTGCCAGTATTAACAAAGGTCATGCTCTGCTTTGTTACTTTGTCAGATTTGTACAATTTCCTGGCTTTCAATTTTGGAGGTTTCAGTAAACTTTCTGATTTCCTACATTTCTGCATAACCTGAAGGATTAATACTGAAGTGGATTTTTGACTTGTGTTTCCCTTGTCACACATCTTTGACAGAAGATCCCAGGATGAATTAAAAATTGCTGGGGTGCATAAAGCTGAACAGACTGGAGAGGTGGGGATCTAGCACGTAGTTCTCCTGTAGTGGGACAAAGAGCTAGCTTTTATCTAGAGAGATTTGAGGCTCTAGAGCTCACTTGGATATGCTTCTAATACCACTTAAGTCATAAGACTGCAGCAAGCAGCATTACATCAGTGCTAACACTTTCAAAGTGCTAAGTGGTCAAAATAGGAACTTCTCTGCATTCTAACCAATGGAGATCATTTATTTCAGCTTTCAAAAGGATTTTGTTATGCACATTCATAAAAGGCAGTTGAGGGTTCTTGGGTAAAGATTGAGAGGAGGAACCCTTTGAGAGAGGGAACAAAGTCTGAGAATAAAGAGCTAATTCTCAATACGCAGGGGAGGTTAATAGTGGGGCAGGCCAGCGAGTGACTTGAAAGGAGTGCTGGTAGAGTGATGGAGATCAGAGATGCTGTTCGAGTCCATCACCTACTCTTTAACATCTTATTCACCACTGAAGCTCACTCAAACATCTAAGCAATTTTTTTTGTCTCTCTAATTAAGACTGAAAGTTAAAAACAGCTAAAATTTCTGCAGCTAAACTGAGGTCAAGTAGATGAGTACTGCAGTGTCAGGGCCCTGTGGATACAGTGTGAGGACACTTGAGACAGCTCCTGACTTCTTTTACCATTTGCCAAGAGAATGCAAGCTCGTAGGTTCTGATTCAGTGTTGTATAATCCCGGATAAGGCATTTAAAGAAAGCAAAATGTTAGCTCTCTTCAAAGTAAGTATTTTTGTACAGTTGGTCCTAGTGACATCTGTGTTGGCTGAGACCAGCAGAAATCTGGAGAGCCAGTGTTCCCCAGTATTATAGGATGTGTTGGGCAAGTGGATTTATTTAGATGACATCAGTGTATGGGCAGCCAGTAAGGGGACCCATAATATTCAGCCTGTTACCACGTGCAAAAGTGATCATTGCTCTAAGGAGCTGTAAACCAGCCTGAAAAAGGATACAACCACCATCGTATTTATCCACTTCTGTGGATTTCTCTAACGAGGCTCTTGTGCATAGGGCACGTTTTTGCAGAGTGACAAAATATTTGGATTATACATGGTGTATGCATGAGGGGAGAGGAGATAAGGACTAGAATGAAGTAAGGAATAGAACCTTTTTTTTTAAAAAAAAAAATTATTTATTTATTTATTTATTTTCCCTGGCCTCATCAGATTTGAATGCTATCTTCCTTAAGTATTTGATCCCAATTCCCTTGGCAGAATGAGCCCTTTGTACTCTCTGCTGTATACCTCAATGTCTTCATTTGCAACCAACTATTATAGTACTAGAGCTGAGTAAATAATTCATAATCAATGATTTATCCTGCAAATAGCTTTTTTTCCATGGTTGTGGAAAATCCATGAGTAACTCTTGATTTCTTGTAGTGGTTACTCAGTAAATATTTTATATTAATACATAGAACATAAACCTAGTTCTGTTGGCATTCATGTGCTGTTTGAATTGTGAAGTTGAGTAGTATTTGGGGGTAATAATTTGATATTATTTCAGTCACTTGGATGTGCATGCAGCTTAAATAATTTTGTACAGGCACCTTGGCATTAATAATTCTGTTTGTAACACTCATTTTTAGCAAATGAACACCTTGGAAATTGTTTCAAGCGTTTCTGCTAGTATAATTCAGTGGCAGAAACACTTTAGAAAGCAAATGCAAAAGAGGCCAAAGAAGGTGTTGTGTGTATTTTCAGGCTTGAAAATATATAAAATATTCAGTCAAATCTTAAGTCATCTTTCATTTACTCAAGGGAGTCACATAAATCACAGCATACTTCCAAGCACCTTACAGATGTGCATTCTCAATTTGAGCATACATTTGGAATGGCATATTTTACCTGATCTATATATTTTATGTCAGAAACTGCATCCAGAATATAGCCAATTAGAAACTGTCCTGATAATGCAATGGTTTTCCTGCTCAGTGTCATTGGTTACCTGGGGAGAAAGTGGGTGGAGGTGTAAGAGCACCACAGATACCAGTCTCTGTTTCATGCATTTCATCACATTTTTTAATCAACTCTTTCTCTTTCCTCACTCACAGCATCAAACTGGTTTTGGAAGGTGTTAAGCCAGCGAGACAGACCCATTTGTCATTCTTCAGAAGAGTGGCAGTGCGCACAGATGACATAGTCTGCTGTACAAGTGCTGGTAGAATTTTTTTAACATGGCTAGATTTGTCTATAAATAGTCAATAATTTAAGGGGGGCAGGAGTAAGTCATGCCTAAATCTTGCTCATTTTATTTTAAGTGATTGAATTTTGCCCGCTGAAACCAACAGCACAATTTTCCAAGGGAGACAGGATATGGCCCCCAGTGATGGAAAAGCTGCTGTATTGCACACAATTCTCTGTCAGCCAGAGAACAATACAGCTTTAAGTGTTGATTTTTACTTTTACTGCTAGATCTGAAGAGTTAAGTTCTGTTTCTGGGAGATGTGACTTCTCTGTATAAAAGGGATGTGTAATGTGCATAAGGATAAGAGGAGTAGCTAGCATTCACACCACAGGTAAAGATGGCAAGCTTTTTTTTTTTTTTTTTTTTTTTTTTTTTTTTTTCATTTAAGTCTGTCTTTGTGCAAGTGGGTGACATTCCATGGCCAGAGAATTTGAGGCAAACTAAGGCTGCATTTACAATTAAGCAAAAGGCTGTGGTTTAGCTTCATTTTTTAATTTCTTGTTGACCACAGCTTCAAACAACCTCTTCTGTTATTTTCCTTTATTTTTCTGGTTTGGTTGTATATAGATGCAGTATTTTATGCTAGAATGGCTGAGATAATGCTACTCAGACCATCTGATCTGTATAAGAGAGCTGACATGCATCAGAATACTAAGTTGCATCTTCTTTGGTGCCAGTAATCTACACAACCAAGCAGCCTGTGACTGCATTAAATTGCTATGATTTTTGACAGAAGAGACCTTGTTTGCATAAATCCCTTGAATACCGATGGGAGTATGATTACAGCTTTAACAAAGGGAGGGGTTGAATACAAATTTGGGGGGGGCAGAAAGTGTTTAGTGTCTTATTGTTTTCATCAGATTTCTAAATCTCATTCATTCAGATGACTCTGATCTTTATATCAATGCACAAAAAGAAAAGAACAGAGAAGGAGAAAGACTCTTCTCTTTTGACTGAAACGCTGATTTTGTTATCATGTTACCAAAAAGGGTCCATTTGGGATATTATTCAAGCACAGAGATCAGTGCTGGCTTTTTGTAAAAGCCCTTAAATGTTTGGAATACATTTGCCCTTGACGGAAATAATCTAGTGGAAAAAAAAAATCAGATCAGAAGATAGAGAAGATGGGATTGTGTTTAGTGTATTAATGCTGGAGTAGCAGCTCTTCCTTAAGCTTAATACTACCTGCATTCTTAATACACTTAATAGCTGGATTCTATTTTTTTTGGGGGGGGGGTCAGGTTTTGTTCATGAAACAAATTGGCAATTAGCCACTGGCTAGGGGAACAAAAGGATATTTGTTTGGAGCAAATACAGTGATCATGGTGTATTTCTGTTTGGTTTCTTTTCAGGTCAAAAATACCAGGTATGTTTCTGAACCAAATATGTTCAACAGCCTGCTTGTTAGACTTAGAAAACAAAATTTGAATATCTGTACTATTGTAGTGACCTCATATTGTCTCTTGTTGCTTTTAAGGTGGTAGTTTCCTGTTACAAATGGACAAAGTCAGGTTGGTTTCTTTATGGATTTGCAGGAGAAAAGAAATGAGCCCTTTTCCTGACTTGTTTCATGTAACAAGGCTAGTCTTCCATGGGGGAGCAAGTCATTCTTCCCTGCTAGCATCCTGGACATCTCCCTTCTGAAAGGAGGGATAGGGTTTGAAGCCTGAGCTGGAAAAGAACATCACCACATCTGAGGTTGGCAGAGCTGCTGTAGGAGTATATGCAGCCCAGTATAATAAACAAAATGAATACTTGAAGAGATTAACCTGCGAAACATGGCCTTTCGTTCCTGCAAAACAGGAGAGAAAGTAGTCAGACTTTAAAATCAAAAAATGTCTTTCTGGGAGTGAGTTGAAGCTGGAATGAATAAAGCAATCCTGACTGAATTCAGGACCCTTGGATTCAGGCCTGCAAGGATATGACCACTGCTTTCATTTTACTCTGAACATGTATCAGTTCATTGTAACTGTGAATATCAGACTAATTTGGGATTGTTTCAGTTCTGAGCTTATGCCTAAATGGTCTCCCAGCAGACCTGAAAATAACTGAGAGAAAGCCACTTGTTAAGTTTTACATTCAGGCTAGGTTATACTTAAGTGTGGCAATTTAAGTTAAACTGTTTTTATTGTGGCTGAGGATTTGAAGACTAGGCCAAGACTCTCTGACAGTCCTGCTGGGTCACAGCATTACTTTGCATCTGCTACCCAGCACCTAAAAGATTAGCATCTAGCTGAAGATCATCTAACATCTTGTATACATTTAACATCTCAGGAATTTCAACTGCCATTGGAATTTGGAAGGATCGGCAACTTCCTTTAGGTCTTTTGAGAATTCCCACATAAGGTGTTGTCTTCTACAGAATTTTACTGTCAGAACACCATTGATGTACTATCACTTTGGGTATACTAGTATAGCTTTTCCCATATAGGTGCTAATTTAGACTCAACCTTCTAGTTCTGATTGCTGCTGTTATAAAGTGTTTTAAGAACTTCCTGCATTTCTAGAAGTGGTCTGAATCCAAAATTGCTTCCATATAGGCAACTTAAATTATGTACTTCATCATATATTATACTGACGTAGTTTTTTTCCATGGACTTCCACAAATAGACAGGTCTATTTCTGTCTCTTTTTTCTTGCCCCAGATTTCCAGGCCAGAAAAACTGCCAAAATTGATATTTCTTCCAGGAATGAAACTAGAATAATTCAAATAACCTTTTTAAGCATTATCTTGGGTCATCAAGTAGCATTGCAGAGAAAATCCACTCTAAATTCTATTATCTGTTTATGCTTTTATCAATACATAATGCCTCGGAAGTGAGCACATCACTTGAAGTCATCAGTTTTGACAGTCCCAAAGAAACTTGTTAAATAAATGTTTCATCAATAATGCAGAATTTCTAGGAATGCCCATTTATTTTTTTGTGACAAGTGCATGCACCATTGCAGGCAGCAGCAACAGCAACTAGTATAGTGCAAAGGAGATTCAAGTGTAATCTTGTCTGGTTCTCCCAGTGAGCATGCTGCTTTGTATCTTTGTAGTTTCTCTGGTGTTTTTCCAAGCAATGCTACCAGCAAAGTATAGGAACAAGAATACTTGTGAAGTCAATCATCGGTCTATCAGCAGGGTGCAGTTACGTGTTATGTAGTCCAGTGTTATTTCTGGCATAACATTGAGAAAGATGGATCTGTTGGATTACTTGGACATTTAAACTAATTCAGGTGTGGCTGCACAAGTAGGGGAGTGTAAGGGAGTGTAGCTGGGTGGGGTACTTGTGTGTGGTGGTGACTGAATGCCCATAGGAGAGGGAGAAGCTGAGAATTAAAGCCCTACATTTGTTTTTCTGCTCTTGTCCTTAATGCCAGAATCCCATGGCTTTCAGGTGCCCTTAAGGCTGTGCAAGAAGTTGAACTGGAGCATTGTGCCGTGATCACTTTTTGTTTGTATAGGTTACAGGACAGTTTATTAGCGTGACGTACAGCAATTGCTCTCTTTGGTCACAGGGAGATGATAGACTGCTGTCTAAATATTTCACTGTATTTATTAGTCCAAAGGCACTACAGGAGTTCTGTGGTAATTCAAATCTGAACAATCCTTAAAACATTTCTTCTGCTTCCATTTTCCTTTGCAAATAGCTCAACATTCCTAAATGAAGTGTTGCTATCCTCAATTATGTTTAAAAAAATAAAACCAAAAACCTGAAGTAACTCAAACTATCCTACTGCTCAATTACTGCAGTCTTTTGCAAGAAAACTTCAAAATTAAAGACTATACTTTTCCTAAATGTTTCAGTTTATCATCCATCTGGTATTTGTGACATTTAAGCTGAACACTAGGTTTTTGCAAGCTCCTAGCTATGATTTTCTTGCTATACAGTGATATGGATAAAACAAATATCTGGGGCTCATTCTCAGTAGAGTGCAATTCCCAACATACCATCACCAATTTCATGGCTCACACCTCGTCTAGGGCTCCCTAAGCAATTAAATAAATGCCATTTAAAGGAGGTCAATGAGAACTTGCTACACAACTTTAATGTCATAGATAGGCTTGAGTAGCACTCATTTGTTTGAATTCTCCTTCTCTTTATTACATTTGATTTATTCACTCAGGGGTTATAGCCATGCATAGCACATGAAGCCTAAATCCTAGTGCAAAGAAAGAAACGAAGGCCCTATGATCAACGTTCATCCAGTTTACAATTTCTTTCATCTTTCTAATTTGGTAGCGTTGTACTTCTGCATATCTGATTAATACACTGATTTTGGAAGCTGAGAGGTCTTGCAAATTTTCCTGGCTCCTAAAATATCAGCCTGTAGCGTGTGTTTATTTTCCTGAGGGGGAGAAACAAACTAAAAAATCGGAGGAGGGGAGAAAATTGACCTCAAAGCCTAGTGTCTTTTGTTAGAAGAACCAGTTCCACAGTTGGGATTTTCAAGTGTTGACTCTGCTTTTGTTGAAGTGAGGGTATTTGGTCTTGATGCTTATGGTTCCCAACACACCTTAAGTTCCCTTACTGGTCCAGTAATACTCATCCTATTCTGACATTAATTAAACCTTAAGTCTGCTGATGCCTAAGTAGTACAGCTCTCATTGACTTTAGTGCAGACGTTCCTATGGATTCAAGGACACAAGTTAGCTCTTAATTAGCATGCTCTGGGTTTTTTCATCTCTTTACCCAGCAGAACAAATTCAGAGCAAATGAAGCATCAAGAAATTTCAAAGCACTGCTTTCAGTAGCCAAAAGTGATGAGCATCAATATTTAGCTTGCCAGGGGAGACTGATATTGTCTGTAGGCAGAATGTAATCAGTGATTAATGCATTTTTCTCCTGCAAAGAGATTGGGACTGCCTGAACATATGGAGGTTAATCAGGGGAGATGTTCAAATCTGGGCTAGACAAAGCACAGTGTACAATCATCAGAGCTGGTTCAGGGAATGGATGGGACAAATTATGTGCTGGATTCTTTCAGATTCATTGATTATTAAATTTAATGACATACATGAGAAACAGAATGTCTCCCTTCCCCTTGTAACTAGGTTTTACTCTCCATTACAAGTATTGCTCTGTGAGTATACAGCAGACATGCCGTAACCTGAATTTCTTTGATTTTGTTTTGAAATGTTGTCTTTGTAAGTCCTTCCTGGTAAGGCACGAAAGCAGGAATTTGTTTTTCAAATGTTTGGAAAGTATTGCTCCTGAGCAATATACTTTGGGATCAGGCTTGACCGTCACAACTCAGCATGGCTATGGCTTGAAGATCAGAAGTGTGATCAAAAGGTTTTGGTGTTTTTTAGGTTTTGATTTTTTCATCTGCAAATGGAAAACCAGTGCCCTGCTTATGATTAACTAATGGGAAATTATGCACTGGTGTGGGTCTCAGGCCTCATATTTCAGGTCATGAGTGTCTGTCTGGGTCAGGGTAAGCCCAGTAGTTACCTTCTCAGTTCTGATTCTCTGTGGGATTAGGATATTCCAGTGGAAGCAATATGCTGCCTGCAGCTGCTTTGACTTGCTCTTGACTTGCACGGAATTGTACTGAGACCAAAGGGGAGAGCAGGACAGCTGAGACAACCTATTTGTGGCAGAGCTTTGAGGGAAGTATTGTCCTCTTCACCCAAGCATCTTTTGCAGAAAGCAAAGCCCTAGAGCCCTTGGGAAGGGCCTTATAAAAATTGGCTTTGTCATCTGTGTCTTGGAGTAGGGAAAAAGAGAAGAAGCAAGCTGTTAGTTTCTCTGTGGACTATTGCAGAGGAAATGCAGGTGATAAGTAGTGAAACACTGAGCACCCCCATGAGGTGTTACATCAACACCTTTTGCCACCTAACTTGTGGACGAACAGCATAGTGGTTTAGTTTTTGCTCCTAAGGGAGCAAATCATGGGGGGAAAGCCTAGCACTGCAAATATAATAGTAGCAGCCTTCACATGTTGCAGCAAATATTTAAGGCAAGGATTTTAGACTACAAAAAGGCTGTGTCAGTGCTGGTGTGTGGCACTGCTATTGTTTCCCTGTTTGAAGAGGGCTGTCTCATCAATCTCGCTGCCTGTGCTGCATGCCCAGGCTGGGAGAAATGTACTGTAATAGTAATAGCAACCATAACAAAAGCCCTATTGGAACAGTATGATGGAGCCTCCTGTTGAGAATGCGTTGTAAGCATACTGATGTATGGGAAAGTACTTACTTCCGTTTATTGCTTTTTGTTAACTTTATTCTGATGATACAAGATGGCCATTTTTCTTCTGGGATGGGCAGTTACTCCATGTTTAGTTTTGTAGCTGTGTGCTGTCATCACGAAGTGGGAATAGCATTTCAAGTCCTCGCACTTGGGTTATGAATCTCCTGCTCAGTGCAGCTGTATACACACATGCTTCTTTTCACAACACTAGCAAACTATATTAAAAAAGTGTTAAGGTTGCAGAATGTGTGGAGAGGTAGAGATGAGGATCAAAATCTACAGTTTGGTGATGCAGAGTGCAGAGCTATGTTAGACTGCCAGAGCAGACACTCTTCTGCTATTCAGCAGAAGGTTAATACTTGGCTGTATGCTTTCATACTTCACTGTAATTTAATGATCTTTTCCCTTTTCAAGGTACTTCAAGTCCTGTGTCACCTGATGCTGGCAGGATGGTGCTTCTCTGAATGTTCCACACGTACTCTTTGAAATAACCCAAAACAATACCCCTAGAAAACAGCAACAGTTTGAGAGCAGTGGAAGCTTCTCCACATCAATTTCTACCTGATGCATATTTACAGAGTGTAATCATATATAGCTAACCAAATTATATAATTAGCTGCTTACAGTTATTTTATTACTGCATATCATTGAGAAATACAATCTCATTGACC
>CM021765.1:89244035-89296613 GCA_011076525.1 Nettapus auritus
TTTCCCTTTCCCTTTCCCTTTCCCTTTCCCTTTCCCTTTCCCTTTCCTTTCTTTCATGGAGTATGTCATGCAAGGAAACTACATGTGCAGGGCTTGGACTTAAAAGTATCTCAGATGCCTGAAAATTATTCTGGTACAAGGAATTTAAACTCGAAGTAATAGTACCATTCCAGTTACTGTATCTGTAATAATTCTGTCTGGAGTTAGTGCTGTTTATGGCACAAGCAGTATTGTGTTTGCAGCACTAGTGGCATCTGGAGATCCTGTTCTACAAAACTGGATTAAGAATCGGTCTTCTCTTGGGAGATTTCCAGTGTAAAACATATTTTCATTATAAGGGAGTTTTTTAAACCAACTTTTACAAGAAGATAAATGATATAGCATTGTAAATGAAGCATGTTTATACAACTGTTTTAGGGGTTACAGAGTTAATTTTGAGGCTTAGGGAAGGCTTTGTTTTATATTTTTTAAATGTATACATTTCTTGTAGTCTCCGTGGTTGAGAGAATGATTGTTCCTGAAAGTTAATGGGGTTTAAGCAGTAACAAATATAGAAAGATTTTTGTTCATTTTCTGATGCTATTTCTGGATAAAAGAAAGTATATCAATTTAGGATATTAATTCGTAACATTTAGGTCATTTGAGCCTCAAAGAGCTTGGCATTCTGTAATGAAATACAAAGACTTTTGGTTTTAAAGAAAAATAAAGTCTTTAGAGATCAAGGAGGCAAGATGAAAATCAACTCTGAATTTGCTTTCCTTTCATATTTGCCCTAATTCTTATCTCCTTCATGGAACAGAAGTGTTCAACAGTTAGTGCTAGGAAAGAAAAAAAAATAGGAGGAAATGGGTGCTGCTAGTTCTAGCAGGTAACTTTTGATCTTGTTCTTAACGGTAAAGATCAATCAGTTTTGTAATCAGTTCTTCAACTGGTTGAAAAATTCAGTGCTTTGATTTGGACAGTAAGTTTAAATAAAACTGCATATTAAAAGCTTCTGTAACGATTTGGAATCACTGTCAGACTGCAGAGGCAGAACCAGAAATGGTAGGGTAAGACTTCCACTGAAGCTTCTTGGTTTCTCAAAGGAAAGCTGATCCAAACAGGGCATGGCATTTTTAGAATGGCCAGTACTCCTAAACTGAGCTTTGTTGTGCTAACTGCAGTCTTGAAATCCCAAAATATCTCCCACTGCTTTACCATGTGTGTTCCTGTCTCCCTCTTACTAGATGCCAACTGATATCACTTCTTTTGGCCAGCCTGTTGCTCACTCCCACCAAAATAGTTTTCCTACAATTGGTCTTCTACCACAGTATCTTGTGTAATGCTCAGCTGCTGTTTTATTACTCCAGTTGCTGCTCTGGTACTTGCACCAGAGAGCTACTTAAACGACTAATAATGTGACTAAGTGTTGTCTGTCAGCATTCATCTAATTGCAAATTCTACCTTGATCACTGGCGTGTTTGTATCTGCATTACACTGATTGGGATAGCTATTTTAAGAGACTGCAGTTCTAATTTAGAAAGGATTGTGAAAGAATTTATGCATGGACACTTGTTTTAGTGTATGTGCCATATAGATAATGTTAATAAATTCCCAAATATTATAGGGAATATGTAGATAAATGCAATTTTTGACCATGGCTTCAAGACTGATTATGGATTTTTTTTTTCTACTGGCGCTAAGATACTGCCCTAGGAAAACTTCAAATAACTGCTCTTTGAAAGCAACCTAAGAGTCCAAGGGAAATCTTTTTGCTGTTTTTCAACCTGCCTTTTAAGTGTAGTATCTCTTCCAACCACAGAATACAAATTTTTGTCTACTTCTTTGTTGTTATTTTATTTTACTGCCTAGAGTTGGCAATATTCAGTCTTGTGTTACTGACAAGCCTGGTCATGGCTGATTGATCAGGATTAGAAACAGCACCCGTTTATTGCTTTCAAATCAAGACCAGATAAGTTTCTAAACAAAATAATAAAAGTACTACTGCTGAAGCCTGGTACAGAAAGGGCTGGGGAAGCTTTTTGGTCTGTCATACAGAAGGTCAGGCTGAACATTACAGAAGTCCCTTCTGGGCTTCAATATTGATTTGAAGTTGGAAATAAAATTTATGCTTTTCTGAGGCTGAATGACAGGCTAGAAATGGAGTACAGAGGTACTGTTTCTGACTGGGGTGGAGATGTCAGGAATAGAATTCATGCTATGATTCCAAGAACTCTTTTTTTTTTTTTTTTTTTTTTTTTCTTCCAGTCATTCATTAAAAACTCATGGTGGTTATCACCCCTCTGCCTTTTGGTACTTTGTAAAGTTTTTAACAATGCCAACTTACATGTAAGATTTTTATTTTATTTTTTTTTTGGGGTGGAGGGGCTTTACCCCAACTCCTTTAATTCACCCATATTGACTCTTTCCTGAAGGCCTTTAGTGATTTCTCTAGAGAAGAGACTTTTTGGCAGGAATTCCTGACAGACATTACACGGCATCCCTTTTTAACTCCTCCCTGTGGAGGTGCTTCCACGCCTCTGGCATGGATGCCCGGCAGTTGGAAAGAGTGGATGATGGGGTAGGGGGCTTGTATTGTAGCTAGGTTAATTAATCACATGCCAGGGAGCCCTTGTACTGATGTTTTATATCATTCCAGAATGAAATAATAACAAGTAGGGATGGGATATTCCTGATTATAAAATAATCTATGTTAAGAGTAGCTAATTCTTTATTAAGGAAGTATGATGGTTTTACTCGGGTGGGCGGCCGAGTTCCACCACAACCGCTCTCTCACTTCCCCTCCTCAAAGAGGAGCGAGGAGAAAATACGATGAAAGGGGCTCAAGGGTTGAGATAAGGACTAGGAGATCACACAATAATTATCGTGACGGGCAAAACAGACTCAGCATAGAGAGAAAGTAAGATTTATTGTTTATTACTAACAAGCTAGAGAAGTGAGAAACAAAGGAAAGAAACCAAAAGCACCTTCCCCCCCCAACCACCCTCTTCCACCTCCTCCCCCGGAGAGGCGCAGGGGAACAGGGGAATGGGGGTTATGGTCAGTCTATAGCGCTTCTTCTCTGCCGTTCCTTCTCGGTCACTCTTGTCCCCTGTGCTGCGGGGTCCCACCCACGGGATGCAGTCCTTGCCGAACTGATCCAGCGTGGGCTGTCCACAGGCAGCAGCTCTTCAAGAACTGCTCCAGATATGGGTCCGTACCACGGGGTCCATCCCTCGGGAGCAAACTGCTCCAACCTGGGTCCCCCACGGGCAGCAGCTCCTGCCGGCTCACCTACTCCTGCGTGGTCTCCTCTCCATGGCCTACAGGTCCGGCCCGGAATCTGCTCCGGCAGGGGTCTTCCACAGGCCGCAGTCTCCTTCGGGGCATAGGCTCCACCGTGGTCTCCTCCACGGGCTGCAGCACGGAACCCTGCTCCACCGTGGTACTCCATGGGCTGCAGGGGGACATCCTGCTTCACCATGGTCCTCACCACAGGCCGCAGGGGACTTCTGCTCCGGCGCCTGGAGCACCTCTCCCCCTCCTTCTTCACTGACCTTGGCGCCTGCAAGGCTGTTCCTCACTCCTCTCACCCTCCCAGCTGCTGAGTGGCACAGCGTTTTTTTTCCCAGTCTTAAATATGCTCTCACAGGGGTGCAAAACAACATTGCTTATTGGCTCAGCTCTGGTCAGCAGTGGGGCCCTCACCAAACATGGGGCAGCTTCTAAATCCTTCTCACAGAAGCCACCCCTATGGCCCCCCTCCTACCAAAACCTTGCCACGTAAACCCACTACAGGAAGACTTTTGGATAATTGACAAAAGTAAATATTAATCACGATCTGAAGGTGGTACACTTTACATTTAAGAAATTAATGGTTTAATTTCAGGACCTTGCAAGCTTCTCTGTTGTTCTCTGTCAGCAGGGAGGTGCACTCAAATCTTCACATGTTGGTGGCAGGCTGCGTGTCCTGTGGCTGCTGCGAGTGCTGATAGGAAAGCAGTCCGCTGCTTTCTTGGCACTGTTGAAAAGGCAGGTCCAGACCTGTGATTGACAGGAGGAAAACTGATGTCCTGCTCCCAAATGCCAGGGCCCTGAGAGCACTAATAGCTCTTACAGTCCCTGCCAACTTCCCCCAGTTAATGCTTCTTAATTTACCTTAAATGCACTAATGCTGTGGTAAATTGGCTATGAGTCTTGGTGCCAGATATGATGAAAGTGAATTCCAGCAAGGTAGAACAGCAAGATATGTGAAACAGTACAACTTGTGGAAACCCACAAAGCACGTGCAATGCTTCTCTTTGTGAAAGGGTGTGAGAGAAGGCAGCAGTGTGAACAGCTCAGCTACAGAGGCTGTGGGCTGATGGTTTTGTTGGGATCTTCATGTTGTATGGGGTTTCAGGAGCTGAAAGAAGGCTGGGCATGGCTTCAGTTGCCTAGCCCTGTGACAGCTCGGAGCAACTGTGACCTTGAAAAATAGGTTTGAACTTGCGAAAAGCTTTTTAGTTTTTTCCATCGCGCTTTTACGATTAAGAAGAATTTATAGGAATTTTATTGATGTTGACCGTATTAATATGCTATCTTAGACTTCACTGAAGCCTCCTTTATGCATTTCCTTAATGGAGGAGGAGTGCTTACATGAGGTGTATTGTTGTGGGAAGGGAAACTGTGCTGATGGAAGACAACGAGTAAAAGCTTTTGTGTGCCAACCAAAGGGGTAGCATACAAGCCATGTGAGTTTTCCTAACACCACAACTTGGTTCCTAGTTGGATGTTCTTTCGATCTTCGGAAGTCTTTCTTTTAAATTTTGTTGTTTTGTTAGAAAGAAGATGCTTGTTCTAGTGGTGGCACAAAATAAGAAAGTAAGCGGTAGCTGGTGCTTCTGTCTCACATTAGAACAGGTGAGTCTTGGCCACAGCCCTTACTTTGTGTGTGAGACTCCCATAACTCCTCTGCTCAGAATTCTGTGGGTATTTACCCAGTGCAGAAGCTCATGCTTCAGACTGAGAAGGGGGACAAATTTGGCACTAAACAACAGAGTTGGAGAGATGCAATGTGCAGATGAATGGGGTCTGAGCAGGGATTTAAAACTGAGGCTCTTGAGGGTATGGAGCACATCAGTGTTGACCTGGGCTGGTTCTGGTTTGGTTAGGAGAGCAGGGGAGCCTGTGGTACTTACTGCATGAAAAACAAAGGAAGGCTGTCTGCCTTGGCTTATGTATTTAAGTTGAATTGGAGAGAGGAACAGCACTGAAAGTTATGGAAATGCAACTGAGTGGCTACAGCAATGAGCAAAAAGGGGTAAATGGTGTACATCAGGTGTGATGTGATGGACTGATAAGATTTCTCAGAAATTCTGTAACTACAAGGAGAGCGACCACATGAATTTTACTGTCTTGCATAAATTAAAAGCAGGTATTTGTTGGCAGGATGTGTATTTTCTGACCTCCTAGGCCTCCATTTATCAGCCAGAGTTTTCCATGGTACTGTCAAAGTGTTTGCAAAGTCTGTTTGCTCTAAGGAGAGTCTCGGCATGTAAAATATGAGCTATTGAAAGTATTGAGAAATGTGAACTTCTGAGGAAAGTAGTCATGATATTGTTTAACCACCTATACCCAGCTTTGTACCTGCTCCCTGTTTTGCCAGGGCATTGAATAATCTTGCCAGCTTCTCTGTACTACTGCTGCTTGTAGGTAAAAAGTTGTTTATGACCCTCATATGTTCACTCGTAAACACCCATCTTTCTGTCCTGGTCTGTGCAAGACTGGCATGCAGGTCATAAGTAGTAACACTGTGGTAGGTTGGCTGTTCTTAGAAGTCCAATATGAGTAGTTGTGGTATTGACTAGCTGAGAGTCCTCTTTTGGTAAGAATTAACATGGATTTTTGAAATACAACAATGACACAACGTAAATTACCATGTATAAAATCATAGTACACATAGAAATTAGTGAATACTGGGAGTAACTACTTCCAAAGGCATACGCATACCCAGGTATATTGATCGCATGTTTGAAGGGGCTCACGGAAGGCCAGGTTGGAACTAGATGGTCCATTCCAACCCAAACCATTCTATATGAACATGGTTATCTCAAGGCAACGTGTCTATACTACTGATCTTTCTGTGAAATCTTTGTGCTTTTCCTAGCTGTGCATGCAGATGAGACTGTTCTTGTCCTTACGCTTGGTGTAGTCTTCCAGAGGTGTGGGCTGCATTATTTTCTATAGACTCGCTGACTGCATTCTTGTTCGCCTTGTATACCCCTAGGGTTTTAAAAATGTGGTTTTAGACAGGAATACATCATTGCCTGTTTCCTTACTAAGTTGCTGCTGTCTTTTGTGCATTGACTTTGTGCTCTTTGCCAAGGTTGTTCATGACCTTAGCTTTTGTAGCTTCCTTTCTCATTTAGTGTTGAGAATCTTGTCTTTTGCCTGCAGCCCATGATGTTTTGGTTAAATCTCCAACAGGTGCCCCTATTCTATTTCTTCCTCTCATACCAGAGAAGAATAGCAAATGTTTCTAAAGCTACTTTGCTGTTCTCCCTGTTGCAACACTCCTTTGCCTAAAGGTCTGCACAAGCCTTGGCTGGATTGCTCATAGCCATTGCTATTAGTCAAAGCATAGTCAAAGACATTGCTCTTGCCAAAACACTAATGTAATCAGTCTCTGCGGAAAGTTGGTCAGGTTTAAAAATAAACCAGCAGAAAAGCTCCCTGGTTCCCTGAAGAGGTGCATCAGCACAGCAGTGAGGGCTAGTAGCAAGGGGCTGCTTCTAGGGCTGGGGAAGAGTCAAAATCAGCTCATTTCCCCCAGGAGCCCAAGAAAATGACCCCTGAAAGCATAGCCAAAAACTGCAGTGAGTGTGTGGTCTGTGGCGGGAGTTCTCCTTGCTTTACTAGCTGTCCTGTCTGTATCCCCATGTTTATACAACATACCATACTTCAGATTTGATTATGAAGTCTGAGACAAATTTTTGTTGGTGTTTGTGTGGTATTTGTCAGGACTGTGACATTATTACAGCAGGAATAGTATATAACAGTGGATTTTAGGGAGAGATTTAACTAGATTCTTTTAGCTGAAAGAAAATAGAAATAAGCTGAGAGAAGATTGGAAAGGTTGATATTTAAGAATAAATAAATAAATACAAGTCTCTTTGTAAAACTTGTACATACTGTTCTGTATTCCCTCCATAAATTATTTTCATCTCCGCTTATAGTGTCTGGTATTAAAGTAGACATTAAATTCCAAAGCATGATTGTTTTTCCAAATGTATTTGTTACAGATAGCATGCCTTGATCTAGAGACAGGAGTTTCTTGCATATACAAAAGAAGGCAATAGTAATTACTCCTGTTTGGAAGTCAAGTTAAAAATTATTTGGACTATATGGAAAAAATGTTTACTTGCATGAAGTGTAAAACAGTAGGCCTTTATGGTCTTCCTTACTCTGTGTGTGCTGGTGTAAACTACAAGTATAGATGCTGTAGTCTGTGGACATGTTGGCTTAAAAACAGACACAAGATTGCATCCTGATGCATCATTGGGGATTAGAGTTGGACAATATTTTGATTAGACTTGGACAATATTTTAGCAAGATATCTTAATTTCTCTGAATTCCTTTTTATTTATTTATTTATTTTTTAGTATTGGTAATACTGTCACCACAAGCTTGCACCTAGAAGTGAGTCCTTATCCCTTATATCCCTTATATGACCCTCTCCTGGAGGCTGTACACAGGTCCTTCTGTAGAAAGAATAATACTCTTATTTATAAATACAAGGCTGAAGTTCTGTTTTAGGGAGATTTTTTGCAAGTATGGTGCACTTCTAAAAACACGTGATCTTCAGCTTCAGTAGCTCTGGAATCTGGTGATATGAGCTCTCTAGCTCTGTCTACAGTATTTATGCTCGTGGTAGGTCTGCATCTCTTTGTTACAAGGATGCTTTTGAAGTGACACATGCATTCTATTCAGGAGTAACACTGCTGTTTCTCTGTTTTGTGGCCATTGTTGTTTGTGTTCTTTTCTGTGTTCTAATTTTAAACCTCCTTCTGTATTCTAATTTAGCTGGAGTGTTCAATGTATTCATTTTTACATTACTTACATGGCTTTCCTATCTCCTAGTGGCTTGATTTCAGAGAGATCTAATAAAGCCAGCTGGCTGAGAAATGGATTTCTCCATTTCACAGGAAAAAGCACTTATTTTAGGAAAATGATTTATTTTCTCCCTGATTTGAAATGGAAACTAAGTTCAAAATTTTCTATGGAAGTCAGATTATGAATAAATGATTTAAGATGTATTTGAAAACAAAACCGTGATGCACTTAGTGGTTTGTTTAACATTTTGTGATATTCTCAGTGACCATATTAATGTCTTGGTCCCTTTGAATCTAGATTTGTTTTACTGCTCAAAAAAGTGGAAAGGGAAAAGAACAGGTACCTACAGACACAATAAAGGAAACTCTCCAGCTAAAATGTGAGCTTGTGTGGAGCAAGAAATAAAACTTTAATTGAACACGGCTTTGACATCACTTCTCCTTTTCATTTAACCTTAAATTTTGAGTAATAATAATAGTGGTTTGAAAATGCAACAAAAAAACCTGGCGATATTTTTCAGTCAAGTAGATTTAAAAAGGATCTTTGTCTTTTTTTTCCATGTGAAGAAATAATCTGTCATTGATTTAAATATTTCAAATACTGTGTCACATCATTGTGTGACACAGTACTGAATATTTAGTCTTCATTATGTACTTTACGACAAAGGGTAGTTTAATTTATCTGTTTTATAAGGACTGTAATACTGCAGTCTGGACATCTCACAAATCCAGGAGTTTGTCTAAAAAGCCTTGTTTTGAAAGGAATTGTTATCCTTATAGCTGGTAACAAATGTGAGACTGGCTGCATTGTGGCAGCCACCTCTGCTCTCAGAACTGTGACAGTGCAGAAACATCTGCTCGAGTTGTTAACTTTAAGCTAGGTAGATTGAGTATTGCAGTTGTGTGGCCACAACGGAGTGGTGTTTTATATGTGTTGTGCCATATATTTGTATGCTTCTCAAATAATCATTTCAAAATGCTTGGTGTCCCCTGCTGTAACACCTCAGCTCCCCACAGGTAGTGCTGCACGTTGAAAATGAGCATAAGTTAATCAGGATTTCATTTTGCATGCCTTTGAACTACAGTTGATGGTGCAGCATGGCTTGCGTGGGTCCTAGAATCATGTGTAAAGGGAGGGGACAGTCTGCAACAGAATTTATTTGAAGGAAAAAGCCTCCTTTTTTTTTTTTTTTTTTTTTTTTTTTTTTTTTTTTAAATACAATGAAATAACTTTCTCAGCTGTAACCATGTAATGTGCCCTCAATCCAGCTAGTTTTTTATGCTGTTGTACATCACCAAGAGCTGTAAATTGCTGTTATGTTACCACTACATTTAGTACTGTGCTCTTATTTAAAATCACTTCTGAGCAGTTGTCTTGATTAGAGCACTTAAATGCGTAAATACTGCAGTGGACTTAACAGTGAGGGAAGAAATAGATCAACTAGAGCTGTAATTCTTGAGGATACATTTTTCTCACTTCTTGATTTTATGGATTATTTAAAAGTAGTAGCTGTAATCACAACGGTTTTTGTAATGTTTTCATTTAGAGTAGTAGCATTTACTTTGATCTGTTGCTATTGTATGTAGGAGGTAATCCTGATATTTAGCCTACAGTATCTTTCCCTAATGTACAGACTAATGAAGATTTGCAAGCATTCATTTCCTACTGTTTCCAGAAAGTGAAAATGAAGTTCATAACTTTGTAGCTCTGCTCACTAGTTTTGCACGGATGAAAAGGTGGAAAAAATATACAAATAATCCCCAGGTCTTTACCACCAGTGCTGTACCACCAGTATGTTTTCCTCCTCACTCCTGAGGTGGCGTTTTAGACACTTGTAATAACAAAAGTGGCAAAATCATGAGTATTTCTGCAAATGGTATCTCAAAGGGGTAAATAGTTACACCAGTCCAGACATACCTGCTAAAACCTGGGGATGGGCATGTTCTTCTAAGTGAAGAAAGAAGGAAAAAAGCTATAGCTTTTCTGAGTTTCTTGTTGTGCATGACAGACTTTGGTATTGAAAATACATGTTCAAACAACACAGAGAGGAGTGAGTGCCAGGATTTATTGCAGCCAGGCCTTTTTTTCTTATCATGTAGTCCTGCATACCTGATCTTATTTTCCATAGCACTAAGATAAAGTGTAGCCATTCTTGCTTTCAGGGTGTAGGCTCAAGAAAGCACGTCTGACTTTTGTGGAGACGTGACTGAATGGATGCAGATCCCAGAACCCCTACCCCTATATGACTTTTGCCAGAGGGGGGAAAAAGATATTGAATTGTTCAGTGCAATAATAAATATGAAAAAAGAAAGCAAATCCCCCCACCCGTTCAGCTGCCCCAGCCTAGGCCATTTGTTTATTCCCTAGCAGAAGATCAGTAACTCCTAAAGGTAAACAACATTTTTTTTTTGCCTAAGTTTTGCAATGG
This sequence comes from Nettapus auritus, assembly GCA_011076525.1. Classification (NCBI taxonomy): domain Eukaryota; kingdom Metazoa; phylum Chordata; class Aves; order Anseriformes; family Anatidae; genus Nettapus; species Nettapus auritus. The sequence continues at coordinate 89,254,537 of CM021765.1, forward strand.
CAAACAATTTTTCTTGAATGCAACCAGGTTGAAGGGTGAGGATAATTCTTAAGAAAAGAGTTATGCTTGTTAAACGAGGAAGTCAGATAACAGAACATCAAAGAATTAGTCCTAAATTAGGCTAACTCACCAGCAAGAGCAGGATGCAACCAAATAAGATGAAGGCTTCAGAAAGTAGAACATGTAAGAAGGAGTTAATGTTAATTTTTTTTTGTACATTTCAGTGCAAACTGCAAATAGGATATGTAGAGGAATGAAAAGAAGATAGGGGTATCAGATGACAGGACTGTTCCCTGTGACTGCAACTTTCCACCTGAAAAATGCTGTTGGTCCTTTCAGCATAGGACGCTTACAGATGGGTGATGGTGGGAGGGAGGGGGAGAAACAAGGCTGATTCAGTGTAACAAGAATGTAGGTGTGTGTATGCCTCTTGTGTGCTGTGATGAAAGAAATCAAATGTGAACTTGAATGAAAGACCTTTTTTTGTTTGCCCTGTCACTCCTGTGATGCAATGTATAAGAAGTTTTACATGCCTGCCTCTGCAGTAGCTCCTCCCTGGTACTCCAGTGGCCTGGCTGCTTGACTAAGATGGAGAAGAGCAAGTTTAATGCATTTCTTAGTCTAGGGATTGTAACATATTTCTTAGGGCAGTGCTGTAGGTACTGATCTACAGGTAAGCTGGGTTGTTCTCAGTTGTCCTAACCCATATTAGGGAGTTTGTGTGACTAGCTCAGGTGAGGTGGGGACAAACTCTCACTAAGCCAGGAGTAAGTTCTGTTCATTGACTTAATAGAACTGAACCTCAGGGTTCAGCTCAGATAGGCTCCCTTGAGCTAGAGGAGGGACCTTCCAACTCTTCTCCCATGTACTCGATAAGTACTATAACTGTTACTGGGGGTTAGGGGTAAAAAGGGTAGGGACTGTGGGCCACAGAGGCATGACTGATTTTGTGATTTTAACTATTAAATAACACTTTTATCTTTGAAGATGCCCCAAAGGGGAAGCAAATGTTTATTCAGTAGGATGTGAAAACACTCGGTTTTCCAGTTTCCGCAAAGAGCATAAAATATCCATCTCAAGTGGATGTAAATTCATGACCTTTTTTTCCTCACGCAGACATTAAATTGGTAACTCCTACTTGTGTAGGTGGAGTCCTTCAGGCTCAGGCCTCTGCCTGGTGGGGGCCTGGGGCAGGAAGGTACTCTTGTGCTGGATGCTCATAAATGATGTGAAGACCAGTGAAATCGATGCACCCTTGGCAAATTATGATTTGGAAGCTCATTATCTCTTTGTGAAACTCATTTTCCAGCCTACTGATTAAGCTTATAAAAGCACAGTTTTAATATGCCTCCTGCTCTGTTTTTAATTCCCTGGCTGACAGTAAAGAATATTCTAACCAACTCTCAGGACAATTTATACTATTCTTTTATCTCAGTGGCATATTGATCCTGTTGAACATCCCCTCTGCAAAATAATGAACATGCATCTTAAATCCAGTTCATAGAGGTCATGTAGTGAGTTTCATTTTTTTCCTAGGGGGACAGTCTGCAGCTCCGTATCCTGATACTGAGTACAGCCTAGGAGGAATGGGTAAGGATTCTTATAAGTTTTTTTTTTTTTTTTTTTCTCTTCTTGCTTGTTCTCTCTCCTTGATTAGTTTCCTGACACCTGATGCTGTTTGGGCTTTGGAGTTATTTCACATTAAATACTAGAAAATCATCCTAGTAATTAAAACAGGTGCTGTATCGATGTAGGAAGAAGCTCATGGAAGGTGGTCTTAAATCTGTGTGGCCTGAATAAACATGGGAAGCTCTGTGCTTATTGTGCTATTGCACTTGCTTACTTGCTATGTTCTTAAATAAAAGGAGCTCTAAAAAACAACAGAAAAAAAAAGCAAAATTAAAACACCCACACATTAAAAAACAATCCTAAGAGAAGCTCTTAGGGCCGTTTCAACCAAACTTCAAAAAAAGAAAAACCCTCTCACACCAGGGGAAGGGACAACCAGGTAGCTCGTGCAGGTTTTCTGGTATGGTAAAGGACATTAAACTCTCATCCTACCTTATGCAGAGATAGCTTTCCTCCTTAGAGAAACCCAGATGTGTGCAGCGGAACACATTTGGACAAACACCCCCATTTGCTTCAGCTCTGTTCAGATTGTTATTGAACATGAGCAGCAACTGGGGCTGTCTGTGTGTAATTTTCCACCATTGTGATCATGGACTGAGTCTCTGAAAAGGAAATAGGCTTCAGGATTTGCCTCTGGAATAATGGAAAACTCAGGCATGTTTCTTTGCAATGCAAGATAAACTACCTGTATTTTTCAGACAAATAATTATTGCCTCACTCACCCTATGCTCTGGAGTCTAACAGGCTCCCAATCATATGAATGAGGCAATCTTTCAGCAACTTAACACTAAACTTGAGAACAGGTGAAATAAGGAAACCACTTAGAGGAAAATAACCTCTCTGTGATGGCCCTTTCTCAGAAATACAAGATTTGCTGTTCAGCACCAGCAAGTGTGTAGGGAACCAGCTGAATGGGAGAATCTATCCACTCCTCTAAGTACTTAATGGGACACTTATTTCCTTTTGCTAAAGAAAGGCCGGTGACATCTGCATTTAGTTGAAGAAACGAATAGCGGAGAAACAAGGAAGGGCAATGCTGTAAAGCAAGAGAGCCAGACTGATTTTGCTTACAGGTTGAAAATAGCCTTTCTCATTTGAAAATCTGCAAGCCTCAGTAGAAGAGAAATGGTTGAGGTAGTCAAAGATATTAAATATAATCTAGTTGTTAGAAGAAAGGAATATAGGCTCTGGGTTTCACTAGAAGGTGGAAATGGGCTCAAAAAGGAGTGTCGTGTGGTTAGAGAAAGGGAGAGTGGTGCTTAGAGTTAGTATAACAGTAAGAAAGCATGTATATATTTAGAAATACTGTTGAAACTGCCGTGGTCTTAAAAACAAACTGCAAATTTTTTGGACTATATAAATTCATATGACTAAAGATGAGATGGAATGTGATAACAATTATTTTTTTTTACTTTTTACTTATTTTTACTTCTGTTAAATTTGGGGAGGGAATCAAAATTCTCTATGTAATCCAAGAATTTTAATTCTAAGTTTATTTTCATAGTGGATTTTCATCTCTGTTATGGTCAACATGAAAATTATTTTCCAAAACACCCCCAGTAAGTTGAAGTTCACATATGACATGGTATATATTTCTCTTATGGGGGTCTACAGATCTAAGACAAAGGCAGACAAATTATGAAGCAAAATATTTTAATGCAAGAAATTGACTGTTTTTAAAGCTTTTCTAAAACACTGAGAACTTATTTCTTGCTACCAAGCAGTCAGTTTTCCAGAAAGCTGGAGAAGTTGACTGTAGTCTCATGTTTTTATTATCCCCAATTCACAATTTGTTACCATTTCTTATTTAAGCTTACCTCTGCTGATAATGAAATGTGTCAGTCCTATGATGTATGATGTTGTGCATTGGTATGACTAACGGGGATTTATGTATCCTAGCTCTATGGTCTTTACCCAGATGAGACTGATGCCAGGGTTATTTACAATCTGTTCAGGTCGTGTTTTTGCCTTTAGTAAAGCTCTGCATAAACTGGATTTGGGTTCTGTGAAATGTTTCAGTGCAAATGTAATTTCATGATCATTTTTTCCTCACGTGCTCCCTGTTCTGCTAACAGTTTGCATTTGAGAGACTTAAATTACTGTTGCTTCAGCAAGATAGAAAGGGAACTAGTTCTCAGGCTGAATATTGTTTGGTTATTTAAAACTGGTAAACGCTCTCTCTAGATGCCAATAATATAAATAGACACAAAGCTTTTTAAACCTTGTGTTCGTGTAAGTGTATTTGACTACATCTTGAGAATAATTTCTCATACAATATTGATTCTTTTGAAATATTTTTCCTTGCAGCTACATGAGGTGTTTCTATGTACAGTATGAACGTGTAGTAAACTGCTAGCCTGTTAACTGGGTTGTGAATTAAATCTGATCTTTCACACTGTTACCTGATTTCTTTCCTGAATGTCTTATACCAAGCGGCTTTATACTGAGAAACAGCTAGAAAAGTATGCTTAGTGGACGAGGGAAAGGCTGTGGATGTGGTCTACCTTGACTTCAGCAAGGCTTTTGACACCGTTTCCCACAGCATTCTCCTCAGGAAACTGGCTGCTCTTGGCTTGGACTGGCGCACGCTTCGTTGGGTTAGAAACTGGCTGGATGGCCGGGCCCAAAGAGTCGTGGTAAATGGAGTCAAATCCAGTTGGAGGCCGGTCACTAGTGGCGTTCCCCAGGGCTCGGTGCTGGGGCCGGTCCTCTTTAACATCTTCATCAATGATCTGGATGAGGGCAGTGAGTGCACCCTCAGTAAGTTTGCAGATGACACCAAGTTAGGTGCGTGTGTCGATCTGCTCGAGGGTAGGAAGACTCTGCAGGAGGATCTGGATAGGCTGCACCGCTGGGCTGAGGTCAACTGCATGAAGTTCAACAAGGCCAAGTGCCGGGTCCTCCACCTGGGACGCAATAACCCCAAGCAGAGCTACAGGCTGGGAGATGAGTGGTTGGAGAGCTGCCTGTCAGAGAAGGACCTGGGAGTGATGGTTGATAGTCGGCTGAATATGAGCCAGCAGTGTGCTCAGGTGGCCATGAAGGCCAACAGCATCCTGGCCTGTATAAGAAACAGTGTGACCAGCAGGGCTAGGGAGGTGATCGTCCCCCTGTACTCGGCTCTGGTGAGGCCGCACCTCGAATACTGTGTTCAGTTTTGGGCCCCTCGCTACAAGAAGGACATGGAGGTGCTTGAGCGAGTTCAGAGAAGAGCGACGAAGCTGGTGAGGGGCCTGGAGAACAAGCCCTACGAGGAGCGCCTGAGGGAGCTGGGATTGTTCAGCCTGGAGAAAAGGAGGCTCAGGGGTGACCTTATCGCTCTCTACAGGAACCTCAAAGGAGGCTGTAGCGAGGTGGGGGTTGGTCTGTTCTCCCGCGTGCCTGGTGACAGGACGAGGGGGAATGGGCTTAAGTTGCGCCAGGGGAATTTTAGGTTGGATCTTAGGAAGAACTTCTTTACCGAAAGGGTTGTTAGACATTGGAACTCGCTGCCCAGGGAAGTGGTGGAGTCACCATCCCTGGAGGTCTTTAAAAGACGTTTAGATGTAGAGCTTAGGGATATGGTTTAGTGGGGACTGTTAGTGTTAGGTCAGAGGTTGGACTCGATGATCTTGAGGTCTCTTCCAACCTAGAAATTCTGTGATTCTGTGATTCTGTGATTCTGTATGTAGGCTTTTAAATGCAAACAAAAATGAGAAACACAAAGCACCTGGAGGAGGGACAGAAAATGTTTATAGGTCTATGCAGTTTCATCATAAGGAGAGATGAAAGTACTGGTGTGGACCTTGGTGGAGAAGAGGCAGATAAGAGGGTATATAATACCTGTAAACAGATAATTATATGGTCTAGAGAGGAAATGCATGAGAATGCCTACAAATATACGTCTGTATCCCAAATATAAACTAACTTCTGTCAGGTCATTTTGTGGGAAGGGTTGGTTTGTGTCAGCAGAGGTTATGCTTTTAATCATACATTTTTCCTGAAGGTTTTTGAAACATTTGATTTTGAGGTATATTGCAGACAAGATACATGACTAGATAAGCTAATCATGTGTAAGAGTTCCTCTGATCCTAAACAATGGAAATATGTTTTGGATTAATTGTTCCCTCTAGAAAGCCTTGTAGGTTGCAGAATTCATTTCACAGACCCTCCAGCAATCACTGTGCACTTTCTGAACTTGTTCCTGAAATGGCTGAGTTCCCCTTAGGAGAGCAATACCTTTAATTTCTAAACTGAGCATGGGAATTCCATGTTAACTATAGAATTGAAGAGTATCTTGTTTTGGAATAGTCTTATTTCTCCTCATGCCTGACAAGTTAGCAGTCTAGTTGAGCTCTGTGGAATTTCTCATTAATAGTGAAGTTTTAATACTGGTGTAAACCTGGCAAAAGAAAATATAGAACATCTCCATAGCTCTATAGAAGAGGATAATTGTGATAAACGTGGTTAAAGCAAAGATTCCTTCTTTTGCTGGTTAATAATAAATAGTATTCTTCATTTTCCGAAGAGAAATGCTAATCTGGTAGGCTCTGAAGTTATATCATGGGTATTTGCCCATGCAGAATTTAGCTTACTTATGGACTGGTTAAGAGTCTTTGGACTTGCCCCTTTGTTTGGAATTTGTTTTTTTCTACTGAGTTTTTCCATTCTGTTGTAGTCATTGTCTCCTTGTGGACATTTGGGCATCAGCAACAAATTTTGAGTGAGTGGGGGCTTTCCAAATCCTGAAGGAGAGGGGAGGAAAACTGTTTTTCTCCATGTTGTGTGTCTCTACGTGGAAAGAGAAAGCTCCTTAGATATTAGTTACTACAACTTGTAATCAGGCTGTGTTCAAAAATTCTCTAAAATCATTGCTTAAAAGAATCAGCTCTTTTAATCTCAAATAATACACAAAACAAATAGTGAGCCAGGCAAAGGGATTTGTGGAATAGAGGCAGATTCTGAGTTTTTAAATGATCAAGTGTATTATAGTCGTAATGAGGTACATTTGGAAAGCTACACTTTACTTTTTACCTGATAAATTCATAGTGTTATTTTATTTGCTCTGGCCAGAATAGCTGTTTGGGGTCATTTTGGAGCAAGCTTGCAAAAATGTTGGATGTTTTACAGAACAAAAATAATTTCTCGACAAGTGAACTGTGTAAGATCAGAGAATCAAGTAGTTTGGACACATCCCTTCAGGGATTAGTGGTGAAATACTCAATCATTTTTTTTTCCTTATGTTAATGAATACAGGGATTTCTTTTTATTTCAGTTTGAAAGAGTAGATAAATAAGCTAAGTTTCCCCAGAGTGTGTAGCCACCATTCCTCTGTGCATAGCAGCTGAGATGACCAGCTTCTGGGGTGAGTCTAAGTTTGTAAGGACCTGTCCTGCAGCCTTCTTTGTTGTCTCTTTATTGAAAAACATCATCTGCAGCAAGAGAAAGATAGGATGACAGCTGTGATGCTGGCAAGGACTCAGTTGTGTGTGCGTCCCTGTGTAGGGAAGCAACCCAAATGTGGAAGTTGTAGTTGCTGCCAGTGGAAATGGAGAGAAATTGCACACGGTGTCTTAAGATGATTTGATGTTTTTAATAAACTCATCTGAAGGCCAAAAGGCAAGGGATAACTTTTGATTTTATAGCTGTCTTAAACTGAGATTCTTGTTTCAGAAACCTACTCAAGGGCAAAGACCATGCTATAACACTCTTGTTTGTGAAACCGATATTACATTGAGATACTTCATTGTGGATGTGTGAGATGAGGTATCAGACCTGTCTAAACACTTAACATGAAGTAAAAGACATGTCACTGCTGCACATCCCTTGGTTTATCTTTTTATTAGTCCAAGGCTGCTCTAGTCCTTAATATATTGTGCTATTTATATTTTAAGGTTGGATTTAGCTTTTTGAGTCCTCTCACAGCCAAACCACCATTAATATTACAGGGTATGTCTGAAAGAAGGACTAGAAACTTAGAGGTGTAAAGAGCCTTTTGGTGCCCTCACAGTGTACTATAAACCAGATCCTTTTTAGAACAAAATGGCTAAAAACAGACCAAGTTCTGTCTGCTTGGTTTGGGAGCAGCACTGGGCTCTCCCTGCTGGGTCTGGAGCAGCCAGGAATGATCTGCCATTCTCAAGTGCACAGAGCGTGAGGATTGTGCATGAGGGGGCTTGCTGCTCAAGGGGAAATATGCTTTCCTGCTTTGTTCCCTTGGTAGAGCATTTCTGTAGGGCAGGGAAGCCAATGTGTTAGGCCACTACCATGGCTATTCTTTGGGGCTGGCCAGGGTTGCCATGAATGTGCTCAGAATTACTTTGATGTCTACCCGGAGTTGGCCTAAGTGAAGGCATGGAAGAGTGAGGGCTTCTCTTTTCTGAAAACCTCACTAAGCACCAAAAAGTCCAGGCACCTCCAAAGCTTTCTCTGTGGTGCCAAAACCTACAGACTATGGTTTTACCTGACTAAAGGTGTAATTAAAGCTTCCAGGCAGAGATGGCTGTAACAAAAACTGAAGGGAGGGAACAAAAGGAGGCAGGAGGGAGAAGAAAACTAATGCAACAAAAGGGAGTTAAACACCTCCCTCTGCCCCCCTCTAAGTCTCAGAGATCGGGAGTAGATGTTATGAAGCAGGTTCAGTTTCTAGCAGCTTGATCTTGCCTTTGTATGCAGTTGGCTTTGTGTGCATTGATGTACTGTTTGTAATTATCATTCTGTTGACACCTGTATTCATAATGACACCCCCATATCACATTTTCATCTCAGTGTGAAATGTCGCTCTTTTTGCTTTTGTTTTGTTCGGTACTATGAATTTAGCCCAGAATTGAAAAAAAAATAGACACTTCTCACAACACACAACGGGACATTGATAACCTTGCAGCTTAGTTACTGATCCTATCTCACTGCTTCCATCTGTCTCCTTCCTCCCACCCCTCTTTTTAAGCAGACAAGGTTTTCCCTCAACAAGCTGATGACAGAATAATTTCTTCAGGTTTATTATTTGCCCCACATGGACCTCTGGAGATCTTCATACAAGTGGAGAGAAGCAGATCAAAAGGCTGTAAGAAAAAAAAGGACTGAAAAAAGCCACCATAAAGATCATGCTCAGGTTTCATTCTGGTGATGAACAGACTTGTAAAGTATTCTGAGACCTGTCAAATTTTCCCATCTAAAATCCAGACCTATTTTTAAAAGAATTTTCATAATGAGTGTCTCTTTTCCCCCACCAGCAGGCTCAGAGTGTTTTCTGAAAAAGTTCTGCAGGGCAGAGAAGTTGAACACTTGATCACATGCAGGAGCACAGGATAGATGGAGTACAGCTGACTCAACAGCTACAGGGGATTTGGGTAAGTGCCCACCACGTCAGCCAACTAGAACTTTCTAAAATATTGGTAAATATCAAATTATTTGTAACTTACAAAAAAAAAAAAAAAAAGAAAAAAAAAAGTTGTCGTTTTAACACTTGCCTGACAAGTTTAATCTCCCTGGGAAGTCTCAGATGGAGTTGGTTGGGAAAGAGGTCTTCAGGGAATGGCTAATGAAAACAAGAAGGCAAATTAACATCCAACTATGAGAAGATGTTTTTTCTCAATTTATCTTTTACCTAAATGTACCCAGACCAGACCCACACTGTTAATGTGAGGGGAGGAAGGTTAAAAACCCCTTGCAGTGCTGAGTTTACCAATGTATTTCAAACCTGCTCGCTTTGCTTTCAGGTGGAAAACAATCAATTGCTTGATGGAGACAATGTTATCCAAGTTGTGGTGTCAGTGTGCCTGTTCCCACAATCATTGCATTGATGGAAGAAAATTTTGATAAGCAAGACTTATCTGGCTCCCACTGCAATATAATGAAATGGGTTTGCTGATTGGAAATGACATTGTCTCCAGTCACAAAGCAGACTGGATGTGATAATTGCACTACCTTTCATTATTTTTTAAAGTATTAATAATGACCATATATTCTTGAGTAAAAATAGCAGGGATTTGAAATCAAGTCTTCAGTTAAGCTGATGAACTGATACGATCCAAATTGACATAGTTATTCTAATTGCTGTGTGTACCGTGAGAGGAAACTTTATCATGGTCTAAGAGCAGCAGAAGAAAGGACTATTAGCCCTGCTTGTGTGCTTTTGATCAAAGAAGTTTTTTTTATTAGTGTGTGATGTTTTCTTTTCTTTCAGCTAGGTCTTGAGCAGTATCCCTCAGGCTTGTTTTAGACACTGGATTGAAAATTACTTCAAACCTTGCTATAAGTCCAAAACGGCTAGGAGAGGGACTCTAAACACAGTGAAAAAAATATCTATAAGCAAATCTTTCATAATAAAAGGTATTTTCTTTTTTAAATGTAAGCTTCAGAACAGTAAGTGCTCTCTGATTTCAGGTGCTTATAAAAATTGTGGTTTTCTATACTTGCTTAGACCAAGATATTAGCAGCATTATTTACCCTGTATTTGCTTAAATTTTAAGGATCTGATAAGGCTGTACCATGCTACAGCAGTATTCTACAGCTTTACTGCAGAATTTCTGTTCCTAAAAGTCAGGAAAGTGAAGTCATCCTGATAGCATAAACTGTTGCTGCTTTTTGTCGCTGAAGTCTTATTTTAATGGTAACTTTTCAAGCTCAAACAGATGGCTGCAGTATAATCTACTTGCTAGTGACATCAAGCATTATTTACTGAAGATTTATATTTATATTGCTCTCTTCAAAAGCGTAAAAAGAGTAATTAAGTAGAATGATACTCATTTAGATCTTCATCTGCCCATGTGACTGCAAGGCTCTGGGGGCAGGCAATAGGATTAAGAGTGTTTCATCTCTAGATCAGTGTTTTTTGAATCCAGACCATGGTTAGAGGCAACTGAAGGCCATATCATCCGATGACTCTTTAGTGGCCTATATCAAATGATTTGATGGTCTCTGTAAATTTGCTAGCTGATGGAACCCCCATAATGATCAGTGGTCTGAGAAGGAAATGAGTAGCCTGAATGTGCATGTGCTGAATGTCTTTTAGCCTAGAAACAACCTGTTCATTCCAGGATTTAGGGCTGGTCTCTGTTTGCCCATACTGGGGACCCTGCTCAACCATTGCTTGTGTATTTGTCTAAGATGATCCTGGACTTGCTTTAGTCTCTTACTGATTTTCAAATTGCAGCATCTCTGCTAAAAGTGAAAGAGGAACACAATGTGGAACAGGTGCAAGAACAAAATCAGCCAGTTTTTCTCAATATTCAGAGTAATTAACCAATGACTCAAACTCTGTAGTCACTGTGTTCATTGCAGATACTTCTGCATACCAATCTGTAGGTGAGTGCTGTATGCTTGGTGGGTAATGCGACGGTCCTTGTTTTGTAATCAGTCTGTTTTGACTATGGAACTTCTTTCTTGTTTATAATATTCTATGACCAAAGTGAGAAATCCAGAATTATTTTAATTTTATGATACTAGTCAAATATGCAGTGACTTTAATAGGAAATGTTTTCAGTTATATTCTTGCATTTTCATGTTGAATCTAACAGTGCAAAGTTGCACTAAGAACTAAGTGAGTTCTAACTTCGAACTCACAAGATTAAGGAGAAATACAGAGCAAAGTGCAAAACATCAGATTCTGAATTTTAATAATGAAGAGGAGGTCTTGCTTTGTCAAGGACTTCCACATCAGGGTTAAAATTATCTTTTTGAGATGACTGCAATAGTCTTCAAATCCTATACTGAATTTGCTTTCTTTCTCAGTCTCCTTTTGATGTCATTTTTCTCTTATGCAGTAGACAACGTAAAGAGTGTGAAAGTGAGAAGAGAATTTTAAAGTTTAATTTAATTTAATTTTTTAATTCCCATCCAAAGATATGACCATTAATAACTTGCTTCAGAACAGTTTTCCTCTCAAATCTTCTCTCAATGATGACATTCTGCACTTCACATCTGTGTGAACGTCCCGTGGGAAACAACGATTATTCTTGCAGGTTGGGAGAACAGCATAGAAATCTTTCCTGTGTGGCTCAGGACGTGATTATTTATTTATTTATATATTTTTTAAATTTTTATATCTGAATCTTTTTTTTTTTTTTTTCATATTTTACCGAGGAATCTGAAAATCATGGAGTCAAACATTTCAAACAATTTATTTTTATTTTTATTTATTTATTTATTTTAGCTTGCCTATCAGATGCTTAATATTTAGGTACTTTTCTTATATAATACGATGAGTATTATTTGGAAAACACTAGTGTTCTCAAAGGCCTTAGGTTGTTAAAACAAATGTCTGAAGGAGTTTTAGCAATATCTTCTTTGAAATGCAGGAATAAAGATCTAAGTAGCCTATTCAAGTGATCTGTGTGGGAGGAAAAAACCTGTGCGTTCTGGTTATATATATATAAGTAAAATCAAACTGTTTCTTAAGCATAACTACAATAAAAACAGTATGGAATGGAGTGGGAGGAAGGTAAATCATTTGTATTTCACTAGTGGATGTAGGAAAAAATAGAGTAACTCTCATGCTTGGCACAGAATAGCAGGCCAACAGTTTGATCCATGTTTTCAACAAGTGGATCTACTATCTCAGTGTATGCATTGTTCAATAGTAGTTATTTTAAAACACTTTAGCTGCTTTACTTCTGGTCTCTTATCTCCTTGGAAGGTATTGTGCTACTTTGTATGAATCTCTTAGAAATATTTCATGTAGGCATATTCTTCATTCGATCACTGTTTCTCTTTATACCTTGTAAATATGTAGTGAGTTTCTATTCAGACCATGCTACCAAAAAAAAAAATAATCTCGGAGTACCCAAGGATTTGTTGTAAGTGTATGCTAAAGTTCATTATTTAAATTATTACAAATGTTTTGAGGTGTTAAAAGATTGTTTTAACAGCTTATAGGCAGTATGGCACACTGATTACATTTTCCTAGCCTTCAGACAGGTAAAATAAAAAGCAAGTTTTAGCTGGAGTTTTGCCTATCTAGGGCTATAAGAAGCTGAAGATGTACCAAGGCTCCTATAGATCTCTATGCATGTTTGCTGACTTTATAGGTTGAAGGATGCTGCTTAGCTGTAAGGCTTTTGTATTATCTACCCAAGAAACACGTTTAACTCATTAACGGTATTAAGGTACACAAAAATAACCAAAGCTGTGTCTCTGGGAACCAGATCTGGATTTTTAGCCCCTCTTTGTTTGGGGTTTAGAATGGCTATTCCATTTCAATTCAGAAGAAAGCTATGTATTACTTATGGTCTTCATTTTCAGTTGCCCATGTAGTGTGCTGATCTAGATTTAATGTCTTTCTGAAGAAACCACCTTCCAGATTCAAGTGTAGTAATTTTGGTGTGGATTCCTTTTGTGGAAGATCAGTGCTTCTTTATTTGTCCCTTCTTTTTAGTCCTGTGTGAAAGATTGCTGTAAAGGGACTGGAAAAATCAAAATTTCGTAAGCTTTAGGATAAAACTATTTTTTTTTTTTTTTAATATTTTGCAAAAAAAGAAAGTCCAAGGTGTTCAGTCTCATTTTTGGACACTGTAGGCACCTGAGTATGTATCTGGGCATTTGAGATTTTGGTCTGTGTCATGTAAAGCACCTGTAGAAGTTTGATTTAGTACGGGTTCCAAGCTTTGACCCAATATTAATTGCCACGCTTACATAGCATGGAGCTAATCCAGGACTGTTTTAAATCCCATGAAGAGTGGAAATGTATGACTTGAAAATGTACATTTCTAGGACCAGATATTCCAATCTGAAAGCAACTGTATGCCTAATTATGCATGTATGTTTTATGCATGTATATTTTGTGCATGGTCTTTGTGTAGTCCACCACTGCTGCTTGTGTTCTTAACAGTTTGTAGAGATTAGTTTACCTACTTAAAATTGTTTTCCCATTGTGTTGGAGGAAAAAGAAAAAAGCTGTCTTGTACATTCATGTGTGCACCTTTAATGTTCTTAGTTTTATTATTTACCTGTATATGTTGTGACATTACACTCGTACGTAGTACCATCAAATGCTTTAACTTTGGGAACATCCAGTGCATCCAACATTCAGTGCAGATGCAGAAGCAAGTGCAGCAGCAGGACGGGTGTGAACCAAAAAGACAGGGAATTCATCTGTCATGAGATGACTATGAGAAATAGTATGCATTCAAGAATATAACTTAAAAATATTTTTGAGTAAAAGCAATAATTTTTCTATTCCATTACTTGTAGAGACCTAATGTATGTTGCTAGAAACCATTTAGGCAGTTACTAGATCTGTATGAAAACACTTGTAAATGGAACACTTATTCTACTAGCTTTATTATGCACTTATCGCATCTATAATTTTCTTTCAGAATTTTTCATTGTTCCCATTAACTATTCTTTATAAAGACTTATTCTGTCAAGAGGCATAACTATCACCATATTATTTTGCAGCACTGCCACACCCCGTAAATGGAAAATTGAGAACTAGCAGTAGGTTATAAACTGTTGTTATGTAGGATGAATATTTGAAATAAATAATGTGCTCAAGTCAGAGCTAGCTTACAAATGAATTTCAGTAAAAATGAAGGGCTGAATCAGTAGTGAATGCTGTTGACAATGGAAAATTTTTGAAGATCATTCTGAAGAGGATGGATAAACAAAAGAATTGATTGTCAGGTAATGAAAGAGGAATGAAGTGGGAATTTAGATAGGTCACCATTCCACAGAATTTCTAAATTGAATGTAAAATATATTTTATTTAAATTGTAGGCATCTTTAAAATTTTGCAGAGATTTTCTAACATGCCAACCTCTGTGAAAAAAAAGACAAGGGCTTTGTAAAATAATTGAATTGAGGAATGCATGTTGAAACTAATAACTGTTTGTACTCTTCAGTGATACGCAGCACAGAACAGCAAGACCTGCAGTTATGACTCTGTGCAAATATTTATATACACACACACATATATATATATAACATTCAGTTCATCAGAGACTCATACCCTGTCTACTTCAGCATTCTGAAAGCTTAGTGTCATTTTATTACAATGAAAGCCAAATACGCTGGGCTGTTTTTCCACTGCACTGGTGGTTTTAGAAATCTAAATGATCCACAATCTCTCAATCTCTGAAATAATTCAATGAACCATGTTTGGTAAGTCTTGAAATCCCTGTCTTTTTGTCTGTAGTTGTCCTTTAAATGTGAATATTTGAGAGTTGCAGTGTGAACTTCTTTTGGTGTTGACTGAAGTCCTGCACACAGACTTTACCTTCCTCAAGTTAATGAAAATAACTGTTCACTTGCTAAATGGAAAATATTAATCCTTGTTTTGAAGATGTCCTTAGGTGGATGGGTGGGGGCAGAAACATTTGAAAGTGAAATCATTTAAGTGACTATGAAAGGATTTTCTTAGGTGATTTGGAGATTTTGGTGAGTCCAAGCACTATACTGAACATCATAAAACATAGTAAATCATGTAAACATGGAAGATCCATGATGATGCTCAGCAGAGGGAAGTGGAAAATTAAGTCTGAAGAAAACAGAAGAGTACTCTGTGTACATTAATTGAAACCTAGAGTGTTTTTTTCAGATAGGAGTTCCATAGGAAGGATCGCATTTCCCTTGCAGTGTGTGTTGATGTGTTTGGGGTCATGAAAATATCTTTTTAAGAGCCAAATATGATCGCTGCTTTCTGGAGCAGAGAAGCATGCTGTTTTGGAAAGCACCTAGAACTGTGTGCCTCAAAAATGGCTCCAAAAACTCCATGCCTTATTAAGAGGAATTAAAAAAGGGCAAACATGAATCTTTCACATAAGCATGTTGACTGATGGATTAGAAACCATCCTATTCCTGACACTTGTTTTACCTTTTCTCGTGGAGGTTTTTTCATTTCATGTGTGTACAGACAAGAAGTGCCATTTTGATGAAACTTTATGATTTTTTATTCGGATTAATTATTGAGGTTTTAGCATTTTTGATTGAGAAATTGCTAGAGACATCTAAGAGCAAGTTGAATGAGCAGGTACGACTACCTTGATTCATACTGAGGTAAAAGGATAGGTGAAGTTGACCTCTTGGATGTTTTTCTAGTTCTGCATTCTCTTACAAGAAATAATAATAATAATCAAGGTACATTGGTAGTTATTTAACTGAAATCAGCAGGAGTCAGTCTAACTGGTGATGTGGAATCTGCATGCTGATCTATCTGCAGATGAGTGAGTAGTTGGGGAGCAAGTTAGACGTAATCGGTGGTGCTGAAATCTAACTTGCTCTGAATGCAGCTAGAGAACTAATGTTATAAATACTTAATGTCTTAATTCAGTTTTGGTCCTTAGCAATCATCTCTTCTTCCTCTGAAACACAGCAGCAGAAGTTAAGTTTAATAATTAAAATTTTAGAATTTACTTATAAGCACTGCTTTTCATCTAAAATAATAGCTAAGCTACAGCTTTGTCAGTGTCATCGTTCATTAAATTCTTTTCAAACAGCTTTTTTTTTTTTTTTTTTTTTTGGTAGCAAAAAATACCGTGGCAGTTAGAAAATTGAAGTCAGATTTAGATCTTACTAAATTGCCCTTGATTTATACTGTTGTATCAGACATGAGAAACTAGCTCATATAGAACAGAACAGTAATAGACTCTTTATCCAAGTAACTCTTGTACAAGCAGAGGTGAGGCTTCAGTACATTGGAGAAATGTCAGTTTTCCAAACTAAAAATGTTTCTTTCAAAATAGTTAGAATTTTTATGGGTTAAAAACAAACAAACAAACAAACAAAAACACTTATTCCAAGGAAAGGATAAGGAGTTCATAAAAAGGAAAAGGTTTCATAGCAAACCAGTTAGGAATTTTAATATTTATTTTTTTTCTCCTAATTCTTCATCAACATTAGCTGTGTGTGCTATCAACCTCCACAGAAGTCTAACTGAAAAAGAACAGAGGGTCAAAGGGTCATTTCACTTAGCGTTTTTACCCCCCTGAAACTAAAAGGAGGTTGCTATAGGTCACATTGGATTGGGAAGTTGTGCAGGTGTTACATAGTGAAATTGCTTTTGGATAGGATAGCAGAAGTTACACCAGGCTTACTAAGAAGAGAATAGTTCCAGTTAGATGGGATATACAAAGGCCAAGTCCCAGTGTCAACATGCATGCTTACAAAGGCCCTGGTGTTTTCAATTCCATTTTTTTTATCCCAGGTACTTCCAAGCAGAACTATGTAGGAGTGAATGGCTGGTGATACACAGACATCTTTGGCTTCCTTAGGTAAACTGTGGCTCAATGCTTTGTTCTTTCTGGTTTGTTTGCTGCCAGTGAACATTTGGGAGTGTCCTGCAATGGTCCCTCTCTCAATGCAGGATTTAAATCCCAGGTTTATTTTCAAGGAGCCCAGTTTGCAAATTAGGGGAAGTCTTTGCATTAATATGATTAGGCTTTAGCTCAGACCACTGTACATCCACAAATGATCCATTTACAAGATCTGGGGTTTGTCTCAAATGTTCTCTCTCTGTGCCAGCTTTTTCCATGCCTGCATGGAGGTGATGTTTTTTCTGTGGAGTTGATAAATGTTCTTTGTCCTTTTGGAGAAAGGTGGTGATTGGTGTCCCTAGCCATAGTGCTGGAGGAAGCAAACCTCCTCAAACTCTCTCAGAATTGCTGTGTATGAAAAGAGTATTGGTGAATCTGAGTTTCAGGTCAGCACAGATTTTATGATCATTTAAGAAAAAAAAAGGGGGGGGAGGGGGGGGGGGGGGGCCAAAAAACAACCAAGCAATAAGGCTTAGGTTCGTGGACAAAATCCTTGATATTTGATATTCTGGGATATTTTTGACAGATGTGTGAATCAGATGTTTTTTTCATTGTGCTAAATATCATAGGTATTACACCTTGGAGGTTTACTCCCAGGAAGAGTAATTACTCAAGACATTAAAAATTCATGCATTCTGACCTTCTAGTCTGGTTGTCAGGTATGATTCAAGTAGATGTAATTTCTATACCAACTCTGTACATGAGCTCAATACAATTGTATGCATACTTCAATGAACAGATTTTTGGCAATTAGATATGGACTGATTTCATTCTAGGACCTTGAGCCTAAGAAGTGCTCAACAAGCCATTTATCCATGCAGTTTTCAAGGACTTGGCTGAAATAAAACTATTGTTCTGTTTAATTTATCTTTCTCAATGGCTTTTTTACATTGAAATTTAAAAAACACTCTACTTTTAAATATGTAAGCACTTTTCTAATCTATCAACGTATTTTAGGAAAGGTTTTCCTTTTTTATACCATCCTTGAGTGTATCTTTTGCCACAAGTTGTGATTAAAATCTGTAGAAGTTAATATAAATTATTCATTATTCAGAAGTAGAGAAATGGACCCAGCTGCCTGTGGCCTCTTTCCCATACATGTGTGAGCTTTATTCTGGATTCCTTTGCTGGAGGCCATCACCTCCTGAGTGGTTAAATGTCTTCAGTAAGCATCTTGAACGCAATGAGCAGATGTGTGAAATAACCACCTAATGTTTTGCTAGGTTTTGCAATGGAACAGGTATGGTTTCTGCTCCTGCTGACGATTAAAGTGATTTCGGTGACTGCTCAGTTCAATGGATACAACTGTGATGCTAACCTCCATAGCAGGTTTCCTGGTAAGTGTTTAATAGACTTTTTTCTAAATGGCTTCTTTATTGTCTTGGTTCAAAGCAGTGCTTATTTTTAAATACAGAGCTTTAAATCTGTCTGAAGCCTGTGGGTAGGGCTTCACATTAAGAGAGTGTTAACTATCTGAGTGACAATAAAATTGCTCTAATGTTATGTTTTACGCTGTTTTTAATTGCACAATGGGTCAAATTCAGCCTAGTATTAACAAATACAACTCCTGTCACGTGAGCAGTGTTTGACCTGCTTTTGCCAGGGCTCTGTCCCGTCCAAGAAATTTATCACAGGCCATGGTGTTTTAAATATTATTTATAGGTTTAAGAGATTGACACTTCTATCTGGGTTTTCTTTTATGTTTTGTGTGCATGAGTTGCTTACTTACTTTTATTGTAATACAGGAATATATGCCAATTTTCACACAAAATGAAGTTGATGGTAAAATTCAGTGCCTCATTTGAACATTAAGCTCTTGGTTAGTAGCAGGTGAAGCAATGAGACTTATCTATAGATGACCTACATTCATGCCTTAAGAAAAATGGGAATTAAGTTGTTCTGGGGACATCCAATGTTTGGAGCTGTTAATACAGTCAGAAATAAAATTACATTTTGATCTTAGCAATACATATATCAGTTTACTCACCTAAATAATGTTTTTAGTCTGTTATATGGCTTATCCTTCTGCCTCCCTTGTTTCTTGGACAGAATAACAGCAATATGAGTCTGTTTTTGACTGATTCACATCTTGTGTTTCTGAGGTAGTGATTGAATCAAATGGTACCATGATGATCTCTCTGTTTAGTATTATGCTGTAATACCTTTCAGTGTTGTTTTCAAATAATTATAGTGATGATCTTCCTTCAGGAAGGATCAGCCCTTCTTATTAAATTTAAGTTGGTAGAAAGCATATGTATTTTCAGTTTCCTATTACATCACACTTCTAGGTGGTTTGCTGACATGAAGACCAACAGTGGGTTTGAATCTTTCACTTGATTGATGTGAATATGAAAAATAGAGAAATACAAGGCATGAAAAGGATCGATTTTTTTTTTTTTTTTTTTTTTTCCTGTGGCAAAAATCATTGTTTAGCTGAGTATTTCAACTATTCCTATATTTCTGTTCTTTACAGACTTGCCTCAAAATTGTGGGTGAATTGGACCCACCTGCCTCAGATCTGCCTTACATAGTTTTTCATGCAACTTTTTTTCCCGTTTCAGGCTTCTTGAGAGGGTTGCAACCACTAGGGGGAAGCTTAGATTCTTCTTTCTGTGCTCTGTAACAGCTTCCCTGGTCACCTTTTTGCACTAAGACTGTGCCAAGGTTTTGTATTTGCTATGTGATACCCATGAATTAAATCCAGCTCTTATTTGGAGATTTAGGGGCCACTTGCAGTTCCGTCTCTTACTAATGGTTATATCAGATTCCATGCCTGATGAATCTTGGGGAGTCAGGGGCACATCTGTTTAGGCTACAAGTACACAGATTTTTTTAAAGTAAATTCTAATCACGCTGTTCTGCACATAGCAGCTGAGAGTTGAGTTCTGCTCTTTCTTGTTTCTGATCTCAAACAGCACAGATTCAAAGGTTGGAACTTAATCAAAACTCTTAGGGCTGAAGAAAAAATTCTGCTTATGTTAGCCATTCATCTGAGTTAGAGGTAAAAACCCAGAAAACAAACAAACAAACAAACAAAAATGGTTGTCCTCAAATCTGGCAGGTATTTTCGGTGTTCAGGAGGGACTTCTAAGTAATATACAGGGGCTAGTGGAGCCTGCTGGAGCTCTCCTTTATGGGTTCAAGAACCCCAGAGGATGGGTGAGAGCCTCTGCTGGGAGGAGGGGGCTTGCTCTTGCTCATCACTTCCCTGGCACATGGCTCAGGCTGTGGCTTTGTGAGTGTGCAGGCCTCACTGCCTTCCGAGGTCAAGTGTAAGGGGAGCAGGGAATGAGGGGTCAAAAAAAGAGAATGTTTCAAACAAGCATCTCTGAGACTCAGATATTGCCTGCAGGGCGCGGTTATAGATAGAATTTTCTTCTCCGTTCCTTATTTGTTCCTCATTAGAAATATTTTTGTCAGCTGAATTTCTGAACAGGGGGTGAGACTGGACTTTCTAGACGAGGCCTGTGGTGTGCAAGTACCACAGAGGCCATTTATTATTATTATTGAAGTTGTTTGCTCTTTTACTTAATGCTGTGAGGAACAGAAGTTTAGGAAGCTTGTCTTCAGCAAAGATGAGGAATTAAGCCTTCCTAAAGGACCCTTAAAGGTCATCCATTTTTTGTTTGTTTGTGCTTTTATCATTTATTGCTTAGATGACTATTTTCATAGGGATGATGCTGCATAAGTAGTTTGATAAATAACCAGACAGGGCTCTTCCTGCAGCTTGCAGGTTATACAGTGTAAGTATGAGATAATTAGAAGGATTCAAGAAAAAAATGTATTTGGTAGATGGAAAGTACTTTGACTTTTTGTACTGAAAGGTAGACGTATTCTACAGTATGTAATAAGGTCAAATCCTGCCATCCTTCAGAGAGTTGCCTGGATGAAAAGCTTTAGTTCTGCATTGCAGCAAAGCATAGCTTTTAGAAGGCTTTTGGCGTGTACAGCCACGTCAGTACAGCTCTCTTCAGATGGGAAACACAACTTTGATTCAGGGGCTCTTGCCGTAAGTGCATACCGAAACTTAGTAAAGCTAGTTCATCTCCAGAATATACTGCCACTTTTTCTCACGCACTGTGCATTTTAATTCACCACTAAAGCAGGAATTCGATCAAGAGGAGGCTTGTTCAGAGAGGTTGGTTTTGACCTATAAATGTCCTATAAAATACTTCTGGTGAAATGACGTTTCTCAACAGTGTTCTGACAAAGTCTCATCCTCTGCAGGTATTTCTGTCTGCTCTATGGCAAATCTTGTCAGTGAACGGAGGGGTACCAGGCAGTGGAGCTGTCAGCATTTGGCTTGTGTTGCCACTTGTGACTCAGTGGTGTCTGTTACTGCAGTATCTGTGTACCTCATGAGCTGTGCTCTGTTTTGCACGGGACACTTCTGAGAAAGGTTGACTGAGAAAAGCAGAAGCCTTTACTACAGGAATGAAACTATTTTTATTTAAATGTACATAGG
This sequence comes from Nettapus auritus, assembly GCA_011076525.1. NCBI lineage: Eukaryota > Metazoa > Chordata > Aves > Anseriformes > Anatidae > Nettapus > Nettapus auritus. The sequence continues at coordinate 89,275,858 of CM021765.1, forward strand.
TGGGGATAATATTTAACTTTCTAAATTCACAAGAAATTTGCTGGGTGTTGATAGTCTTAAGAGACATTAGATCTGTTTGCATTCAGATTCACTTCTGAACAAATACCGTGTTTGCAGAGTGAACAAATGTGATAATAATACTTCCTTGTAAAGCGTGAGCAAAACTTCAGTCTGGGAAAGCAACTTATCCTCCTGTATAATGCTTTTGTACTGTAGAGTTCTTATTTCATTAGTGTCAAGTGAGAATTTTGCCAAGTGGTAAAGGTACTTTAACGGGAAAAGTAACACCCTGCTCTTTAAAAGGCTTAAAGTGAGTTATAAAATTAAGTGAGCTAGTTTATATTACATCCCGAGATTTATTACCATCTGTTCGTTGCTTTGAGCAAGCGTAAAAGCATGTTCTTTATTATTTACTCTTTTTGTACTATTCCTTCTACCTTAGTATACACATTAAGTGGGTTATAACAACCCTCTAGTAGTGGATACCAAAGCGTGCATCTTGATTTTTGTACATTATTTTAGTGGAAATAAGTATACGTACAAACCAGGAGAATATCATGCTGCGTCACTTCAATTTATGTTTTTGCCTCCAGTATCTTTCTGCCCAAATTTACACCCAGCGAGTAACATTTATCACCACATTAGCTAAGGCCAGAGTTTAGCCTGTTATTTCCTGTACTTGATTGTTTTGGCTTTAAAGCCACCATTAAAGCTGCCTAAATTAAACTGGTTGTGCTTCTGTACCATGGGGGAAGAGCTAGTTCATTGTAATAGAGATTTCATTTCCTCTCTGTTGTGTCAGTGCAGTGAAACAATTCATTTCAGCAGGCTTAATGGTATGGTATTGACTGAAGTTGTTTTTACAATTTTTAATAGCACTTAATCTTTAAGCAGGTGTAATAAATGAGTTGTTATATAAAGGAGTAATGTCTGTGTTGAACATGATGCAGTACACCTTTTTGCAGAGCACTAGGGGGAAAAAATAAATGGTTCTTCCCCTTCCCCATAATCTAAATGCAAGAAGAGCTTGCTTATAGAAAAGTTATGTAATAGCTAGCTCTGGACTCAAACAAACTATTCCTTGTTCCTATATCCTAAACTGATTCTTTTCTACTTAAATACATAAAAATCTTCAGAATTTTCAGATAAAGGGTCAAATTCATCCCAAGGAGGTTTTTTTGCTGCTGTTCAAAAACTGATCAGTTGTAACAGTTGCTATTTTCTAGGTCTTTTTAAATTGCCATAATGTACAGAATGACAGATTGCAAGACACCTTGTGGTTTCAGTCATTGTCTTCTGCACAGCCTGAGACTGTGGTCTGGTACTAAGTGGACTCCAGACAACCTCAAGTGCACATGACTTCCATGCCAGATGTCATCTGGAGCGGGCTGGAGGGCAGAACTCAGCCTCCCAGGTTTCTCAAAATTGCTGGGAATTACTGTTTCAGAAAAGGACTGTTTAATTTAACTCCAAATACAACTCCACTTGCTGTTTTCCTGTCCTTTGCAGTGCTTCAGTTTATGGATGTAATACGGAATGACTTGCTGGGGAAGTTTGGAGTACTGTTTTTGTTGCATGGTAGACTACATTTACTGTGTTAATTCTTGTTTTTCTTTAGTCATTTTGTAGGTTCATATATATATATAATATATACAGAATAAAGCAATTCTGACCCCTTATGTTCTCATATTTTTCTGTGACGGGGGTCTAAAAATTGATTTGATCAGAAGGTACAACACTAGACAAATTGCTGCAGTACTTATGTTTGTTGAAAAGCATCTTCTTATGTCTTTTCCTGTCTTATTTTTATGCAGCTGAACGAGATATCAATGTTTTCTGTGGAGTGCAGACCATTACTATGAAGATAAATTTTTGCACAGTTCTTTTCTCTGGTTATTCTGAAACAGATCTGGCTCTGAATGGGAAACATGGGGATGCTCACTGCAGGGGGTTCATCAACAACAACACCTTTCCAGCAGTGGTCATTTTCATCATCAATCTGAGTACTTTGGAATCCTGTGGAAACACTTTAGTGGTAAGATGAGATCAAAGTGAAATGGTAGCATGGATGTTTATGCATAGGATCAAGTGAATGCCCTGACAGCATTGTATATTTTACAGATAATATTTATGTTGTCTTTCCTAGTTAGCAATATAACGTGTACATTATATTTTCTTCACAAGAAAAACAAAGTCAATAATTTATTTTGATTTCTAATTATAAAATGTGGTGGGACAAGCTTGTCCTGTGATTACATAGGACACTTTTTCATTGCAGTAATTTTTTCACTGGAAAAGAGGATTTTTGCAAGCCATTCTTAAAACCTTTGAGCGCGTCTTGTTTTGCTGAAACTTTTCAAATACCTACTTGTGAAATGAAAGAAAAATATTTTCAAGAGTTGGTTGATCAGGTGAGAGTTATAGACTGGGTACTTCTCTCATAGGAGAGGAGGACTTGTTGAATGGTACTATATGCTCTGTGATAAGGCAAGGACTTCAGGCTGAAAGTCACAGGGTGAATATTCCAGCCAGAGGACCCAACCCCAAGAGAGGAAGCTAACAGTAGGCATTTTTGCAAGTAGTGCTTTCCATGTAAAATCACAGCTATATTTAGAACTGCCTGGCAACAAACCAAAATTTTCAAGCAAAATTTGAATGAATGTTTGACCAAAAAAAAAAAAAAACAACAAAAAACAAACAAACAAAAAACCCACAAACCACCAAACAAAACAAAACAACAACAACAAAAACAAACACCTACAGAACAAAAAATATTACCTATGTGCTCAGCTCATTGGGAAAAAAAAAACAAGACCTGGGACTGAATTTCAGACTTACACATTCAGCTTCAATCTTTGATCACTGTATCAAACTATTTATGAATGACTTATAAAGTTATGCAAAAAAAGTATTCTTTTTAAGGTTCATATGGTATCTGGAATTCATACTCATACTTAGTTACCCGTCAGTTTTCATAACAACCCTGCTGCTTTCAGTTACTAATAGTTTTTTCAAATCGTGCTGAATTGTTCAATATGCTCCCTGACCTGTTTGCCTCAGGCTGAGTTTTATTTTGAACTGTTTGTTATTTGAACAAAATGCAGTTCAGTAAGCTCAAGATTCTTTCCCCAGCCTCTTTGAAAAGCTACCATGACTTGCGGTAGGAGAGCCTGACAGGAAGGAACCTTTTGCTCTTCCTGTGGAGTTGGTCATAACATTCTGGAGCTTGCTGTTTGATTACAACTGTAAGAGGTTGCTGTCTGATCAGTCCAAATAAATGCAGACTGGGGCTCCCACAAGTCTGTATGGGATATGGAGATCAAGTAGTAGCTGCTAAAAATCTGACAAGAATTTCCCCTCACCTCGTCTAAGTTTTTGTATGCTGTGCCAAGAAGACGATGAAGGAGCAGGAAGTGTTATGTTCTTACTATGGTGTAGTACCATAGTAAGCAGGTAGCATTTTGGGCAGAACTCAGATAAAACACAGGTCTACAATGTGGGAGACAAAACTTTTTATTTTGGAGGGATGGGGTGGAAAGAAAGCCAAACAGCAGTAGCTGGTTGCCCCATTGCTCTATGCTGTGCTTCTTAGGCAAGGGACAGATCCTAGTAAATCTGATATTCAGCATTTTCCTGCAATTTAGGGAATGGCTAGCTACATGCCATTGGCAAAGTGCATGGTTGTGTATCTTCCACTAGACTTTCCTGTAGCTAAGCAATCAATATACCTGCTGCATATCCTGTGCTACTACAAAATGCTGCGGCTCATGTGCACCACCTCAGGGTGACTCTTCTAAGTGATGAAATGGCTTTTAAAGAAATTGCATGCTCTAAAACTGTGGAAAGTGTTTGTTTTGTTGATATAGTGCAGAAGCTAATGCAATGCTACAGTTGAAGTCCAGTGTCATGTATATATATATGGCTTTATTGTATTTGTGCCTAATGAAAAATAATTTGGGACATATTTATTTGCTGTTCTCACAAACCATCCCCTCATTCAGATTAGACGGAGTCGGGCAGGTTGCTACCAGGAGAAAAGGGTCTGCTTTCTGGAGAGCTATTTGTTTTTACTGGCTCAGCATTTTGTGAGCCTGAGCAATGCACCAGAACACATGTCCAGGGACTGAATTAGGGTTGTATTGGCATCCTCAAATGAGGCATTAACTGATTTTACATTAGATATCTAACTTGCATTTCGGGCAGTTTTTCTTTCTGCTTAGTTTATCATTTAGAGATGTGTAATGTAGGCAAAAACACAGATGCAAAGTTCAGCTGCTTGGTTTGTATCTGCTTATACAGTAAATTAGCTTTGTCAAAAATAAACATTGAGTGACTAGGTATTGTTTCTGTAAATAAAATTGTTTGTGTATCAACTTCATAGTTGAATACAGAAGCTTATTTTATGCTATTTAACCATAATAGAAAAGTTCCTTCAGCTTTTCTCAGTAAGTCATGTGAAGTCATTGGGAATGTGCAGAGAAACAGTTTCTACCTGGATTTATCAGTTTTATTCAAATGTTGCTTGAGCCCATGTTTTAGGATCAGCAGTATCCCCTGTGAAATGTATGTGCTTGATCTTGGGGACGTGAGAAACAGAACACAGGCAACATGGTGTTAACAAACCAAAATCATTTTTGAAGGGTCTTCCTGAAGATATTTCTGGGTAAATGAGAGTCTAAGGCATCAGTATTCTTAGGCATATCTCTTGTTCCATGCTCAACTTTCTGGTAATATTTCTTCTCTATCTCCCTCAATAGGTGTCCTCAGCTCGAGGTATCAATGCTTATGGGAATACGTCAGTGATACAGATAGGTAATGTTTCGGGCTATATAGATACACCAGACCCACCAACGATTATCAGCTATTTACCTGGGCTTCTGTATAAATTTAGCTGTAGCTATCCACTGGAATACCTGGTTAACAATACCCAGCTTGCTTCGTAAGTGTGCTTTTCATTCCTATGTTTCATTGTCTGCATAAGCCCATATGTGTGCATATACATACATACACGGATGTGCACATCTGAATATATGCATGCTGTAGTAGTACTGTCAACAGTAGTGATACTTAACTTTGTAAAACAGTGAAGGGAAAGAAAAAACAAAACACTGAACGAAGAGGTGGTGCAAAGGAGAAAAACTTCAGTAGCAAAACTCAGTAAGATAACATAGCTTAATGAAGACCTGCTTTTGTCTTAGTTAATGCGAAAGTTGTGGTTTTCTGATGACAAAATGGTAGCAACAAACATGAAAATTCTTTATGAAATAGTTTGTAAGCATGTGAATATAGAGAAAATATTTCCATGAGTAGACCCTATATATCAAGAAAAGCGTGTTCCTTTTTGTCACTTGGCCTCTCTGCTAATTATTTTTCTGATTCATGTTTTCAACAGTATCTATTATTTTCCGTATAGTTAAGGTTCTGTCAGTGTTTCCACTATAAATTTATATTTCTGAAGTTTATAACACAAATGTGTAAATCAACTCCTTGTGATATAGCTCATTGAGATTTTTAATGATAAAACAAACAAACAAACAAAAAAACAACAAAAGAAAACAAACAAGTGTGGAAAGACAAACTGCATTCTTTGATCTTCACAATGATTTCTGGTTCTGTTGTAGGTCATCAGCTGCTATTTCTGTAAGAGAAAACAATGGTACATTTATCAGTACTTTGAATTTGTTGCTTTACAATGTGAGTATAAAACACAGTAACACAAACTAGACTAAATCTATCCCTGTTCTGTGGGTGCAAGATGGATTAGCGCAGCAAAATGTAGACTTCCCTTCATTTGGTGTTATTACTTTCCCATTTCTCCCAAGAATTAGACCAAGACCTTCTTCTGGGCAGCTTTCATCTACATTCCCTTGTCCTTTTTGTTTGCATGTACCTCTTGTCTTGTATTTATATGACTGGTCTTTGAGGACACACACGGTCATTATTCTGTATTTATACAGTCCCTCAATTTGCAGCTCTGGCTTTTAGGTTCTACTGCAATGCAAATAATCAGTTGTAGTAATAATAATCATACTCCAGAGTGCATACTTGTTTGCATTTGTTATGTTTATGTGCATATTTCTAATATCCATATACATCTGTGTATATATGTGCATAGATGCATTGTATTGATACAGATGGTCTGTAGAATTCTGTAAAAAAAAATAAAATAAAAAAAAAATAATTCTAGGTCTATTCCCTTATAAATAAACTGTAGCATTTTTACTGGAGTATTTTTATGTTCAAACCTCGTAAGTGTTTTGATCACGTAATTGTTGTGAGGCATGTGGGATTTGTTCCAAACCTAAAGCCCACAGTACTTGTTATCTTTGTGTATGAACCTTCAAGATTTTAAGGGTTAATAATTTTAACAGTTTTCAACTACCACTTCTATCATACCTTTTAGATAATTTAACTTGGATATGCATTATTGTATAAGCTTTTGCTATGTAAATACGGAAGGTGACAGTGAAATGTGAAAAATGTTTGGACCTCTACTTAACAACAGCATTAGTCCCTGAAATGATTTTTTTCGTGTTGATTAAAAATTTTATTCATACATTTTAAATACTTGATTTAAATATCATTTTTTCAATCTATCAAGCAACATTTTTGTAAATTATGATTCTGATTTTTTGCATTATTATTCATGCCATCATGACGCTGAGTTATAATTCATGCAACTGATTTAAAAGTCAATGCTTTAAACTTTGAACATAATGAGCTATAAATATTGTAACAGGACATTTTCCAAAGGCATTCTTTAAAAAATCATGTTTGTTTGACAGAACAGAGCTCTGAATAACAACATGTAATCTGTTAAAATGAAGATTATACTTCTCTCATTTTTAATTAATCCTGTGACCAAAAGGATGGGGATGGGAAAAGCTGCCAAACTTCTCTAAATACAGGAATTGACCACCACTTGTTTGTTGCTGCATTTCAGGGCCTAATTCTGCAATCATTCAGCTAAAAATGCTATTAATGCTTGTACTGAGAGTGCATTTGTTTCTCAGTTATCACCTGGAAAGATGGGCTTTCATCCTCCAAAACTGATGGAATGAGGAATTTAGTGTAGAAAATTTTTTATTAGCTTGCAAATTTGACAGAGCTAGTTAATAGAGAAATGTATAATTGAATTTAAAGAAGGCAAACATACCTATTTAACATCCTAAAGGATCTTACAATGCAGGATTTTAAACTGTTTTAAGAAATGATCTCATTTGAATGGATCTGCTAAGACTTGCTCTGTGCATGTCAGGGAGCTGGCCTATGTGTGCATGTATGGCTCCCAAGTCCTTCAGTAATGAAGAGAGTACACATTTGGCAAGCTGTGAATTTCAGCATCATTCCCTTGAAAAAATCACTTGATTTATGTACTTAATCTTTCTCGTTACTGTCAGCTGCTGTTCTTTCCTGCCACAATGAACCTGGTATTACTGTGGCACTGTCAAAATTTCACTTAACAAAATTTTTCTTATGCATCAAGTGCTTTGACCTCTCACAAGAGGTCTCAACATGCTGAATCCCCGTGCTTTCTGGATTAGCAACTTATTTGACATAGACGACATTACCTGTAAGTGCATTTTGATAAGCTAAATTAACATCTGTCACTCTGTGTTTGTTACATGGCATCTGTGGGTCATTGCTCATGTGATGTTAATGATTCAGCCTGTGAACAAGGAAACTAACAAAACAGCTTTATCTATGTAGTTATATATAAGAAAATCACTTTTTTTTTTTCTTGTTACATACTAATTTATTGAAACAGAATTTAAATGAAAATATTAGTTACTTAAAACCTTCAAAAAATTCCATTAAAACTACATTTTGGATATTGGAATATGTCTAAAGCTTAAGATGAATAATGCCTGGAGGCATTGCTATCTCCACTAAATTAAATAATTGTAAGAGCCTTTCCTGGGCAAGACTGCACTGTGGCAACCAAGTTAAGCTCTTCTTTAAAGAAAACTACAGCAGTGACTCTTTGCTTGTAGGCACTGGGAGACATTAAGGTGTTAACTTGAAACCTTGTTCATAAATAATAACTTGTCTTTGATTACTGATCTAGCTACTTCATAAAATGATAAATAGATTTCCCCAAATAGTTGGATAGGGTAAGACAAGTCAAGTGTTGTTGATCTTTACAGACAAACTTGTAGGCAAATGCTCTGGAACTGCTTTCTATCTCTTCCTAGAAGGAGGACTAAGTAAACAGTTGTCCTACATGAGTCAGAAGTTAGATGTGAGTTCAGTTTGTGAATGCAGATGGGTACACCTGAGTTGTCACAGTGGGATTTCTTGTACATTGAGGCAATGTTTGTTTTTCAGGACTCAACCTACAGCCAGCAGCTCCTTATCCCAAGTACAGGTTTACCTTTGAAAACTAAAATATATGCAGCTGTGAGAGCAACCAACCTTGATGGCAGGTAGTACCATAACGGATGTTATTTCTTGTCCTGTTGGCTATTCAGTTCTTGGGTTTTTAAATTATTCTCATTTAGAAGCATCGGTCTTATTTTTTTTTTATATTTATTTATTTATTTATTTATTTATTTTGTGTGAGTTAGAAGGATGTTTAATATTTGAGCTCATTGCCCTCAGCTGGAGGTTATCAAGTCCTTGATGTTCAGTGCATAACTTGCTGCTGTCATCATAATGAAAGTTCTTTCCAAATTATGCTTTACACCCTATATTGTTCTTTAAGAAAGGGTCAACTGAGGAACAAATTAAAAACTCCTGGGCTTTTAAAAATGGGAAGGTTTTGGCTTCTAGTTATATATGGCCATCACTTCTGAGAAGAGGTATGCAACATATGGATTGACATTTTTTTTGTCTCACATGAAACCAAATGATTTGAGTTATGAAGTTCTGCTGCTATGATGTGTGCTGTTTAGTTAAGTTGGGAAGAAACAAGTGTTGTAGTTGGAACTCAGTACTTTAGCTTTTAAACACAGTAACTCAGCTTCAGTGTAACAGCCTGCATTATTAGTTTGTACACTTGCATGTACTGTCCTTTCATATTATCCACCTTGCTCTCCACCCCCTACTCTCATGTTGCCAGTTCACTTTATCATCTATCACTTTGCCTCCTGTACAGGTGGAATGTCTTGATGGACTACTGTTACACCACACCATCTGGCAATCCTGGTGACGATCTTCGATATGATCTTTTTCTCAGGTACATCCTATGCAAACCCAGTATTTGTGGTTACTTCTTTTAAAAAACATGGTTATAAATCTCCCTGTTAGTGGTGGTCTAAAACTGCCTGAAAACTCTAAGCAATGTTAGCAGAGAGGCCTGAGTGCTGGATTTATAACACGTCAGGTCTTGTCTTTTTCGTAAGCCTTAACATAGTATCAAGCTCAAAGTCAGGGTAACTATGGTGGAAAAGCATACATCCAAAATGGCTGTGCTAGAGATCAGAAACACCAAAACTGAATGGTTAAATTGGCCTTTATTTTAATAAAGATACCCTTGTGGTCAACGACAATGATATAAAATGTCAAAGACTGTAGTTCAGGAAAGGAGTTAAGCAAATGATTAAAGATTACTAGATGCTCCTGCTACTCCCAGTAATAATACTTACTTGAATTGGAACTCTGTAAAACATAATTAGTATCTAGACAGTACCTCATATTTAGTCTCATCAGTGATGGTTGCTTGGAGAGAGGCTGTCTTCATTTGGAGTTACCTGTCTATGCTGGTTAGCACACATGATCACTTCTTGTTTCAGACCTCAATTTTCTGGGGCCACTGGAGTTAAATGGTATTTTGGATATAGCTGTGATGTTGCAAATCATAGTGTTTCTGTAGCAATGAGCACAGAACTGTGCAGCCTAGTAGGGAGATTGTGGCTGCACATTTTGGACATCATGGCATTGTGGTCTTTTCAAGGACCTAAAGCACTGAATTGCTGCCTAAGTTATCTTACTCTTAACTAAGAGCTTTAAAAAGCTAGTCATAAATCTTCTCATCCTATTTTTTTTTTTTTTTTAACAAAATCTAGTTGCGACAAAGACCCACAGACAACTATAATTGAAAATGGCAAGAGCCAAATGGGAAGGTTTTCTTTTGAGGTATTCCGCTTTGTTAAGCACAAGAACCAGAAGATGTCTACAGTCTTCCTTCACTGTGTGACAAAGCTGTGCAGAGCAGATGACTGTCCCTTTCTTGTGCCAGTAAGTTTCAATGGATAAAAGTTGCTGCTAATTATCTGGGTATAAGTTAGTCAAACTGGAGTCACTCTGCATCCAAATGTAATGGATATTTGGATGACATAATGAAGATGACTTGTAAAGTCAGAAGTAAGGATGTTCTATGTGTGTCTGAAGGAATATAAACCAACTGATGAATAAGGTAATGAATGTTGTCACCTAAAGGTAGAATAATACTAGACCTGCAAAGCACAGGTTGTTGAACATGGAAGAAGTGATCTTTTTGTCTTTTGGTCCTTAACTCATTATTAGAAGTAATTACTCTTAGACTGCTTCAGAGCTGATAATCTTAATGTAGTGTCTAAGAAACAAAGTACTCCTAATCATAGTGGATGGAATATAAATATCTTAGAATAGAATAAATAGAAAAGTTAAAGCTATAGTAAGCATGCTTACCCTGACAAGGAAAATTCGAAAGTGTTTCTGATGGGGATGGGGGAATTATTACTTCCTTTTTTGTTTATTATCACCTCCCTTATAGTTTGGAAACTGCTGTTTTGCTGAAGTTAATGGTGATGTGTAAATTCAAACATCATTTCATTTTGGGAGCATAAAGAACAAGAAGTATGTCTGGAAAACTGAAACTCTTGAATATGCATATAAATGCAATATTCTTTGAAGTCTTCAAAATGCAGTGTAGTTTCCTGCTGAATGCCTTTCCACTTAGAATTGTAAAGTGCTATCAGTTCAGTATACTTCTTTCATTTCGTGCTTTATGTTATACTTAATTGTGTTTAAATAATTTATTGTTTCTATGGATGTGCGTGTTCTGAGGGTTTTGAAGTTCTTTCACATGAAATTGAAATTGAAGAAATGCTCTTATTCTTGTGTACACAAGATTAAGGTAGATAAGTTAGAGATGTTAATTAAAGGTGGATTCCAGATGGTAGTGCTGAGGACTGTTTTCATATGTCATCGCTGTTTAGAACTCCATGGAAAAGTATGAAATTTAACTTAAGAAGCTCACTGGAATAGGGACTGTATCATGTTGTCTATCCCTATTCAAGCAAAACACATTTGTTGGGAAAAGTGACTGTAAACAAAGCTTTGGGAAATTAACTACTGAAAATTTAATATAATACGAGATGGATCTTGTACACTACAGCAATGTAGTTCTGTAAATGAAGTGAGGCAAAATGCAATGGGAAGCTAGGCATTTACAAGATACACTTCTGTGGAATATTGCAGCAGTTTTTATTGCAGAGTAATTTAATGCATACTAAGAAATAAAATCAAAGTTGTAGTATTGCTTATAAAAGAGTTTCCATTAAAAAAAGAAGCACGGAAATGCAATAATTCCATTCCACTCTGAAATGGTGATTGTTTTGATTAACTGTTCAGATTTGCAGTAACAGAGAAAGAAGAGACACTGGTAGGAGAACAACTTGGAGTCCTCAGAGCACTTCTGGCAATGCTGTAATCACTGCTGGCCCCATCATTACAAGGAGTGGTAGGACAAACAAACTTTTTCTGTGTACTGCAAGAATCTCAAACACCTGGGGAAATGTTTTTACAGTTAACTTAAAATTTCCAATGACAGAGAAAGAGTGGTTTCTCCATTAATTTGGGTATTTTTCATCAAATATTGAAGTCTTTGTTAGAAATTTTGAACTAATATTTCTGCTCAACTCACGTGATTCCTCTTGACCCCATGAAGATCTCTGTGAGATACTATTATGCAGGTACACCCATTTAAAAAACCCAGACTCAGTTGGTTGACTTTTTTTCAGATTTCACTGAAGATAATGGAATTTACAATACTGTGTTTGCAATCACAATTTAATTTGGACAGCAAATAAATATTCACTGTCACTTTATATTCACGATTTCTTCCAGTTTGACATGTGTTTCTATTTGTGTTGAGTAATGTTAATACATGCTATACTTAGCCTTCAGCTATAAGAAGGAAATTGGACAAATACATCACAAGTTGTAGGGGACTAAAATCTACTCCTATAGATCCAGAGTTAAACTTCATGGATTTCCATTTTAATTGCCAAAAGTAAAGCAAACAAAAAACAACCCAAAACACACACAAAAACCCCACAACCTGTAGTCTCTGAAAATTATTTGACTGCTGTTGATAACTTAATAAATTAAAAGTACTTAAGAAATACTGTTTTGCAGATTTCAGCAGTCTTAGATTTAGGAACCTGAGAACAGGACTGAATCCTGTCTAGGAAAAATAATTGAAACACTTGAGAATAAAATTCTTTTTTTTTCATGCAAAGTGGTTCTGCCCACATGTACAAAGACCAATTGATCCTCCAGGACTGGGAACCATCTACCAAGAGACATCTGAAAACAAATACTCTCAGTTATAAGCAATATTTTCGCAATCAAAGTCACTTTTTTTTTTTTTTTTTTTTTTTTTTTTTTTTTCCCTGCATTATACATAGTCTCAATTGAACACCCTTGCTGCCCTTGCTGTCATCTGATTGGTCAACAAAAAGTGAAAAGAACTAACTTCAAATTTGCGTGCGTGAATACTTATTGAAAATAAATCACAGATTTGCTTAAACATCTATGCTAGAGAAATACTGCCTTGAGCAAGGAATGGGAACTATATAGAACAGGAACTATATAGAACTTGCTATGTGAGCAGCCCCTGTTAATTAATATACTTTAATTCAAATGCAGTGAATATATATATTTAATAATAAAAGGACTTCATAAAATGGTGATTCAGTTCTGAACTCTGCCACTCATTTTCCTTAATGCTGTTGGTCAAGTCAATCTGACTTGAGCTTCAGTTTTCCTTCTCGAGCAGAAAGAAGCAATTAATATTTCCTTTCACCGTCTCTTACCATTGTGGAAATAAGTGTATTAGTGATGTGATATTCATGAATACTGTAGTCAAAGAAAAGGAGGAAGGTCATGAGAAAACAACTTGGTTGAACAGAAGTGACTTTGTGGACAAAGAGTGCCATAGGTGGCAGTACTGGCTTACTCTGCCATGAAGATATGTAGAGGCACTTATAGTATTTTCAAGACAGACACTGGTCCAGCTTTAGTACAGGTGTGTTTGTACAGCACCCATAAAACCTGCTACACCTTGCTGACCGTAGTACCTATGTCTGTATTGTATCACGTGGCTGTAGTTGCACAGATGTCCAACCCCTCACTTTCCTCATCTGATTTGGGTTGGTGCTACATCTGTTCTGGGGCTGGTCCTGTGTGTGTCAGTGCCTGCACAGGCACCTCAAGTAGTTAGCCAGGTCTTCCCATCAGTCACAGTTATTCTGGTAATAGCATTTTTAATGTAGTTTCCCTAGTATGAACTGAATAGCACTACTGCAAATGAATAATGTCCCTTTTTCTGTGTATCCCTGAACTCATATTTCTGACATTATATCCTTTTCAGAGAAGCTTCATTCTTGTTTGTTAATCTAAAAAAGTAATTGTAGGAGTAATATACAGAAGAAAATGTTTTGGTCTCTGTGTTAGAAACAAAGCAGGTACCTACTTGTGAAGGTGAAATTTCACAGATTTTGATGGTTGTCTCACTTAAACAGAGAAGACAGCTGCACAGTATAAATGTATACAAGAGCTGTGCTTACAAGTTGCCCCAGAAAAGCACAAACAATGACAAGAAATGTAGTTTTGAGATGGACAATGGTAAGTAACTTAAAAAAGATGAAATTGAGGACAAAATATGAATAATACAAATGTTTCCTTGAATATGATGTCACTATGTAACTGTCAAGAGCAAAGTGTGCATTGGGTAAAGTCATTTCTTGGTAATCATTTAAGGGCACTGTTTTTTTCCTGGGAAAAGTCAGGTTAAACCTTCTTTCATATACAGATACTCTTGTAATATGGTTATCGTTTAAGGGACTTGTGTATAATAACATGGTTATCTTTCTATTTGTATTAAAAGGAGCAGTAATAGAACTGCAAATATTTTAAATAAGGGTTTCCTGCACTAAGGTAGTTTTTATTTTTTTGTTTTTATTTTTGCCACAGAATACTAAGTATCTTCATGTTGGTGCACTCAGCTTAAAAATGAAGGAACTTCATGCAATTCATGTTGTCATCCTGATTTTACCAGAGATACTAGAAGCAGCTAGTCAGTGTTGCAAATACAGTTGATGTGCTTTGAAACTGAAGCTAGGACTTCTGAGTGCAAGGTGGGGAGGAGGGGTGGGTGGTCACCAGGTATTTGTAAAAATGTAATGCTTCCTATTTTCGTTTTATACAGATGATACACCAACCAACAATTCACAGCTTGGTAAGTTAATCAAAATTCTGAGAAACAATGAAGAGATGGCTTGAGTGAACCATTTTGATTCAGCGCTGTGTACTGAGCTAGAATTTCCTTCCTTTTTTTTTTTTTTTTAATCCCTTAAATAAGTAAATACCGACATACCATAAAGAAAGCAAGCAATTGGTAAATCTGGAATGCTCAGTTTAATTTGTATACCCAGCCCCACAAACACAGTAACTTCTAATTCCTGTGTTGGCTTTGAAATGAAAATCTGCTTCTATGACATACAAGGGTGAAGAAACATTGCAATTGCCAGAAGCAAAATTAAACTTAAGCAGTAAAATCTGCTCATGCCATCTGGGAGTTGTGCAGCAAAATTGTTGTTATGGTGCAGTCCACTTCAGTTCACAGCTCAAAGTCAGAAGAGTCCCGCTTCAGCTCTTGTTCTGAAATATGCTGCAGGGGAGATCTGGTCTTTAAGTTTTACAGTGATTCTCTTTTGGGCACTTGGAAGACTTGTTTCAGCTTGTATGTTATTCTGCTGGTAATGAGGAGTAGCTAATGACTAGGAAAGGTTGGTCAAGCTTGGGTACCCAGGTGGTCCACTGGGCCATCCTACTTCTTACTTGCCCATAACAGGACCCAGTGGCACAATCAACCTACTGTCTCCTCTGAACTTTAGTAGCTATTTGTTCCATTCTTTTCTCAACTTAGACCTTTTAGAAGCAGCTACCTTTCCTTTCTGGCATGGAAACAAGTTTTCCCTAAAATGAATTACTGGCTTGTTCCTATCTATGGGTATCATTGAAATACTAAAGGTAATTTCTCCATTTGCTGCACACAGCTTGGTATTGTAATGGCTCCTACCTTTCTTTCCCATCCAAAGAAAACAGCAGCCTTCTTACCATCCCACAGCACTAGCCTTCCTGTGCCTGTTCTCCCAGAGGGGAGCACAGAGGTAGTGACGTAGGATTACTACTGTAGTAGAGAGAGTGATGAGGAAGGTTGGAAAGCATCATGGGGTTGAGAAGGGGATGGCCACCTGACCAACAGAGTTGACTTTTTTCTCCTTTAAGGAGGGAGGGATTGGTGATGAGCAGGCAGGTGGCTGCTTCTGGGAAGAGCAGTGTGGCTCCTCACCTAGAAGCTGCCCTGTAATTTCACTGGACTGTCCAGCAGTGGTAGTGGAAAACACATCTCTGAGGCAAACACTGATTGGTGTTTTGGATAGTAAAAGATGGTACAGGCTGAATATGTGCACTATAGTATTCAGGTTTTGTTCCATGAATGGGCTTTTTGAGCCACACTAAATAGTAAATACATGTGTTATATCTTCTCCCTGAGACTAAATAAACATTGTAAGAGGCCTTCTGTGAAGGTATGCAGACAAGCTTAGAGTAGCTGAGATCTGATTCTAGATATGCCTGCTAAGGATTTTTATAACCTTCGTATTGAGATGTAGCTAAGGATATTGGGTAAGAAATCCTTTTAATTTTCCTAGGCCATAAATCCTTATGCCTCACCTTGATAGTTTTTGGGTAGTAACTCTCTTGCTTTAAATAGCACAGGTCAAGGTTGGTCACCCAAAGTGAGGGGTTTATGCATGAAGTATCCTTACTGTCTTTATTCCCCATACTGTCTTTATTCCCCAGCAGGATGGGTATTGAAAGAACTAATGACCATTTTCCAAGTATACTTAAATTTTATCCAAGTAGACAGGTACTTGCTCTGAAGTAGTGTTAGTCTCTCCATTGTAATTGTTGTTGATATAAGGTGTTGTAATGGAAAGATGGATGTTTGGCACTGCTGAGAAATTCTAACCAGACCTTACCTGTGCATTTTTGTTCTTGCAGCTCATCTGAATGGAGCTCCTTTCCAGCTGAATTCAGTCACCAGTGCACTGATTTCTGGTGTGGTCATTCTAGGAATCACAAGCATTTTCTTTTTTGTGTGGTCCCTAACACTTCTGCACAGAAATTGGCCCAACAGCTCAATTTTGAGTGGCATCCGAAACCCAGTTTTCAACTGAAAGTGATTTACTTGCACTTTTTCTTTGGGGTTGCCTTTCTTGTTCATGAAATACATCACCACTAAAAAAAAAGGGGGGTTGAGGGGCAACATTCCAGCTGTATCCAGCTTCTGTTCCAGCTATTCTCTATCTGCAGGCTTGTTAGATGTTGTTGTGTAGATAGAAAGCGGTGGTATTTGTAACAATCCTAGGAAATTATGAGAATCTCAATTGTGTTTGTGATCAGACTGTGACATTATGCCCATGGGTGTGCTAACAATAGAGCTTGTGTCTCCAGCTTTCCAGTAAGTTCTTCAAGCTGAAGATGCTTAAGGTGAGAATCTTTCCAAGTATGCCATTCTTATGCAAAACCCAACACATTAAGAAACATTCCTAAATTCATAAACACCTCCTAAGATGAGGATTGTTCTATTTCATCATGTGTTGTCACAAATTCGAAAAAACAGTTGTAGCTCGGGAGGAACTTGTCATTATCTGTCTCGGCTAAAAAGAACCACAGAGAGAATAACAAGTGACTTTTGCTTATTATTAATTTGAAAGTATTTTCTTAAGTTATGTCTTCAGTTGATTTGTGGAGATATTACATAAAGAAAAAAAAAACAGGACAGAATTTCGCTGGTATCTTTGAGTTTAGGGCAAATTGCAGTTGGTCAGGAACAATGTGGCAGTTTTTGAGGTTGAAAAATGTTTTTTCCAGCAAAATCACTGAGTTGAGAACATGAGTGAGTTTTAAACCTGATGTTCAGCAGAAAGCTAATTCTGCACAGAATCTCCACAACCAGAGTCTTCAGTCAAATTCTAACACTGGGAAATGCTCCAAGGTGAGAAAGTATTTGTTTAGCCCATGCCTCCCTGAAGAGGCAAGCAAATACAATCAACTAATGCCAAAACTTTCCAGATCTAAAATTATTTTTGTAGCCTAATTTGGCAGTAGAACTCTAACACCCCAATTTGTAAAGTCCAGTTTTGCCCTATGAGTTTTGTAGTTCTGACTTTCCTGTCTACATGAAGAGTAGTAGATCAATGCTTATTTCTCAGCAGATTTTCCCCATTAGACTTCTTCGTTGCATGGACAAGGGGAAGAGAGCAACTAGAAGAATAACAGGACACAAGCAGTACCATACTGTTGACTCCAGTTATTCTGATAAACAGAATCATCTGAAGTGAGTGTGAGTTACCAGGTGTCTTCAAACAGGTGCAGCTGTGTAGAATAGACAAAATCCTAGTACTAGAGAGGCCAAAATTAGATTTGACGTTAAGCTGGACTGGATAGACAGTTGGGATTTTGGTTACAGATTCAGCAGTTAATTTGGAATTTCATTTTTTCATGTACTGTGCATATTGGCCTAGAAACACCTCATTAATATTTATCATCATCATCATCCTGTGTTAACAATGTCTGTGTTTTCATTAATGTGACACAACTGGCTAATGATCAGGGCTCCTTGGCTCTCAAGACTAAATACATAGAGACTTGTTCTCAGTTCTGTGATCCTGCAAATGCTGTATAAAGGCCTGTTTGCAAAGTCAACTGTGCTCTAGTGTGGTATCCCTAACAACCAACAAACACTGTAACTGTTTTCCTCCCGTGTTAATACCTCAGAAACATTTTTGCACTTCAGGGGTTAGGTCTGATGACATGTAAAACATGATTGTTTAATAAAATTATTTGAAACACTTCAGAGCGAATGCTTTGTCTGAGTTGGTTTCCCCCCTCTTTTAAATTGTATATATGTGCATGCAGTAACCTCATTCTACAAAGATGAAAGTGAAAAGTCAGTTTGGTTAAGAGCTTTCAGTATAAAGGATGAGTTAATACAGGTCTGCTGGCCCTTAAAAAGCAGTGACAAAACTGTAGAGATTAATGTCCAAGTTTGGATAGAAATAAACCACAGGTAATCTGTTGTAATTTACTCACAGGCAACAACAGAAATTCTGTAAATGTAATTTATATTTCCTAATCAGCAGTTTTAGTTGAAAGTTTCCAGTGATGGAGCTAGTTACCATCCTCAGTAAGCTCTTCCAACAGTTAATTACTGTCCCTAGTACTTTTAAAAATACTCTTCCAAATGTGAACATGCCCAGATTAACTTTCTAGTGATTAGAAGCTGTTATGCATTGGTTAGACTGATGGAGACACCTTTCTAACAAGAATATTACATAATTTGCTTAAGACTGCAGGGAAGTAGTAGTGAATGTTGCCACAAAAAGTTGAAAAGCAAAAGCTATTGGTATAGTATCATACCTGTCCTATCTCAGTTCCTATTTCTGGAAATAAATTTTGTTGCTTTTATATAGATAAAAGTAATTTACTGTAGTTAACAAAGATGTCCACAAAACCGGTAAAGTTTTGGTTAGCCTGCTCCTAAAATTTTGTTACCTGATAATGTAATATGCAGACTGTATTTTTCTTCTCTAAGGTAAAGTGTTTGAAGTGGTTTGTTCTTGTGAAGAACCAGATCAGGTGGTGCCCTGTGTTGTTCAACTTTTCCTCATGTGAAAATTATTAGGTACCAAAAGGTGATTACATACCTGTTAAGTTAGTGAAGAGGGTTCTTGCAGTCACCTGCGGGAGCAGATGCATCTTCATCTTACTGATGTATGATCACACAATGCGTCTTCATAACTCAGTGAGATAAATGATCGAGGTACATGTGGAAGCCATAACTTGTGACCTCACCCCTCTGAGTTTCCAGAAACAGCTTAAGCAGTCAGGGTGGATGTTCCCCAAAGCTGCACCTTACTTATTCAAAGGCAGAACATTAGGTGAGAGGGGAGGATAAGTGACTTGAAAGTGTAAGTTGTGTACTCCTGGTTCTTGAGATACTGGGTTTTAAATGGAGAAGTGAATTAAAAAATGTGCTCTATATGAAGGAACTTTTAATACAGATGCGTAATCCACTCAGAGACATAATGTGGGTCTCATAGGTTAAGTGAAACTAAATTAGTAAAAAAAATATAATCTCCCCTAATAGAACTCCGTCCATTAGTGGTGCCCATCACCCATGCTTAAACACTTTGCACAGAGGCCAGGTTTCTGCAGGTAAGCACAATGTACTGAACAGTTCTCAGGTTGGTGACCCAAATGGGGCAAACAGAACAGACATCAAATGACTTTACATTTGGTTTAAATCCAGTAGAAATTAATCTGTAGCAGTGTGGAAATACTTCCTGGCTTTGAAAGAAATGAAAGGAATACCCAGCTGGAGCTAAGCACACTGGTACTTGGAATAAATTCAGCTGATACTTGACAAACGGATCTTGGCGAGGTAAGCTGGAAGTTAATCAGGTTTTCCACTTCATTTGTCAGGCAATACTTCTTAATTTTGGTATCTCTTAGGCTGTACCAATATTTCAGAAGCAGCAGCCTTATCCTGTTAAGCTACTCATCCTCTTTCATCTGGAAGAGACACAGGCAGGAGTATTGTGATAAAATAGGAAATGTTGCAAGTGTGGCAAACTGGTCCTGCCTTAGGTTACACCTAGTCTTTATTTTAATGCCACCTGGACATTTCTAGTGCCTTTCAGCAAGAAAGATCATCACTTTTCTGGTGGGATGGAGGTAGAAGGGACATAGCAGAGTACCTCTGCAGAGTTACTAGTGACTAGACTGGTCGTCTGATACACAGTCAGTCTTTCCTATTCTTTAGGAGAATGTACAATTTGGGAACCGATCCTTGAGGTGGTAGAATTGAAAGTGTAAGGGAGGAATATTCTTCATTAAGTGATTTTTCTCATGCAGAACATAAGCTAGTCACTGCTGGCAGACTGAGGAGGGTTGCTGGCCAGGCAGATTTGAAATGCTGATATTACATTTGTAACCTCTGCTTTTGGACTTGTGGTACAGTGTGGAAAGTACTTTCTGCTAAAGCAGGACCCACAGCAGTCCTTGTAAACAAGAAATGGCTTTTAGTAATAGCTCAGATGTTCTGATACTTTACTTGTAATTTACAGCTAAAAGGGGAAATGAAATCTTCAGTGCTTTGTATTGACATGATAGTGGTTCCAGAAGTACAGCATCCTAGCCTGAGAAGTCATTAAATGGTGTCCATCCTTAACTGGTTTATTTATGCTCAAAACTTAGGTCTCTGAGGCACATTTATCAAACTTGCTTATTTTGCATAAGCATTTTAAAAAAGCTTACTTCAGCATGTTTTCAGCCAGTTTTCCTGGACTGGAGAACTAATGGGAGGAGGCTTGGTGTTCCTTCCAACAGTGCACCAAGCTTCCAGACAGGATGGAGAGGCGGGGTGATATCCACTACAGGTACTGCTCAGGGTGGGTGAGGCCATGCCTGCTGTGCTG
>CM021765.1:89296713-89441523 GCA_011076525.1 Nettapus auritus
TGCTAATTTCAAATGATTGTAAGGGCACAAGCTGAGTGTGGGATCTGCACTGGCTGTTTCATTTGGCGCATGCACGTACTCATGTTCACCAGATGTGTACTTTGTGTGTGAGCCTGCAGTTAGCATCTTGTTTGCAGTGTTAAACCCTGCTGCTGGGTGGCAGTGACTGCACAGCTGAGTCCGTGTCATGTGATGGAGTAATGCCTGTGGGGCTTCCCTCCCTGCAAAGCATGGACCAGCACCATGACTAGTGAGGGCAGAGGCATGAAATGGGTGTCTTCTAGGCTGTGGGGTCCGCTCCAGTGCACTTTGTATGTGCTTTTTAACTTGACAAAGCAAGGACATAGCCTGGATAATATTTCTGCTGTTCGTTTCTATTGCTACCCATTGATATTGCTGAGTAGTTTGTTCTACAGGCAAACACTGCAGGTGTGACCTGATGGGAATGCTGATTACACACACTAATAGTTAGTGGGAAATCAGTGAGCAATCTCCTCTCTAGGTAATTGTGAGAGAAGGAGGCAGTGGTGCTGTGGACTGGGGCAGGAGAGAAGCGGCCCCTGCAGATTGAGGTGTCAAGGTGTTGGAGTACAGGGAAGAGACCTGGCTTTATTCCCTGCATGCAGTCACTTGGGATTCAAAGGCTGGTGCCAATGTGATTAGACTTGCTTGCATTTTTTGTGGTGTTTTTGGGGCCATCATGTACCTGTTCTTGTCCTGGTGTGCTCCTGGGGTGGTTAGTGCGTAGGGTGGGCTCTGTAGCATAAGCTAGAAAGTCCTGTGCCATCCTAGAAAGCATCCTGTTTTGATACTGAGCCTGAAACAAGATCACGAGAGGACAGAGTGAAATGTTAAGCTCATTTGCTTTCCTCTTGTTCAGATAACTTTTGCAGTAGGAATAGGCTAAGGCTTTGGTGACATTTCAACGTTTTCAGCACAGCTAGCTGCAAAATCTTTTATCAATGCTTGCAGAGGACTGCATTGGTATACAGCTCAGATAAGAACCTCTTCCTGGAGTTTTTATTAAATAAATTGCACCTCATAAAGGTGTTTCTAGCATATCAGGCCAAATCTGTGTATGTGGCTTGGCTTTTATTATTACATTTAGTTATCTGCAACCTCTTTAAATATATTAGGTCCCCCAAAGCCTTCTGTCCAGGCAGAACAACCTTCATTCCCTCAACACGTCCCCCTAGGATGAGTGTTCCAGCCCCTGGCCATCCTCATGGCCATCAACTGGGCTTGCTCCAGTCAATTGTTGTGTTCCTACCATTGGAAGGACTGATACTAGATGTGATCCAACAAGTAGTGAGTAATGAGGGAAATGCTCTTCCCTCAATCTACTGGCCATACTCCTAGTTATACAGACCTCTCTTCCCCCCAAGCTCTTCACCCAACCAGACCACAACAATCTAACTTGATTAGAAGAATGCCATTGGAGATGATTTGGGAATGTTGTTAAAGCTGGGGTAAATGACAGCAGCTTGGCACTCAGTCACAGATCTAGTCATTTTGACAGGTTGGTCAAGCACAATTTTACCCTTGGGTAAATCCATATTTACTATTTCCAGTCACCACCACCACCTTCTTCATGTGCCAAGGAATGAGTTCCATGTTTCTTGTGTGATTACTCCAAATGTCAAAAAGCACTTGGGATTCAATGCAGAAGGCCTGAGTGTTGCTACCTGCAAGTAGCTATGAAGCTTGTGGTTGAAATCTGTTTCCCATCTGTCATTGCTTTGGACTGCCCTTGCTACCATTTCTCCATTAGTTCAGAGAGATTTTGCTGTCAGTTTAAGTTCCATGTCTCAGTGTTCATGTATGATAGGGACAATGATGCTACAAAGTAAAAGTTTATTTTATCAGGAAATTACATAAAAAATACAGTCCTGAGAGAGTGCTGATACTGTAAAAACGAGGTTGGGAGATGATTTGAGATGGTTGTGTGGTTCAACCAGTTGACTCTGGTTTGACAGTTTAGACAGTGCTTCTGGATCAGTCCCTTTTTGCACATAGCTGGGTTGAACTGACAGATTAAAGAGAGTATGTGCTCTGTGCCTTAATTCTTAGCCTTGCTCATGAACTCTGTCTGCTCAAAGCAAAGGTTTAATCCTTGGCACTATTTCTGGTGCAGCTTTGCCCCACCGTGTCTGTCTGACGTTATTCTGACTTGGCCTGCTTCTGTAGGGTTACTTGGCACTGTAACCTCGTGCATTCCCATTGGTGCAGTTAGCTCTTGCTGCTCCGTGGATGAGGTGGATGCCTGCCTTGGCCATCACTCTGCTGCTTCTGTCCAGCAGTCCTGGTGTAACCCTGGGTCATGACCACCAAGGGAGCTGTGACAGCTCTGCCTGCGCTGTACTTCTGGCTCTGAATGCCAGTGCCCTCCCTTCGGTGGTGGAGAACGGTCATGCCAAACTGGTGGTTGCTACTTTCTCATTTTCTGTTTACCCAGGATGGGGCACATGGGACCAGACTGACAGTAACAAAAGCATACAGTGACTAACAGTCTAGAAAATAAGTTCTCATTTTGGTACATTTCAAACTTACTGCTCCTCCAGGTAAGTTTCAGCAAATAAATCCTGATGCTCAATATATTGAACCTGGACTTGCTGTTGTCATCATACTGGAGGGAAGAAATAGGAGCACGAAGGAACCAAAATTTAAGCAACAACACAACCTTATGCTAATGTTTTTACATTTATCTCAAAGTTTAAAATAAACTGATTTCCATTTTCTTCAGTATCGTTTTTGTCTATTCTGTTCTGGACTGAGTTGCACAAAAAAGTTGCACAGAAATATCCTTTGATTTACCTGGATGTAAAACCAGCACGAGGGCCCTTTACAGTTAATAAAATAAAGAAAGCAGGGTACTTGCGTTCTCAGAAGACAGCCCTCTTATGTATTTCCTCAGCTGTTTGTTCATATGATTTGTAAAGGTTTCCTCTGATGCTGCAGAGGCTATTTGCTATTCTCATTGTTTTATGAGTTTTGCAGAGGAGGAAATCTGAAGAGACTCTTACATCCTGCTTCTTGTTTCTGTTTCTGTGATTGACTGGCTTAATTCCGCTTATAGGTGTGCCGGGGCTGCCAATAATCTCCTTTAAGGTGGGTATGGAGATCGCTTGTCTTGTCCTGCCTGCAGGCAAAGAAGCTGAGGCTTGCTGCTGTTTGTATTCTCTCAAAACAGCTTTCCCCCGTGAGAAATACATCTGTAATGACTGCAAGGCAGTGGATATACAACAGAATAGCTAATGGTATCCATAGCCATGGATTCAACGTGGTAGAAACAGCCCAGCCTCTCAAATAGTTGCCTCACAAATGAATCCCATTTGAATTGCTGAATGAAACATTGAAATGTGTGTATTTTACAGAGACGTAAATTTTGTGGTGCAAACTGTGTACTTGCTTTTCCTCATTCTTTTCATTCTGTTAATGATTCTCTTTCCTCTGGCACTTTAGTTTCCTACCTCAGAAGTTCTCTGAAACCTCTTTCCTTCTCTATTATTCACCTTTCAAGATCTTCCTCAGCATTGTTAAAGTTTTTTACCCTCTAAGTTGTGCTACTGCTCACTGGTGTCCCATGTGCTTCTGATTCTCCATTGTTTTTAAAGAAGTTAGGGAACAGCTGGAAAGGTACCTAAGAAGGAAAATTATAAGAAGCAATCTGAATAATATTTCATTTTTGCTTGATGTCCCTTGACTATGCATTTGCTAAAGGTGTACCAATGAAAACCAGTGTTTGCAAGGTAGTCTTTGGGTAGGTTTTTCTTCGGAAAAAAATTTGTACATCCTTCCAGCTTGGCTGAAAAAACCTCTACTGCTTTCCTAGACTATAAAGCGTGCTTTAGGACTGAAGTCTATCTGCATTTTACCTTTTACTGTAACTTGGTGACTTAGCTAGTCAGGGATTCTTCCAGTGAAAGATGAATGTGGAGGACTGGTGTGAAGAGAATACATGAATTTTGAAGATTGTAAGGACAGATCAGATAAGTTTGTTCTCACTTTATTCACTCAGTCATCTGATGAGCTATGCTGCTTCAAAATCAGGGAGAGACAAGGGATTTCATGGACATGGCTCTGGTTTGGGTGAGTAGAGATGGTTTTAGGATTACTCTGTGTATTGTAGCACATCTCAGCTAAGTGTCTGTAAGGAAAGCTGAGGTATAAGGTTACTGTTTGGGAGCTGTGCTGTGGTGACGGCCTGCCTTCATTAGCTCCTATGGCTGGGTAGGACACCCAGCACAGGTTAGCTACCAGAAGATAACTGAAATGCTGTAAAACACCCAGCTTAGTGTCTGAAGTACTCCTGAAGCAACATGAGGACAACTTGCCTGCTTTCCTGAGTGCATCTCTATTACACCTTCTATTACACTTGAATAAATCAGATCTTCCTTGAAAAGCATATCTCAAGGAGAGTGAATGCTTAGCACAGAATCAGATCATGTCAGAAAAGTGGGAAGGAACCAGCATTAAGATCAATAAGCAAGAATGAAGAGAGGTTTTGCATATGAAGGATGGAAATGTATCAGGCCCAGATGGTTTTTCTGAATCCAGACCAAAATTGCCTTAAGCATGTGCTACAGCACCTTCCAGCTATGGGCATGTCAGAGAGGTAGGTTATAGCCAGGGAGAGCAGTGCTCTGAAGTCTGCGTGTTTATTTTCCTGACTACAAAGGAAGGTATGACAACAGTAAGCTAGCAATATTATGATTGAGTACAAAACTGCAGTCAGAGTTTAGCAGATGGGCTATTAGAGATATTAAATTCACACTGAAAATGAAGTAAAACATACGGCATATCAGGAATTTATGTATCTATACATAAAGAGATGACTTAAAATTCTTGACTGTATCTCTTGGCTTCTGTTGAAAGATGCGGAGCTGTTGTCCTGCAGTCCAACAACAACTTAATACCTCTTTTCTACTGGGACTGGCTCATTCCACGAGCAGTGGGAGGATTCAGAGCCCTGCACCTAATATCCATCTTGGTATTTTATATCATGTCTGTCAATCGTGAGAGTATTGAACAAGGCTGTTTCACATCACCCAGATGAGTTCTGAGAAAATGACTTTGTGTTGCAGAGTAGTATCACGCTTTTCTTTTATAACACTGTATGTTGTACTGCAATATTGTGAGAATCATTTCTCTTATGACATGGCAACTTTTATTTTTATTATTATTATTATTATTATTTTTCCAGTGGTCAAAGACCAGGCAGATGCCCTTTATTACCTGCATATTAAGCTCCTTGGTGGTGGCAAGGAGGAATGAGTTGCTTTTTCAGGGATAGAAGTTAAAAAGCCAGCAGCAAGTGCAAAAAGATGCTTCCTTTTATATTAAGTACTTTCATTCAAAAGAGGCAATCTTAGGAAGCCTTCTGAAGTGAGAAGCACCATTTTGACTGTCTACACAGAGTATGTTCATGTTCAGGCCCATCCTTCTGAAATTGGCCTCTAGAGCGAACTCCTTCAAGGTAGGCATCACTCTGGCTTGGAGTAAAGGCAGGAAAGCTGCTGCTGGAGCTGCTGAAAGTAACTGCCAATGAAATACTGACAAGTGGCAGGTATGAGTTCTTTGGCAGATCTCCCTCGATGAATATGGGTTTATGATTATTTAGTTGCATTTTTTTTTTTGATTTTTTGATCTGCTATCAATAATCTTTGAAGATGTTTGCTTTGTACCTTCAGTTAATAAGGAAACTTGACTTGTTGATGTGCTTATGTGCAGAATGGCCTGTGGTCTGCTTGAGCTTGTTTTTGACAGACTTGGGAATTGCTGCTGTTGCTGTCCTTATTTCACAGCTAAATCGTTGGGTCCAGATGCTCCCTGCATCTGTCTTGCAGATCCTCAGGTCTGACCACGATTTTTCAAGTCAGGTATCTTGTCTGAGAACAAGCAGGATGTAGCATCACCGTTATGTTAGTGTTTTGGAATTGCTACCATGCCTTAGGTTAAAAACAAAACTGCCAGAAATCTAGTAGTTGCAGCAGCTTCTTGACTGTTCTGTTGCAGATGGAGGTTGTGTGATGTCCAAAACTGGTCTCCACTGTTTTTCTCTGCAATATGTTCTGGTGGGAGTGAGACTCAGGACCAGTAAAGTTATATGAAGAAGTGAAGCAAGATCTTCCATTCTCAGAATGCTCCGCTGTACCCACTGAAAAGGTTAGTTAAGTGCCTATATATGGGATTTAAGCATTTTTGTTTTGCACTGATTTTTTTCTTGTGCAATGCTTTTTCAAATGATTTACTAAACATCCAAATGCTTTTTCAAATGATTTACTAAGCCTCCATTAACTTAGAGGATGCTGAAGAAATTTTGAAACTGTCAGAACAGTAACCCCTTTGTACTCAACTTGAAGGAGTGACTAAGGATGATGTGCAGGTGCCTAAGCATAGACCTCTAGTGACATTTTAGTAATGCCGAAATATCCTGCCTGGTCTCTGTTTTCCACTCCATAAAGATGATCGTCTCCTGTAGGCTGTGTGGCAGATGTCTTGCTCACGCTAGTGCACTAAATGTGGGTGTTTAACTGTCTGAGACGATCACCAGCTCTTCATTCATATTACAGTTCAGTTGCTAAAGAGCAGCATGAACAGATATCAAGAGTACTGATTCTCAGTTCAGTGAAAGATACTGGCACCACATACATGCTCATCCCCATGAGGTCACGAAGACAGGCAGAATAGGAAGGGCTGTGTATAGTAATGTCAGAGGACGTAAAAAGCATTCATTTTTTACCTTGAAACAGAGAATGGAAGAGAATTCAGTGCAAAGCACTGATGAAATAAAATAAATAAATAAATAAATAAATAAATAAAAACCACGAAGATAATTCCTACACTCTTGTTCTTGTCTCTCTTATTCATTCCAGGGTCAATTAGAGAGTGCATTTGGCCTTTTCAGTCTGCAAGTCTGAAGGGTGTTGTGGAGTGCCTCCAGGAGCAAAGAGATGCTTGAGGCAGAATGGTAAGGAACTTTCAGCAATTAAGACAAGTGCTACTATGTGTGCCTGGACACTGAGGGTCAACTCAGCTTTCTTCTGTGTTACCAGATATGGTTGTTGCAAAGCAGCTCGCCACAGCAGTCACTGGGCTGTGCAGAGCAAGGAGCTGCAGATAGCTGAACTCCTTAAAATATAAGCAGAGAGCCTCAGGGACATTGGGTCATAACCTCTGGTTTGGTGTTGTTTCTTATGCTTGTCTGTATGACCATGAAAGACATTAGATAACCCACAAGTTTATTGCAAAGCACACTACTTTGCTCATATTCTTGATGTTCTCTGTGAGAATGGCCGATGAAAAAAGTATGGTGCGGAGACCTGTTAATATCTTCAGACATTCCCTGCAAAGGAGGGAACAACATCTCCTTCCATGTGAGAGGAGACAGAAATATTGTTTTATTTGTAAGATGGTGAGAGAGGAAGGGTAGGAGAACAAAAAGCCTCAGTGACATCACAGACTTAATCCATGCTTAGGCATAACATGGAGGGTATTGTAGAAATTAGAAATATCCTGGGGATAAATGACACAAGCCCACTAACCTCCCGAAACATCAATTTATGAGAAACTCAGGAGTGTTTTTATAAAATATCTTCACTCTTCTTATTTCTTATAACAATTATCTATCAGCAGATATAGCAAATTCAGTATTGCTTTTGGGATAAGGCATTGATGTCTTAGGAAATTGCTTTTTTTTTTTTTCTGTGCTAGACAGACTCCTTTTATATTAGCCAAGACCTGGCAGTGATTGATACTTGGAAGGAAGGAGTGACATTTGAATAGTCGGATCTGCAGTGACCTACTTCTCATAATAGCTTGATAAGAAGCTTCATAATGCATTGTTCTTCTGAAGAGCTGTATCTTCCAAAAACATGTGCTTCATGGGAATTTTAATCTCATCTCTGCCCCTTCCTACCTAACAAAACATGTGAAAATATAAAGATTTCCCAATGAGTGAGTTTACAAAACTGCTTGAAATTAGTTAAATTGCACAGAAAGCGTGTCCTGACTGATAAGTCAAAACGTGAGAAATGCTATCATGTCACACTGTGCTAACTTTCATTAGGGTCACACACAGAGGTGGTGGTGTGTGTCTGGGACTTGATACATCATTTCTGCTCAGATTGTTTCTGTCTTCTGCCACTGGTTTGGAGAATTTCCTCAGCTGCCAGCTTCCAGCTCTGCTCCTCCTACCTTCCTGTTCCTCGTTGTTTTCTTCTCCCTTACCTTTTCTTCCATTTCCTACTTTCTTCCCTTTTCTTCTCTCCTAAACAATGGGCCTTCCCTGCTTCTGCAAACCCAGCATAAAGATGAGTTTATGTTCCTTTACTGCTAATTTTAAATTGTGTCTTAATTTTGAGAGGAAAAAACACGGTCTAGAAATTGCTTTGAGTAGAGAGAAGCCACAACATGGACAAAATGTATTAAATAGATTACAGGCAAAATAAGGAAAAGTTGAGCATATAAAATCAGGACTTTCCCAACTTTTTTTTTTTTTTTTTTTTTTTTTTTTTTTTTTTTATCATATAAAGCTAAATAGATCTACCTAAAATTAACTTTTTAGTAGTTTAAAATTAAGGCTGTGTTTGTCAATAACTAACTTCTACGTAAAAATAAAATGCAATGGGTTTAAGACAATGATCTTTTGGCTGCTTTTCAAATCAATAGGAATAAATGAGGCATTTCCACAGTTATTTTTCCATTGAAATTAAGCTACATTTCATTCAGGAATAATTTCATGGAAATAACCTGCTACAATTAGAAGTAACTTAGGTTAGTGATGATCCATTTCACAAAAACAACCTTTCCCCAAAACAGGACAGACAAAATTATTCTCCCCAGTAAAAATAATAATACAACCCCCCAAAAAACAACAACAATCCTTTGTGCTTGTTCATTTGAATAGAGGAAAAATATGAAATTGATGTTAAAGTTTTTCTGCGTTGAAAAAATCCACCCTCAAAGGACTCGAGTTAACTAATGGAAAAGCTATTTTTCTGCCAAGAGGCTGCATCATTAAACTGGGAATTAGACAAATGAGCTCCTAATGCATTCTAATAAAAACAATATATTTCTTCCCTCATTCTAAAACCCTGTGGTCTTGCGTGTTTTTGTACTTATCTATCAGCTCAGTTATAATTGCTCACCTTATAACTCCTTCTGACACTTAGACCTAGAGCAGATTGTGTTACAGAGTATAGATGTATTTGGAGTGCATGAACTATTTTCCACTTATTCTAGAACTAGTTCAGGAAATGTGAAAACGATTTTGAATGGCTCTTCAACCATTGAAAATATGTATCTGTTAAGCATTTTATGTATATTACGCATATCATGCTATTCTGCATTTTTCCATTAAAAATAGGTGTTTTGAAAAGTGAAGGCAATATGTAGAAATAACATTTCTTCACGTAACAGTTCTGTTCCTTGAATGTGCCCAGCCATATTTTTTTCCTTCTGAGAGTAAAACTGAGTGTTATTGCTATTATTTCTTTTACTTGCAACTAATGTTGCAGAAAAAGCCATTCAATGCTGAGCTAGACCCTCTTCTCACTCCTACCCCATTGTCTCAGGCCATTTTACTGAATTCAGTTTTCAGAAGCCTTGCTGACAACATGTTGACTGAAAGGAGCTTGCTTAGGCTTTGAGTCCTAAGGTGGATGTGGATACCCATCGGCTGGAGGCTGTGAGAGGTAGGGGAAACTGGTGAAAGGGGAACTCCCTTATCTTGTAAATAAGTCAGATTTAATTTGTGAATTGTGTTTAGATGGGAATGCCTCCTACAGGATCACTGTTAAAAAAGCCACCATTCAGTTCTCATGTCTGCATGACAGCTGTGTTAAACCATCCTTCCTAGCTGTGCCAATACATAAGCATGATGCATTTGAGACTTCCTCCTATTTATTTTCTGTTGCTTAAGCAAATCTGTTGTTTGATATCCCTGCTGCAGTTTTGGTTACCCTATTTAACATGTTTTTTCTAATATGCACGGCTCGTGTAAAGTCCTTGGGATTTGATTATTTCTGTAACTTTACTAGTATTTCCTGCAGGAAGATATTGGAAAGCTTTCAAGTAGAAAACCAATCCACATACTGCTTGAGCAACATGGGCAATGGCCCTATTAAACACTGTATGAGAAATGCTAGTGAATTTTAAATTTCTCTTGCAAATCTGAGTAGGGTTGCTTTTCCAGTGAGATGAAGGATTTGAAAAACCTGTTGCAGAGAGTAATGTGTACAAACACTCTACAGTAGAATTTTTGCCCTTGCTTTTTCTCACTTCTTGTTTATTGCTTTTTGACACCACCACCACCTCACTGTTGGTGTTCCTCTGAGCTGTGGCAGGTAGATATGGATGCATCCTGTAGCTCCTTTCCTCAGCAGGCTCACTCTTTTCTGGTACCTGCTCTGAGGAACAGCACCAGGATGGTGCCTTCAAAAATCCCTGCTCCTCCAAAGGCTGCCAAGGAAGCCTTTGCTAATGCTTTGTGGAGTGTACTCTTTGTAGCAAATAATGATAGAACTTGATCCACAAACACAAGCAAAGTGTGCGACTGGAGAACATATTAGGCACACCGATTAGTTGGTCATGTGTGCTGGTCTGCCAAGTACTTGTCTGAACTTGATTTTCTTTTACATTTTTGATTTAGATAGTTGTGTTGCTCTTCGAGGTGATGAGAGAAAGTGATGAATTAAAGCTGAGCAGGTTTAGAAGGCAAAAGGAAAACGCAAATATTTCATGGATTCATGTAGTACTTGTAGCAAGTGCATATATGGAGTCCATTGAAGAAAGATGTTTCTTTTTATTTGTTGGGAGGCAAAAATGAAAGATCAAATGTGTGTTCAAGTCATGGCCTGTCAGTGTAATTGAGGCACTGGGCATAGTCTTCATCTGTGTCTGGGGTGTGTGTTTGAATGGAGACAAAATGAAAATGTGAATTTTAAACCTTTTATTCCCCACTTTTCCCTGCTCGTAGTGTCAAATCCAATCTAAGACTTGAGTCTGACTTGCGACAGGGCTTCTCACACTTTCTTTAATCATTGAGACCACAAGGGCTGGGGGTTTCATTACATCATTGCTAAAAAGGTGTTGTGGCTGGTGTCTACCAACTTCTTACTCACCAGGTGGCGGCACTCAGGTGAACTCCTCTGACATTATTTGGAGTTTCTGTTTTTCAAATATTTGCTAAACTCTGTTTCCCCCTACACTATAATGAGTTGTGCAAAACATAACAGTATGCTTTGTGCAGTAGATTGCAGAATATTTCCATTTGTTTCCTTTTGCATTGAGTCAGAAGTGAAGCTCTTGACTTGCTTTGTCATGCTTCATCTATCACAATAGAAACAGAAAATGTTTCATGGTCTTATTCAACCCAAATATAAGCATGGAAATTGCCAGCTAATTACCATCAATATCAAGTCATTTTCTCATATACAGTAGTTATATTTGTTTATTATGTATGTTTATTGCACTCTTCTGGCTAGTGCTCATGATCAATACCCATAAAGGAAGAGGATGTAGAAAAATCAGCATCTGACTAGCAAAGCACAGTCAGAATTACTGTAGTTGAGTTCAGCCTAAGAAACATAATGTGATAGTATTTTCAGCTTTGTCTTGTGTTCTCAGGTATAAAAATCTCTTCAGTATCTGAAGGCCTTTAGCTTGTGAAATAATGTAAACATTGGTTTAGTTCTCAGAATAATGTTGGAATCCGTGTTTCACTTGCTATCTTCTGGTATAGTTCTGAACTTTTCTTCCTTTTCACTCCTGGCCTTTACCCACAGGCAGTTTTACCAGCTCTGTGTTGCTGTAGTTCCATTCATATTTGTTGCTAAGAAATCTCATTTCCTGGAGTTTTATGGTTAGGTGAGAAACTCAGGCTCGGCTTAGAAGGTTCCCGGTAGTCTTAGTGGTAGAGCAGATTTTGAAAATGTGATTCCCTGAGGGCTAAAAGGCTGGAAGAATAGATGTCAGAGGTATTATTTTTCAAATTTTGTGCATGTGTTTTTTCCTTGCTTGAGAAAGGCAGTACTACCTTAAAATGCCTGACCCAATTATTGTTATGATGAAAAGACAGTTATTTTGCTGTGTTAGTGCCAATCTGCCTTTATTGCTATGGCTCATGGATTTGCATTTTGGGTGCAAGATTGCCTGTTGCTGTTGTGGAACTATGCAATCCTGAACCCATATGGAAGGTTTTTCCTCCCTTCTCTGCCAGTTGTTTCCCACCAATTGTGCTGGCTTTGGGACAAAATGTCTTCACATATGACATAAGGTTCTATTAAAGTATCTCATGCTGCAATAGATATGGTGAGATACATCCATTTAACCACTGGTCAACCTTGATACTTTTGCTCTTGTCAGTTAACCAATAAATTCTCTGCCCACCCCCCAAAATACTGTCTGGCAAAGTGGCAAATTCCTGCATCAGCTGTAATGGATATTGTGAAAAGACAGTGAAATTGTGATCCTTGGTCACTGATATTCAGCTTTTGTAGTGCCTGACTAGTCCCAGAAAAAGTGACTCAGGACCCTGCCTCACTCTTCATTAGAGGCCTGATATGGAAGAGAGATCAGATATGGGCTGTACTTTTTGTTTACCCACATGTGTAATGGGGCCAACAGTATATCCCTATTCGATGTTTGGCTTGTGCTCTTTTCCATGAGGTAGGGCATTCATGCCCAGAGGCTGGCTCATTTGCGAAGGCTTCATGTGCAAGACAGTTAACAGGACTGAAGCTTAAATTGTTTTAATCTGTGATCAGAAAAACTTTAATGAAATTCCCTGAAACTTTGCTGAATTTCAGTGGCATCTGAGCCTTTAATTAAGGTATGTCTCTACAGCTATTAAGAGCTGTCTAAACCTCCCCCCTTGAGGTTCTGGAAGGAGGGGTAGTCCAGAAAACGTGTATATAGAAGGGTATAGCAAATAAATTCTGCTTAAGGATGTCTCGCTCAGATGTGAACACACAAGAAGTCATCCAAAT
Source organism: Nettapus auritus (assembly GCA_011076525.1). Lineage (NCBI taxonomy): Eukaryota > Metazoa > Chordata > Aves > Anseriformes > Anatidae > Nettapus > Nettapus auritus. The sequence goes on from CM021765.1 coordinate 89,309,703, forward strand.
GATTTCCAGAGCATGGCTGCATCCCACAGCCTCAGAGCCCTGGTAAAACCATCCCTAAGCACTGTACAGATGCTGATGTAGGTATGCCCTCCAGCTCCTTTGAAATCTCAACCCTCAGCTTTATAAATCCCTTGGCGATCCTTGTAAGAAAATGCCTGTGTCAGAGCAAATTATTATTACTGCTGACATGATAATAAAAGGTGAAATCAGACATTGCTTAGAAAATTGAATTCCTGCTATAAAATGCCACTGTCAGGGCTGCACATTGTACAGTACCTGCATTTGCTCATTTGATGTAGTACGTCATCTACAGCTGGCTTTGGGCTCTTTCTTTTTTTTGTAATAATTGGCAAATGACGGGGTGTGATTACATGGCCATTTACAGTACTTATTAGCATTTCATTTATAACATTATCATATAAAACTGACTTAATTGCCCTCTGGGTGTAAACATTTAAATTTCCTAAATGGCAGCTCCATTCACTTCTCTGCCACTGAGGAATACAGTATATTACTTCTCAGAAAAGAAAACACAAATTTGTCACGGACGGCTACATCCACTGTATGTGAAGAAGAAAGAGCTTAAAAGATGCTATGGCTCCTTGGGAGTATAGACAAGGATAACAGCATAATTTGCATTCAGCTATTTGCATATATGGTACAATATTTTGGCATGAGTTCTTTGGTTTTTATCTCACAGGAAGGAAGGATTGTAATTTTTCTATTTAGTATTCTAAAAGCACAAAGTCTAGCAGTGGAAAAAGTCCTTGTAGACCATCTGTAGCTTTGCCACTGTACAATTGTTCCCAAAAGAGTATTTACTGGTGCTTCGCCAAATCTGCATTTAAATATACCAAGTGTTATCTTGGTATTAATTTCTGTTGGGGAGTATTCAAGGAGCAAAGCAAGTATGTATTTGGGGAATTTTGTTTTCTTGGTGTTTAGTCCCACATTTCATTATAGTTTTGCCTCTATTCTTACCTGGTCTGTTGCCTGTGTGCTCATTCAGCCAAGCTGGACATGTATTTAGCAGTGCGGTTTGTATTTAAATCTCCTTGCAATGGGTGTCTGAAACACTTGAGGGAGCTGTTGCTTTCTACCTTGCAGTGCTTTTAAAATTCCCACTCCTCTCCCATAGCACTGCCCCTGCCTCCAAATATTCTTTTCTGTTTCCTTTTGAACTCCATTTTGATCACAGTTTGCTTAAAGAATCAAGCAATTAGGCAGATGTTGCCACATAGGGGCTGCACAGGTCTGATCCATGTGGTGCTGGGGCTGGAAGAAAGGCTCCACTGGTTTTGGATCAGGAGGAGAATGACAAACCAAGCAGCAAGCTAATGGTTCCTAAAACTCCAAACCCTGAAATGTGAGCCTATACCACAATACAAAGATGATAAAATTTGCATCATAGAGTGGTTTGTGTTGGAAGGGACCTTACAGACCACCCAATTCCAGTGTCCCTACCATGGGCAGGGACACCTCCCACCAGACCAGGTTGCCCAAAGCCACATCAAGCCTGACCTTGAACACCTCCAGAGATGGGGCATCCACAGCTTCTCTAGGCAGTCTGTGCCAGTGCCTCACTGCCCTCTGAGTGAAGATTTTCCTCCTAACATCTAATCTAAATTTCCCCTCTTTTAGTTTAAAGCCATTACCCCTTGTCCTATCACTCCACTTCCTGACAAACAGTCCCTCCCCAGGTTTCCTGTAGGCAAGGGTAGGGAAGGTGAGGAGCAAGGTGATTTAGGCCTTTGTGGGAGCTTTTGGAGGTCACTGCAGTCTCTGGTAAGAGACTAGTGCTCACAGGCCAACGTGCCTTTCAGAAGAGTCAGCCTGGCTCTCTCCTAACTCACTGTTCAGTGCTGGGCCCTGAAAATGAAGCTGAAAATGTTCCTCAGAGCTTCAAGCCTTCCCTCAGGAGCCTCCTGCCTCACCTGCGGAGCTGAAGCAGTGGCTGCCCTCCCTGGCTAAGGTAAGGCCACGTGTGCATGGTATTAGCAAGGTATTTCTCCTCTCCTGCCTGTTAGCCAGCCTGATCATGCAGAAGTCAGATAAGTTTTTTTCTCTTTGATCAAGGACCAACAATGTGTATTTCTGTGGCAGGCTGAGCTAAGCTAGCTGATCCAGTTTGCATCAGCAAGCTTGGTAACTCAGATTCATTCTTCCTTCAGCTTTTGTGTGAAATAGCTTGATTCATTTTGGTGCACCTGTTACTGACCTTGTAGGTTAACTTTTTCAAATAACCATGAGGAGACAGTATCTTTAGGAATATACCAAAAATGTCACTGTACATGCATGAGCAGAACCAGGGCCTGCAACAAATCATTCTCCACAAATGTGGAAAATCATCTTTAAGATGAAGAAGGAAAACATGAGGAAGGAAAATTATCAGATAGGAGCAGAATGAAGAGAATAAGGAAGAAGAGAAAAACTCTCCCCCTCCACCCCCCCACCCCCTCCCCACCCCCAAATGATGAACAACAATTGCTGGTGGCCAGGTTTTCATAGCTCATTCCTAAGGATGCACTGCCACCTGCCAGCTTCCAGGCAAAATGCATCCCAAGAAAAGATGGTCTTCATTCCTAATTGCACTGTTCTTTCACGGTCAGAATCACCTCGTGGTTTATAGATCCATTTAAAACAAATTCCATTAAGGATTTACGTACACACTTGTGTATTTGCACGTTATGCAGAGAAGGGAATACATTGGCAAGATGAGGAACTCAGACCCCAGTTGAAGATGGCCTTGGAGGCAAAATGAGGCAGGGCTGCAGTGGGCAACAGGGAGTTGGGAGCTGTGCTCTGCAGAGGATAGAGCGCTCTATGTGCTTGGCAAAGAGTTACCAACAGTTTCAGGGAAAGGCAGGAATAAGGGAGGTGGGGAGAGGAGTCGGTTTATGTTACTAGAAGAGATGAGAACAGCAAGATACTAAGGGACTATTAAACAGAAGCAGGAGGAGTGGGTTGCTGAAACTTGAAGGTGACAAATAACTGAAGGAAAGGAAATATTGATTTAGGGTGGCTGCCCAGGAGTAATGGGATGAAATTTCAAAGGGAAACGGGAGTGTTGTGTATTAGGAAATGCCTCCTCATACCTAGCTCTATCAAGCTGTGAATAATATCCCAGAGGAAGCTTCTTCACCCCAGGCACTTTAGAACTAGACTAGAATAAATGCTATGAAATTATTATGGAGTGAAATCTTATAGTGGTGAGGGGATGAAATGGATAGTGTAATAGGTTTTTATTTCTTCTCAGATTTCTTACTGTCTGTTGTCTTTCATTATGCAGCATGCCCAAGCTGTTAAAGTTTGCATATCAAGCAGTATACTGTGTATGCTGCTGAGTGTTAGGTCCATCATGCAAGGCTTGATAAAGGATGTGGGAAGTGCACCTTGATCTTCCACTTGATGCAAATGGCAATGCTAAATGACTTTTTTCATCTGTCAGTCTTGTTTCAGTTTTAGCTTTACTTTAGCACTGTGTATGGTGAGTTACTGTGACGAACCTCATATATGCTTTGCTCAGTGTGTGTGTGTATATATATATATGCATATTTAGAAAAAAAGACTTCTGTCATTTGAGGCAGTACATCACCTGAAACCTCACTGAGTCAAGAGCAATTTAACCAGCACAATTCAGTTACCTCCTCCTGAAGTGTCATTGTCTTTTCTTGGTAGAGTTGTGTGGGATGTAAAAACTTGAAAATGCCTCTGGAAATTAAGCAAGCCTTACATCTCCCTGTTAAACTTTGAATGCTCTTCACTAGGCTGGGATAGAGATCAAAATAATTGTCTTGTGTTCATGACTGACTGAATACCTGTCACACTTAATCTTAACAGAGACCTTGTGACAAATGGCAAACAATTAAATGATTAATCTCTTGAGAGCTTGATTGTCTTTTTACATTCAAAGGTGAAAATTAGTGAAAATGATGGAAGCACAGAGGTGGAAAAGCATGCTGAGAGCAGAATCAAACCCTGAGTTTTATTACTTCATTAACTGAGTTCACTCCAATACATTTGTCAAAAACTTCATTTTTTAATTTAAGTATCCTGAAATTCAATTTAAAAACAAACACTAAAACCCACTTTTTTTTTTTTTTTTTGTCAAAAGTGATCTGAGTTCATATAATAGCCTTCCTTATATGTACTGAGTGGAGTGTGATATTACGAGCCATATGTATTGGCTGCCATCGTAACATTCTGAGTTTAGGTTGCTTCTTTCTTTGTGAAATTTACTGTCTGGATTTTTTTTTTCTTTCTTTCTTTCTTTTTCTTTTTTTTTCTTTTTTTCTTTTCTTTTCCCTGGGAATCATTTCAAAACAAGTGACCTAAACACTGTGTTGGTCTCCCCTGGAGATGGGCTAAAAGCCTTCTGTGAGAGTCAGAAAAGCAGAAAAGCACCGGTCCCCAGAGTTCAGTGTATGGAAGTTCAGACATAATCGGTGACCAATCCAGAGAACAGTTCATGGGTACAGCCACAGAAGCATGGTTTTCTGAATCAGTGGGTGACATAAAGCATGACAGACTGCTTGGCAAAGCTGGGCCTGAGGAGCAATTCCTTGTAATCTACATTAGAAGTCATTTTGGCAATGGAGCAGGTGAGGAACGAGGTTGTCCTTGCTGCAAAAAGTTTTTATTAGCTTTCCTTTGGGATAGAATGACTTGATGATGAGTGGTTAGGCAGGGGAGGATGGAGTCAGTGGACAGAGGATAAAGGTGCCACAGAGTAGATGGGGAGATGGGATAGGGTGAAAAGTAAAGCAGCTTTAGGGGTTGTGGTACACTAGAAGAAAGAACAAATCACGTAGATTGATTTGTTGCCATTATTTTTCTTTTTGGGCAGAGTAGGGTATGGACTTTCTGTGATTGGGATGCTACGACAGTGAAAACTTGATGAATATAAATTATTAGATCTAACTTTCTTTTGGCTTTGTTATGCCAATGTCAGCCTATGCAGGAGACTAGTTTATTAGTGGTCTCTGCAGGACAGGAGCAAAACTGAGTACCCCCATCATTAATCCCTTTTAAAGTAATATGTGGATGGGTTAAACTTGTACAGCTATATTAATAAACAAGGAAATCATTATGAAAAGTTTGAGGTTTACTTTATTTAATCATTTCCAGTGTTTCATTCCTATTGCATAGTTTGCAAGAATGAATTAAGATAAACGAGTCTTGTGAAAGTTCTTTTAAACCATGTTTTTGCTTAGAAATTCCCTACCAGCTCTGCAAACCTCTTAAAGTTTCCAGATTCTCAGACTGATCTTCTAGCATCTATTGTGTTTGCCTAAACGTAGAGATGAAAAAGAAAAACCTAGTTCTCTTAGAAATGCCCTTTGGGACTAATTATACTCATTTGACTAGACTAGCAGTTAGATCTGAATTATAGTCATGAATAAGTTAGATCTTAATTAAAGTCATGTTTGGGTGCAAAAGGCAATGTCATACATGCAAAGAAGCTGCTTTGTAATATGCGGGAATTAGTGTTCATAATAATTTGTGTATGAGATTTGGATTTCAATTTATTCTTCATATTGGTTTACCCAAATGATAGTACATCCTCTTCCTGTTTCCATATTTGAGTACTCTCAAAGCAATAAAACGTAAAATATAGATAAACTAAAAAATAAAGTGACCCATTCAATTCACATCAATATTTAAGGAGCTCTTTAAGAGTAAAGACTTTATCAGGTGTTTGGCAGCATCTCACATCTGTTGGGAATATGCTGAAAAAAATAACAATATTAGTGTAAATGAATTACTTTCTTCTAAATATCAGAATTTCCCAGAAGCACAGCCTCGTCTCATGTTTTTTCCTGTTCTGGTTTGTGCTGATCTTTCCCATAAACTTACCAATAACCTGTGAGTATATGTATATAAATAATAATACAATATACTTCAAAACAGTGTTGCATGTGAGTAACCATCAGCCTTTGCTTTCCTTTGGATGACAATATAAAGTTATTTGAGGGGTTGGTGCAAAGAAGCTTTCCTTGCCCCTGACAAGCTGGTTAGGAGCAAACAGGTGTTCATTTTGGTAACTTGCCCTCAGGCTCTATGTTAGTGTCTGGAAAAAGATGCAAGGCTTCATATTGTTTTTCTTGAGTTGCATCAATATAGTACCAAGTCAACCTCTTCTGGCTTAAAGTGCACTTGGTGGAAAGATCTACTCCATGCAGGAGATGAAGATGATGATAAAGCACAGTGTTAGGAAGAGAGCTGGTATAAGGCCAGTTGATATACATCAAGATGAAAGATTGACAGGGAAACTTATTTTGGAACATAGGTTTTTCACGTGGAGTGACCAAGCATCTCCAAAGTGATAGTGGCTGTTGCTGGTAAGTGACTATTTCTTTGCTGTCTACTCCTCTTGCTGCATGGCCTTGAAAGACAAAATGCTATTCCTCTTTAGCACAAGCCAGTAGCCTGAGCCACAAATTGCAAGACTTCTTTAATATGAAACATCTTCTGACAAATGTTGTGTCTGAATACATTTAGTGACAGGGATTCTTTTACATTTTTGTCTTTTTGTCTTATTTTGAAGGAAAGTACTCTGAAAATACTCTGAAAAGTACTTTCTTCTGATATTCTGTAGGGAACATGCTATTTCTTGAAAGAAGATGCTATCTTTTCCTAATTTCAAGCAATTATTTCTCTTTTAACAGGTTTTTTTCCATTTATTTAAAAACTAAGGAGGGGTTGAGGAGGAGGAGGAGTACTTAAAATAGAATAAATTTTTTTTTTTTTTTTTTTTTTTTTTTTTTTTTTTTTATCACTCTGAATGAACTATTTTTTTCCTTAATCTCTTAATCTAAGAAGATTTTTTTCCCCCTACCAACAGCTCTTTTTGCATTAGATGTACTATGTTAAAAACAACCCAGGCAGACAGGATGTATTCAGTTACAGATAGGGACTGAGATACAATATCAATTTTGTATGTGTTTTACTCCTTGAGTTAATGACAGAGCCTGGCTTCCCAACGGATCTGGAGCCAGACTGGAGCTTGAATCATAGGGGTTGTTTCAAACACCAGGCCATTGCTTGTAGCACCCTCTAGGGTTCAATTTAAATGTAGTCTCTCAAACATTAAAAAAAAAAAAAAAATAAATAAAAAATTAATGGCCTTTAGCTAAGGCTCATGCCTGTTCTGTTGCTGAGGAGGTTGATGTTGATGTGTTATTAAGTAGGAACAGCCAGAGCTCCTCAGACACTTACATAACTTGAAGCCCATTTATGAAAAACTGCATGTGGACTAAGGTCAGGTAATGGGATGCTTTTAACTCTACAGTCATTGTGTTGGGTGCCTCAGCAACTGCCTGTGTTAATGGTCATTTGAAACCACTTAGTGGCCCAAATATTGAGAGTGAGGCTGTGCAAGTCAATCTGTTGCAGTTGTTTGCAGTGCCCAGTGCATTATGACATGTGAACAGGGCAAATCATGATGGGTTTAAATTGCACCAAGGGAAATTTAGGCTAAACATTCAGACAAACTTCTAACAGTAAGGGCAGTTAAGTGCTGGAATTGTCTACCCGTAGACCCTCTGAAACTTTATTTCCTATAAATTTTAAGAACAGATGAGACACATGAGGAATGATTTTGGTTAAGTTGATTTGTGCTTGGCTAGAAGATAGATTAAAACTTCCTCAAGTCTTGATGCTCCATTAAATCATTCAAGGAAAGTACCCACAAGACACCAAAGGCAGCTCTTTACACAGGTTTGGACTTAAGATGTAAAATATATCAGGAAAGCAGTAGATAACAATATAAAAACTAGTGACACAAATATGTTGCTACTACTACGTTGTTCATTACTGGTTCTTTCATTGCTGAAAAAGCATCAATGAGCTATAAAGAAATGCACTGGGAATTCTTAGGCACAGATTTTAAAATCCTGTTGAAAATTTTAGGACTTGATCAAATAGATTGTGATGACAAGTAAAACTAGGGAAATATTTAGAGGTAATTTGGACATTTTCTCACTGTTTCTGAAAAGATAAGTGGAAGAGGAAATAATGAAAATTAATATGAATATATATATATATAATGCCTCTTTTAACCTGTGAAACTCATAGCTTCTGGATACTCTTATTGGGGTATTCAGTTTGACTGGAGAGAAGGTTTCCACTGAAGTGAGTATCTGCAGCTGCACTAGCTGGGATGTAGTATTAAAGATCTAAGCTCATCTGCTTCTAGACATAAACCAATCTAAGGTGTCCTGGTTTTGGAAGAAATATCCCTTGTGGAAACATTGCTTTGTAACTGTGAAGATCTGAAGTCTCTGTCGCTGGTACCTGTTGGAGACAAGATGCTTGGACTAATGGAATTACTACCTGATTCAGCCCAGCAATTCATTTGCTTTGTAAATTTGATTATCCAGTAAAATGCAGAGCAGAAAAAAATACTGCTACTTTTCTTTTCTCCCAAATGCTTTTGTCTTAGGCATTGCCCTTCTTTTCTTCTAAGAGAAAAGTAATAATTGCATCTGAAGAATTTGAATTACAAATGGAAACAATTTCTCTAAGCAACAGAGTTTGTCTAAGAAGTACTTGAACTTATAAAATCTCTATAGCATAGAAATTAATTTCAGAGTATGTGGTGATCTAAGATGCAAAAGGAGTCCTGAGCGTTTGCATGGGTGCATCACTCTGTGAGGGCAGGGCAGCTGACCCTCTTTGACCTTCCATGTCATGGTGTTAACAAGAATGACTCAAACTTCCTTCTTATTTTCTTTTTGGGCTTATCTGTGGCTTGTAACACATTTCCCTGCACACAGTCAATAACAGGAAAATATTTACTCTTAGTTAGATATATCTATGCCTATTGGGTTAGAGGTACTTTGTTCTTATTGGCAAAGGTAGAAGCACTGTAATTCCCATCGCTGTGAATAAACCCAAAGCACAACTTGGGGCTGATATAATTACAACATATTTACGTTTGTTTTCCAGTCTTGGTCTGCTAAACAACACTTATTTCAAAGGATAGGTCCTATGTCTGATGGTCCTGATTTCTCTCTCTCTCTATTTTTTTTTCCTTTATTTTCTATTTTCTATCTTTTTTTTTTTTTTTTTTCCTCCAGAGTTCCTTTTATCTAGCTACGGGCTTGCAGCAGAAAGTTGGAGGGATCTGAGAGGTACACAGTACTTTGCATATTTCTCATTGAAATTAAAAAGACTACAATATACCTGATATAATAATCTTTAGATATATACAAAGACAGCTGCAAAGAGTAAGGTCGTAGGCTGGAAAATTTTCATTATGAAAGAAATCTAGAAATAATGGGCATAAGTTTCACAAAGGGAAATAGAGATTAGATATGAGAAACTCAGATATTTAGTACAAAATAGCACTTATTTCTTGAGGAAGACCTGAGAGAAGCACACTGAAAATCTTTAAAACTGGCTGGACTAACTGGTCAGGGAATATTTGAGGACTTCGTAGTGTTTAGTGAGGATCAATGGCCAGGTCAGCAGGAGAACACTTGAAGAGCTGCACGAAGGAATTCCAGCCAGTAAGTCAGCTTCATTGGGGCCCAGCTCAGAGGCCTGTATGCTAACATGTATAGCGCTTAGCATGTGGAATAAACAAGAGGAATTTGAGATGTACACATGCCTGCAGGGCTGTGACCTCATTACCATGACAGAGTTGTGGTGGGATGGTTTCTGTGACTGGAGTGTTGGAATGGAAGGGTACGGTCTCTGCAGGAAGGACAGGCAGGGGGGCAAGGAGGGGACATCACCCTCTGTGTCAGTGAGCATCTGCAGTGCACGGAGATCTTTAAGGACCCTTTCATACCCAAACAAGTCCATGATTCATGTTCAGCATAACAGTTTTAAAATGTCGTCACATAGATACAACAGGGGTGGAAGCTGTGTACTTATATACCAGTAAGAAACAGTCACTCCTGTAGAAATACCAGCCCTTACCGAATGCTATCAAACAGTGGTGTGTGCAACTGAGCAGGAGATGACTCTTAACTAATTATAACAGTGATGACTACAGAGTTCACACACAAACAAGCGTACCAAGTGCCATCTGCTTCATTGATGAAGGTATAAATGCTTCACGCTGGTGCAGAACTTTCATCTGAAGATCTCAAAGCATTTTACAAAGTGGAAATAGAAAGTGACATTACCCTAATTGCACAGTTACGTGAGCAGGATTACCACCTTCCTTAATTGCACGCTGATGTTTTAGCCTGGCATTTTCCCCAAGATGTGTTCCTTACTTAGGGCTCATCCATGCATGAGTATTGTTTTGCTCAACCCTTCATAGCATACTTAGAGGTGGAATTCCTCAGTTGTGCACAGGTCATACACACACATATGTGCATCAACACATGTTTATTTTAATAGCTGAAATTCTTCACATAGTGGATGTGACGTAGTTTACTGTTGTGGTATATGCTTATAGGAGAATATGTACGGCCAGTATTGTTTTCTTTTTATGGCCATGCCACTAACCATGCCACTGAAGTGAAATATTTACATTGATATGAGGTAGTTTATGTCCTCAAGAATGAGTTTTGCTCCTAGCTAATAGTACCTGGAGATACTTATGTGAATAGTGCTGTGTAAAGCACTGCTGACACTGAACTAGTGTATTCTTACTCATTTTTTGCATTGAAGAAAATGACTTTGCATCATGATTTCTACTGGCACTGATGTAGTATATTTCGGGAATACATGTTGTTTGTCACATTCCCTACTGTGTTCCTATGCCCCCCCCACCCCACCCGATAATTTCCTAGTCATTTTATTTTACTTTTAAGATCCTAATGTGGAGAGAAGGTACTGTTTTGCTGGGCATTGAATAAACATGTAGCACAGTCATCAAGACTGAATATGTCGGCAATGAACTCGTATCCATTCTAGTTCCTTTTCAATATCTGCCTAAGCCAAAGGGCATATAAGATGTCATAGTGCTGCATGGAGGCCATATAAATCTGTATTTGGACACTAATAACATCCTCAAAACTTCCTTTCAGCAAGTCATTTTTCTTCCTGCTCTCATTTTTTAAATTTGCTCTGCAGGTGAGATAAGAGGATTTTTTTTTTTTTTTCCCTTAAATTATGACAGTTGCAAGTAATCTTTGCCATCTCTGTACACATGGGGCTTTTTGTTTGTTTGTTTTTATTTTTTCCCCCCAAGGAAAGCAAATATTTTGTGCTCATGGAAAAAAGGGGAGCCTAGTTTCACCATAACACGAAGTATTTTTTAACCCTGAGGCAAAGCACAGCTGAACAGCAGCAATATGAACTTCCCCTTGGCGCTGGTGCCAAAATGTCTCAAGTGCTAAACCTTTGGGGGCCATTAAGTGGAAACTGTGTCCTTTTAAAGTTTCCTGTTTTATTAAAACCAGTAAATATAGCTGAACATCTGATAGTAAATGATTTCCCCCCACCCCTCTGCAGATAAAGGAAGATTTTGAAGGGCAGCAGGTATTTGCAGTCAGAAGAAAATTTTGGGATGGTTTGAGGCAGCAGCTGCACTTGTGATCAGACAGGTCAGTGACATTAATATTGTTTCAATGCATATTTAAAGACTCTCTGACCTACATACAAATATTTTCAGAAAATGAACGTTCTTATTCTAGCTGGCATCTTTTACATGGCTGGAGTTGCACACACCTTTCTCCACAAAGGTGCTACCTCCTGTTTTTTGCTGTGGAAAGGATTTGGAAGAAGCTCAGGTGAATTACTTTGGGGTGGATTTTACCCTGGAAAAAAACGTTTTAGATATCTTGAAGCTAGGCACAGATTTGAGCTGTATTCACCAAAGATGTGAATCTGTATGAAACAAAGGTGAATATCTTAAGAGACAGCTGCTGTTCAGAGAAGGGCAATAATGGTGGCAGCATGTACTCTTTCTTCTCTGTTTTGGTAGCGTAGGCACAGGCACTTGGGGGTGTAGCAGAGAGATGGATCACATCTGTCTGATTTAGATCAGAGGCTGTGAGGTAGCCTGGGAGAAGTGTCCCTGTTGCATCTGTTTTGCCTGCATAGATGCTGGAGGAATGACTTTATGTGAGTACTAATTGGGCTGTTCACTAGGGCACTTTTGTTACAGCCCACATTCTGTAAAGAACACAGAGGAGCTGCTGAGACATCCCTGGCAAGTGTCAGTTTCTAAGCCATGTGGGCAGGGCAGGGCCTTATAGCCATTTCCTCAGGCAGTCTGTCGATCAAGTCTTTGTCTTGTTTAACAGGCAGGAGAAACATCACAATTTGCTAAAAATTTGGAGAAGAACAGAAGTTTTCCAATTCAAGAGGATTATTATTTTTTTTTTTTTTCAATTTTCTGGAGAATATTTTGACTGTGGTGGGAAGGTCTGTTTTTTTCCTCATGCCTACCTGCCTCGGGGTCAGCAGTGGTGTCATTAATGCTCTAGTATGACCATCCTTTTCCAGGTGCCTGCTGGCTCAGGGATTTATAGTAGGGATGCAAGTTTGGTCAGATGAAATGAGAACTTCTTTGAAGTTTCTCTCCAAAACATTTTCAATGTCAATGTTTTTTTACATGGTTGTGCTCAGGCAGGGACAATGTGGCCCTGCTAGAGGATTGCTAGAGGTTTTAAACTTCAACAGAGGCTGTTGAAGCTGACATGTTGTCCCCAAAAGCCTCATCTATGTGTTGATCATGTCCACTCTGTTTTTCCTCAAGCTGTTTTTTTTGTGTGTGTTTTTTTCTTTCCAGGATTTGTGGCTAGAGGATTTTTGACTTGGACTTGCAGTTTTCTTGCCAATGAAGAGAATGAGAGGAGGCCAGTGTAAGAGTTACGGACTGTGAAAGAGTTGTCCTCTACTTCATGACAGAGCTAAGTAGAAAAATACATGCTCACAGAATCACTTGTCCAGAAGAAGACTGTTGACAAGGATGGGACAACCTGAAGAATGAGGAAGGGAGGATGAGAGACATCTTCAGAAAGTATGCAGTAACACCTTAAATGAAGACAAGTAGATTTCTACCTTCAGTTGCTTGATGTCAGTGAGAGTTTTTCTTTTCCTTTATTTGGAGGGCTGTTGACAGAGACAGGGCTGAAAGTGAGAAGACTCCTCTTGAATGGAAGGAAATAATCATTGCAGTCATTCATGTTTCAAGCAAAGCCTAAGTTGTGCTTCCCATACCCACGTAAGGGAAGCTGGTAGTCAGAAATGGGACACTGTCCCCTTGTTGCTCTGGAGCAGATCCTGAGATAGCATTGTAAAAGAGTCATGAAAATATTAATTTTAAAGTATGTGCTGTGTTGTGGGAAAATCAAGTAGGTTATGATGACACATGAGCAGCATCAATCAAATATGAGTGTATGATTTGATTACCAAGGGCTCAGGCAGAACTCCTCACTGCTTAGGGAAGTTCCTCTGCTTCACGTAATCACATGAGAGGCTTTCCTGTTAGGCTAAAGTAATGCTGCAGGAACTTGTGAAGTGTTCATTAAGTACAGTAAATGCAGGTGTAAGGCTAAGGTGGAACTTTGTAAGCGATTGAGTGTCACTTTGATGGATAGACTGTAGTGGGTTATACTCAGCAAATCATCATGATCTATATGTGCATTGTCATTCAGAATGAATTATTATTCCTAGCTAAAGAGCTACTGAAATCTAAGAAATGCCTGTGCCCCTCGTCCATTGTCCATAACCCATTCCCCTGGGTTATTGGGGAAATGTAGTTGATAGCATGCAAGTCAGAATGGAGATGGAGTTAGCAAGCTTGGGGGACCCTCGTAGGTCTGGAACTAGGTCAGTTTTCCTGGATAGTTGTCCTGGATGTGATCTCCCTGTACATAGGTACAGGTCCCAGAGACCAGTGGACTACTGTGGTGTCTCACAGCTTTCAAAAGTGCTCCTCCAAAGCTGTTTTCTAGGCCAATGTACAGTCATTTGAACACATGCAATGGGAAGAGGAAGAAATAGAGAGAAATGTTTCTTGAAAAAAATGAAGGATTGAAAATGACATGGGATTAAAGCAGAGCCCAATTCAAATTTGTAAAATTCACTTGGATTTTCACCATATTAAGCTCAGTAACAATTAAAAAGGTCTTTGAAGAACTGGGAGGTTCTTTAGCAGATATGAAAGGCTAAGAAGATAATAAGGCAAATAGATCTTCTACGTTCATTTGTAAGTTAAACTGAACTTTGTTAACGTGGTGATGTCTGAGAACAAAGCTAACTATTCAGCTTTTGACCCAGATATCAAGAGTTACATATGATATCACTTAGGCTTCATTAGATTTCATACCTCATCTGTGCTCATGGGCATGACTAGGATAAAAATGGGCTTACTCACTTTCTAATTGCTTTTATTAGACCATGGATAGAAAGCAAGTGGGACAGACTGTGGGTGCATTATTTCAGGGCCAGAAACTACGCACATTGATCATGCCAGTGTATGATATCATGGCATGTAAGTTCAAACAGTATTGCAAAATCTAGTCACCTAATTTTCTGGAATCAGTATTAATTAAAAAGCAGATTGGAACTGAGAGCAGGTGAGGACTATCCAGCTATTTCTATGAACCTAACTCTTTGCAGCAAAGGGCAGATGTGCAAATGTGTTTGAATTGGCAAACATTCAGTGTACAGTTTCAAGGCTGCTGAGAAAACTCAATTCAACTTTTTCTTTTTCAAACAGAGATGCATTTATTATTGTTCCTGTTAGTTAGTACACAATAGCCTCAACAGATACGATGCAATCATAAGGCTGCTGGATCAGGTCCAAAGTAAAACTGCAAGCACAAGGCACGATAATCCAGACCTCAGAGTATGACATTTTAGTTCACTGAATTGTCTTCCTTGATTCATTTTTCAATGCCTGTTAGCAGTGGCCCTGCAAAGTGCCCAGGTTCAGATCAGAGTCAGCACAAAATGAGGAGGGAGGGCTGGGTTCCCATCCAGGAAGCTTTGCATGGTACAAGAGGTGTGGGGAAGAGAGGAGTGGAAGTGTTGGGTTAGAAGCAATGTGCAGATGTTGTTGAACTGGCTTTCTGTACACCTGGGCTTTTATGGCATCACCAACTCCTTTTGATTTTGCTAAAACTGTGGAGAAGTATTACCCAGCTCAACATTTGTGACTGCGCTGAGGTGATGAGCAGTTGTGGAGGTTCTTTGCTAGAATAGCTGTTTAGCCTGGATCATTGACTATGGCTCTATATAGCTGGTTATATTGTCTTCCTTAATCTGCTTCACATTATTTTTAGGTTGTGACTGTGAAAAAGCTAGCAGTTTGTCTGACTCAATTTTCAAGAAAATCCAGTGACAATAATAATTTCTGCCAATCTTCTTAACTTGCACTGAAAGCCTACAGTTTCTCAGGTGTCAAGAGCACGATATTTGGGGGAAAAAATGGCAGCTAACCAAGCGTGCTCTTAGCAGAAACATTCTGTTGGCTTTTTTGACTTGTTTTGCAGGGGGAAAGGTGTGGTTTACATACAGTCCTGTATCTTATGTTGTCCATCTCAGCTGGTTGTCCCTCTATCACTTGTCCTAATCACTGCCTTTGTGAAAAGTTTTGACCAATGGATCTCTTAGCATGGCTCTTCCTCTGGCACTGCTTTTCATTGCTGAAAAGATGGGGAACTAGACTGACTGGTCATCATGTTTGGGCTCCTTCCTAAAGAAAGACCTTCCTCCTGGCTTTAACATTCAATCGGAAGAAATTGGAGAAGGAATGTGACCCGACATGCTTGGTAGTTTTTCCCAAAAGGGAGGTGAAGGGGCTCCAGATGTCATTCCTGATTTTGTTTTACTGTATTGTAATGTATTAGATTGGTTTTATTTTTTATTTTTATTATTTGTCTATTTTGTTTATTTTATTTATTTTTCTGTTCATAACCTTGTTCTTGAGAAGGAGGAAAGAATGAGAAAGTGCTGGACATACCACCATGGAAAACTCACTCCAGGAAACACAAGTTTCTTGTAGTTCCAAAGAACTTTCTTCCTTTCTTGCCTTACTAGGCATTTTTTTAAGGTGTGCTGTGACCTGTAAGCCAAGTACAGTGGCTATGTGCCACTAAATTTACTCTGTAGGTAATTGTTACATGACTAGTATGCATTGTACATTAAGGATCAGAAAAATAGGAGTGCATGTATGAGAAGAAGCAAGGGTTCTGTAGGATCTGACAGTGTAGGGTCAGGTTTTGCCTTCTCTTACAGATAAATATTTTAGTGAGTTTGGTTTGGGTTGGCAGGCATTGCTGATTTTGGTGATTGGCCTTTAGATATTTATGAGGCTAATCACTATTCGTATCATATAATTATATAACATTCTTAATATACATAATGTGTATTCATAAATAAACATTCAGCCCTCTGTGGTAGTAGTGCATGGCACTGGTGTCTGTGCTGTGAGGATTCCTGCTTAGTAGATGTGCTAGTCTTCAAAAAGCTTGCTTGACATCTCACTTCTCAAGCTACTGTGTCTTCTGCAACAATTCACCTGCAGTGTACACTGCCTCTGTGTGCAAAACATAAAAATTAGGTGCCATTTTATTTGATTCCAGTTCTTTCTGATGTTGTGGAAAAGGGATACTTATAAATAAATAAGCTGGCCGTTAATGCTGTTTCTTCTTTGGATTTAATGGCTTGTACTAATTAGACGGGCCCTGTTTAGTTTCAGTTGAGTGGGAGTGAAACAGGCACAAAGATCACAAGATGGCATTTACATTACTCTGTTTCATTAAACAGAGAAAGATTCCATTTAGCAAGAGACACCTCCAAGGAAAACAATGCCAGAGGAAACAAAACTATTTCTGTGCTTGCTGAGAACATGGCTTCAATACAGTAGTCTAATTAAGATGGTTATCTGCTGGTAAACAAAAATAGCTGACTGCTGTACAGTGGACAGGGGAATTTAAGGAGAGAATGTATTGATTGAGTCTGGAAGAAGAGCTACAACTCAACAATGCACCAGATAAACACACGCTTTCTTTGTCTTTCTTTTCTTTTGCATTGAGCAGATCTGATTGTATTAGGATTTTTTTTTTTTTTTTTCCTAATTTGTTGCCTTATTTTCCTATCAGGTTTTCTGTGAAAGACTCTACAGCAATGGATCGACGACATGGGTCAGCCAATTCTGCTTTTCAGTGAATCACTTTAATTCCTTATACTTTGATTGTCAGCTCTAAAAACACACTGTTGGTGTTGCCTGGGTGGAAATTTGTCTGTAAATCCCTGCTGTATGAGTTAAGACTTACGCAGATGGTGGCAGTGCAGATCAAACTGGCACTAAAGAGTTGTTTTCTCTTTTCTAAAGCCAAATGAACATTTTAAAGCAAGTGGGCAGCCATTATGATTTCAGTGGCTTTCATTGCTGCTCTGTAAAACCTACAAAAGCCCTTCAGCTGCCTCTACCTCTTGTCTAATTTTAAAAGACATTAAGTAAAACCTCCCCAGAAAGTGGTGGGTGTAACTGTTGCTCTGCTTCTAAATCCCTTAGAAGCTGTAACTTTCTTTTATAGGTTGACAGAGATTTTAGTTTTGGTTTTGAAGGCTTAGTAGCACCTAGGCAATCCTAGGAAAGGCTGGACAAGGATGTGGCAGAGGGCATTTACTGAAACCAGCTTGGTACTGCTCACTAGGAAACTGTCTGTGGTGTCTTCATTTCACTTGGGTAAGTACATTGTGTGTTCTCTTGTAAATGAACAAGACATCCCATCTATCTTTTACTCATTTTTTGAATTAAATTGTAAATATACTGCATCATTCATGCAGGCGTATCCAAGCTAGCTTTAAACAAGTGAGGTAGTCTACAAAGAAAAATAACAGTAGGGTAAAAAGGAATCAAGCTTTGGTCTGGCCTTCTTCTATCCATAATTTCTGTTATTGGCTTGAAGGTTATGGAATAAGTCACCTGGGAAGTTGTGGGAAATATTTCTGTTCTGTGAACACAGGTGGAGTAGGGAATTTGGTTAAGCTCAGTCATGAAGAGGATATCATTAACCTGTTCTTACAAAAAAAAAAAAAAAAAAAGAAAAAGAAAAAGAAAAAGAAAAAAGTTGCTGAGATAATTTCAGCTAGTTAGTGTATACCAACTAACTCTGAACATCAGACTTTTTCTGTGACTACAGTTTCTAATACTCTTGTTTCCATGAATTTCTTGCTATTCATACCTCAAACTTGAAGGTGATTCAGTGAGATGCTAGACAGAAATCTGAATGGTATTTTTGTGTGGAAAAAAGGTGTGATAAATAATCAATTGAGTTATTCCAATTAAAATTAATTTATTTGAATAGAGGCAAGCAAACAGTGCTGGGTGCGCTGGGTACGCCGGGAGTCTCTGCTCCACCAAGACGCACACCTGACTGTTCCCATCCCTGGTTTATATTTCTTCTACTAATGCATATTCATAGTGGGCATGTCCTCCTCTGAGTATGTCCTCTTCATCTTCTGGCATCTTCTTGAGTCTTCTCGACCCCAGCCCCCAAGAAGGCTCCCCCCACAGACTTCTGCTTAACACTGCACAGCCAGCAACAAAACTGGTCTTCTTGACCCCAGCCCCCACACAGGCTTCCCCCACAGAATGTTTAAAAGTGCTAATGGTCCAGCAACAAAACTGTTGGAGGCCGGTCCTGTCAGATGTCCATTGCAGAACACAAGAACTACATACATACATTAACCACCGAACACAAAAACTATATACATACATTAACCGTCTTTCTTAGTCTCTCGGTTATACAAGGGAGGTCACATTTTATCATGCAGTCCTAGCATTGCTCCACATTGACATGAATCAGATGAACATATTTCACAAAGGTCTCAACCATTTGGCCCAAACACTCAGCTGAGGTGTGGGGAATGCTGTATTATTTAAATGACCACTCACAAGCCATAAATAATACGTAGTCAAAGATGTAGCTGAAGATTTCTGTCCACAGACAGGATCCATATGTTGAAATATGTTTGCATTAATTTTCTTTGCTGAAGACTTCTGAATAATGAGCAAATTAGTAAAAATCAAAGTCCTTTGCGGATAAGTTATGAACAAGAACAAAACGAGGTTAAGTTATAAACTGCAAATAGTTCTCCCAGTTGTACTCACTGGCCTGTGGAATTCAATCAATGCCTAATTCTTTATAGCTTCTTTGAAAAAGGTAATTTAAATAAAAACCCAGTTCCACTGGCAGAGTGGACACAGTAAAGAGACCAGATGGTTAAGAAGATGCTGTGCAATACCTAGACAAAGGGATATGGTTGATGTATGTAAAGCACTCTCAGATGATGTCTGTTTGTATATATGGTATCTCTTTTCCATGAAGGCTTTTGGACACCATCCAGCAAGTGTACAGGAAGGCCACAGGGATATGTGGTATTATTTGGACTACAGTGGCAGATCAGACTCCAAGCAGGAGATACAAACACAGACTTGGTCACATCTGGCAGAGGAACCTGACGCACCAAAAGTTTAAAGACAGATGTTAAAAAGCCTGGCTGAGAATTGGCAGTGGGGAGGTAATACAAGACCATCAGCTAGGGAGCAGTGGAGCTAAAAAAGAGGTGATTTGGAGAACACTTGTTAAATGTGTTTTCCCCCAAAGCAGCCATTGTGGCAGATTGGAGAAAAGCAACTCGTAAAATTCTGTCCTTTGGTACGCACAACAGGAAAGGAATTACCCTTACGATTTTCTTTCAGGTCCTCCTCTATCAGCTCTTTGATCTCCCAGCTGCTTCAGATGAGGCTGCATGTGCCTTCAGTCAATGTGCTGAGTGACCTACCAGCCTTACCTTTACTGTCATGCTGCTTATCAGAGCACTGACCTCTAGCACGTGCATTAAAGAAATTTGTCCTGCACCTTTAAGATCATCAGGCCTCTTTAAACCTGAAGTGGTCAGAAACATTGCAGAGCGGGGGGGGGGCGTTAGTGAGCATGTTATGCAAGCAGGGGATATCTGCTCTAAGTTTCTAATGGGCAGCAGTTTTTAAAAGACTTGTAAAACAGCTCCTGTCACAGCATATCTTGGCAGAGATCGTCATCTTTAAGTGCTGCAATGTGAATGCAATGAGCAATTTGCTAATGCTACTTCAAAATCTTATATGAATCTATTTGCATTCTAGGCTTCACCGTGCAGAGCTTTTGTTGGTGTTTCTTCTCACTCCAAGGATTGGCAGTCTGAGTTCTTCCCACACCAAGCTGCTTCATGCAAGAGAGCTGCTCCTGCTGTACCGTGCTGGGCACAGCACGGATGTCAGGTAGGCCCTTTCTATAGGTGATGCAACATTGCTTTTAGATAGGCATACAGCATGTTTTTTGCCAACAAAATCATTTGACATTTTATTGTTTTGTGCTTGATACTGATTTTGAGTCTAACCTGAGCAAGTCTTAGCCCCCTTTTTGAAATCAAACAACAGACCTTCAGTGCTTCAGGCCTTGAAACCTCCTGCTGCTCTCATGAGACATGAACAGCTCAGGTGTATTCTGCGATGTGGTAACCTCTGCACATGGAAGACCACAGTCCTGCTCTAAAGCAAATCCTCCAGAGCTTGTACATTAAATACTTCTGTTGTCTAGGAGAGCAGCTCTGTCTAAGAGGGTCACAAATTATCTTTAATGTTCTGCAGGCTTCTGATTTTTGCATCTCTTTGGGGAAATCATTTTTTCTCTTGCTTCCAAGGATTATGCATATATAAAAGGAAGAGAAGATGTTAAAATGATACAGGACTGCTTTTAATATTTCGCTAAACATACTATGCATTTTCAAGTCTGTAATGCTCCAGGGTGTATTGCTCCAGCAGTGTGATGAAAAGCAGTTTCTTTGATTCATCTTTGTCTGCCTTTTTAGTAATACCCAAGTAACAGTAGTTCATAGTAGAACACATCAACAGGAATCCATGAGCAAGTCCTGAATGTGTGTATTTCAAGAGAAGTCACCTGAAAATGTAGATATCTAGCTTCTCTCTTAATTCAGTGCCAGTTACTATGACAGTGCTTGTCAGAGTCCAGCTGCTTTGGGAACAGGCACTCTGAATTTGAAAGCTGTTAAGGTATGTTGGTCTCCTTCACTGATCATCTCCAAGTGACTCCTCACACCAGGAGCAGTCATTGTCCATCTTCGTTTTTGGTCTAAAAGAAAAATATACGCTACAGCACAAGGTTTTCCATCGGTGTGCCCTTTTTTTCATTGCACTCCATTGTCCTCCAATGCTGTCAGATGCTGAGCAATGACAGACAGTGGCATTTATACACGTTGACTTGCCAAAGCAAATATCTGTGTTGTCATTTGTGGAAGACCAAAGGTGGCATGCTTCAGGAAGGGAGGCATGCACCTGAATTGAAGGGTTAGAGGCAGGCTGAAAAATGAATACAGAGATGAGTGTAAGAAGAAAAAGTGTTCTTTTCAAGATTGTAGTCCTTAATTTGTGGTTTGTAGCACCCTCAAATGCCAGTGCCTGGAGCAGTGTGAATTGCGCAGTGTGCCTAAAAAA
The DNA here is from genome assembly GCA_011076525.1 of Nettapus auritus. NCBI lineage: Eukaryota > Metazoa > Chordata > Aves > Anseriformes > Anatidae > Nettapus > Nettapus auritus. Next base: position 89,331,121 of record CM021765.1, read on the forward strand.
ACAGTTTGATCTGGTCTGAGTGTGGGGGATGGAGCCATGCAGGAGCTGCTGCGTGTTTCATTTTCAGCCTCAGATTTAATCAAATGTCTTTTAGTCACTGGCTTCACAGGTTAAATAAACCACAAGGGATTTTACTGTGGCACTGAACAGGAACTAGAATCAGGCTCAGGCTCTCATAGTGTTCTGTTTCAGAGAGGCCTTGTTTTGGCAGCTGGGGGAGTTGGATCCCAGTTTGGTCCTCCCTTGGTTTGGGGTAGAGGCAGAAAGGGGCAGGTGGGTGAGCATTTGGCTTCCATCCCCCCATAGTGAGTGGAGAGAAGCCACATGTAGCAGGTCAAACCCAGAGATGGTGTGAGAAACAACCTGCTGGTCTCTGGGACATCTTGAGCTAATGGTAACTGTGGACCTCAGTGCAAATCCTGTCTTGCTCCCAGAGCATGGGAAAAGGAAAGAGACAGAAGTCAGAGATACAGGTCTAAACATAAAGGATAGGAAAAAATCCAGACCTTTCTGGAAGCTGCAGTCTTCATGTGAATGACACTGGTGGATCAAATTAAAAATGAACACCTAGAAAATGGATTACTTCCCTCCAAAATGCTTGCAGTTTTACAAAAGAGGGGGAAGGAAGGAACGGCTGGGATCTGGAGGGAATGGCAAAGGTAAGTTTTAACTGACTGCTGAGGCTGTGAGATCTTACTACAATAATCACAGCTGTACCTCAGAGAGGAGTGGGGACATGTCTAGGAAGAGCTCTTCAGCTGTTCTAGCCTATCCTTCCTTCCTTGGCCTTGAAAGTACTGTAAAGTTCCAGAATCAGTTAATATAGTGTGTGAGACAGTAACCTCATTTGTTTTCAGCTATGCAAAGAGCAGTCTGTGCGTGTGCAAGAGAGAATGTGTGTGTTGCATGGGGACATGAGGGGGAAAAAAAATCCCAAACCCAAAATCCAAAGAAATAAAAATCTACCCCACAACCATTTGCAAGGGGGAGAACTAGATATGACTGTTTGGTTAAGTCCTCTTCATGTGATAGTTACCAGTAGCTATTGCTCTTTTATTTTTTATTTTTTTCTGATCTGTCTTCAGTCAGAGCTGCTTTACAGATGGCCAGTGTTTCACTTGTATGTTTTTAGGGCAGCAAGTGCCTAATCTTGGCTCAGAGGCTCTAGTCATTGCCCTGAAAATGCTTATGTCATCTGTGTGAGTGAAGCTCAAGGCCTGCTCATGCTCTAGGAACTGAAAAGAGATGATAGTAGGTTCACAGGTGGTTTAGTATGTGTGAAGGAGGCACCTGATTCCTCTCCCATTTGCCCATTTCATAAAAGCACACAGTTCCTTTGTGGATGAATAACTGTGTAGTTCCTGTAGTTTTTTCACCAAGAGCTTGCTAAACTGGCCTAGGAGATTAATGGTGGCACCAGCTAAATGATCCATCATTTCCATTTCTGTAGTGCCATTCTCAGCACAAAGTCTGATGCTGGTATCAGTGCTCCCATGAGTCATCCTGAGGTCGCTGCAGTCTCGTGCCTGACTTTTTTTGCTAGACAAAAATAGCAGAGCAGCAATAGTTTGATGGAGTTGCTCTGTTTAACATATCCCTTTCCATGTTCCTACAGCCTTCAAAATTGTTATGTTTTGGCCCTCAGTGTATATTTTAGGGACCAAGAACGGCTCTTGTTTCAAAAATTTGACAACTACTGACTTCGTTCCAGAATTTCAAGTTTGTCATTTCTTGGCATGCTGAATAACCCGGTTTATAACTAAAATAAGTTTGGGATAAACAAAGATTTGCAAGTACCTAATTTTTAAGGCCCAGTTATAATAAAATTGCTGACAATTGATTGAGCACAGTGCTTGATCAGTTATCTACGGAATGCTTGACGTATGGACACTTAGGAGAATTCCTCATATATTAGTTAGAAATGAACAATGGGAAAAGTTAAAATGGGATAGTCTTAACACAAGCTTTCATGGAAACAGGGAAAAAGCAAAGCAAAACAAAACAAACAAACAAAACAAAACAAAAAAAAAACAAAAACTGGACTGCAATAGGCTCTAAGAAGAACAGTAATCAAGAAACAAAGGTACAGCTGAAAAGAAGAGGTACAGCAACCCTTTATTTTCCTGCAGCTGAAGTGTTTTTTTTTTTTTTTTTTTTTTTTTTTTTTAGTCTTTTCTTGTAAGAACTCAGGAAAAGATAACCAGCTTTTCTGGGAACTGTGCTACAGCAGACCAGAGGTAAGACTGTAGACAAGTAAAAAATTCTGCTATTTTAAAGTAGTATGGCCTCTGAAGAAGCTGTGCTAAACAAAAGCAAGAGACAGAAATCTGTAAGAGACAGCCATGGGTAGGACTGGCCTGAAATGCAGTAACTCAGACTCTAGATGGGAAGGCAAAGCTGTCCTTCTTAGCAGGTAGATGTGAACTCAAGATGTGGCACTACTGACTGCAGAAGGACCCAACAGAAAGACTAAATAGATTCTGTGCCTAGAATAAAGTTCCAAATTTCTAATCAAGCCAAATACACTCCTCACCCCTTCCAATACAACAGCTGTTTTTTCTTCTAAAAGCTAGCAGACAAAACCACCTATTTTTTCTCTTATGCTGATGAGGAGAAGCTGCATCATTATGAGAGAAGTAAACTTCACTGTTGTGCTGTAGTACTGCAGACTGCCAGGATAAAATCTTTTGTGTGGGTGCCTCCGGGGAACAGGCAGCTTGGTCTGAGCTGAGGGACTTCTCTGCATCAGTTTCACCTACATTTCCTTTTTCCCAAGGAAACAGCTAGATTATTCCTAATTGAAAGCTGACAAGGAAGTACATATAGTTATAAAAGAAGATCAGTAAATGATCTAAATGTTCAATTCTTATAATACGTTCCATTAACATGCTTTATCATAGCTCAAAGTAATTCTTGAGTCAGTAAATGAAAAGAGATCTTAGTCTGATAAAGATGCATTGCATTATTTCTATGCTATAACAGACTGACATGTTACATATAAGAAAAAGATTGACAGCTTCATAGTGAAAGCAAATTGTCTGCAGCTATTAGAGCTGGTTAATGAAAGAGAAAGGAAAAAGGAAGGGGGGAAAGCTTGTATTGAGCACAATATGATCATTAAACTAATGAGGGGAGCATTATTTCACCATTAGCTTAAAGAGTGGGAATTTATAGTAAACTGATGTTAGAATTACATTGTTATGTTTCCATTTCCTGGTGAAGTAAAAAAAAAAAAAAAAAAAGGCAACCCCAAACTGTGGGAGTTGGTACATTGCATGCATGCTCATGTGTTTATAAGGGTTCGTGTAAATTTATAGGTGTAATATGTACCTTCTACCTGGGAAAGAGTTTCAATTTCCTTGCCTATTTTGAATATCCTAAACTTGACTGAAGACAGCCTTTAGCTGACATAATATTTGAAGTTTACAGTGTGGATGTCTTCATCTGGGTTCAACATACTGTTCCCTCCCTATTGGGGAAAGAAGATCATTTATCAATGATTTGATAAAATGTACTCATGCATATTAGATTGAAATGGGTGGCTCTAGAAGTACCTGTTTTTTCTCCATTAACCACAGATGATGTCCACATCAGCTGCCTTAGATTTGAATGTAAACACGTAGTCAGATTAATGCTATACAGGGATGGGGAACTCTCTTCGTATGTCGATGCTGTTAAATGTTGGTATATGGGTATGCTGTTAAATGTTGGTGTATGTGTGTAAGCAAGGTGCTTAAGACCCCATTATAGCCGACAAGAATCCAGTCAATGCAGTCTGTAAGCTAAGATAAATGTTTAGACAGCTGAGTGTTGTGTGTCTACACAAGGAGAACTGAGCCTGGGCATGGGTAGTCTCATTCAGTATAAAAATGGCAGTGGAACTATCTAAATTAAAGGATGATAGCAGCAAAAAAATGCATTTAGGTTGTGATGCTTGCTGTATTAAGGCTAACACAAGATCTTTGGAGGATTGAGAGAGGATGAAACAGGTTGTCTTTTTAGCCAAAAATGAATGTTCAGACATGAAAAAATACAATAATCAACATGGGCAAAGTTAGTCATTTACATCCTGAAAAACTAGTAATGACCATTTTCCATGGTGTTCTGTCTTAGCTTTTGAAAATTGGTGGTTTAAAGACTCTTTGAACCAGATCTTGCCTTAGAAATACCATGTGAATAGTCTCTCAAGGACTTACCCTTCACAAACTTGGCTAATCCTAGTGAATCCCTTTAACCACCTTGGCATCCAGTTGGGTTCCTTTTAAGAACACTGAGCTTCATCTGCCTCTTGATTTTTGGGTCACTTACAGTACTGAGAGATTGTTCTGCAACTTTTCACTGGTGGTTTTAAGCTTTACTACCAATAATTATTTCTTGTTACTGGCAAATAATTCCATTTCTACACTTTATTTTCTGATTGTTTCTGGATGCCAATAGTGTTACAGAACTCACCTCTTGGACCAGGTGGAGACATGTTTTTAATCTGCTACTTTAGCGATATTTCTAACCCTGAATTTTGCAGTTTTTGCTTTTCTGTGTGCCTAATGAGTCATACTCATTTTTCGTAACATGCATTGTTTCTGTGTCCCTCCCTCTTCTCTCTCTTTCCTTCACACCAATCTGTCCTCCACATATTTTTGTCTGGACAAATCATCTTACAGATAGAAAAAGTGCAGAAAGTCTCTTTCTAGCTTGGTACAGCAGGATTCCTGGCTCAACTGCTTTGCTTAGACATAGCAAATATGATAAAAGATTTTAAGGAAAGCACGATTAACAGAGATACCATAACCTTAGCAAGGCTTTCCATATAAATGTTAGCCCCTAGATCTCTGGATAATGTAAGAAGCTGCATATAGTGAAGGAGATGATTGAGGTCCATACTCCGCTAAGCTTAAACCTGGCAAAGATCAGCTATATTTTAAGTTCTGTCAAGCTTAACTATCTCATTGAAATGCTGGATACAAGATAAAATAATAGATACCTTCCATCCTAATTAGATGAAGTTAATAAATAATGATCAAGCATTGATAGTACAAGATTACTGACTGAATTAATGAGTGTCTGTCAATACACAGATAAATCCTTGCCACAGTACTGCTCTGATACAGAAAAGGCATTTAACAAATTACATTTAATAAGATTAGGTTGACTTGGTCCTTTATGTAGATTGGGTTATGTGAGCACCTCACCTGGATGTTGTTGCTTTGTAAGAGTCCACAATCAGTCTGACTTTAAAGGAAGCTAATCACTTAGCTCTTCAAAGCTGTACAAGAGAATGGGCCATCCCCTTTCACTCTTCTTACTTTATACTGCCCTTGAACAGTTAGAAATACAGATTAATGCTAATCATATACCACAGCATATGAAATTGGGGACATACGATGTTCAACTATTATTTTATGCTGACAATATACTTTTATTTATATCAGATCGACCAAAATCTTTTCCTAATATATTGTAGATGGTATACAACTTTAGGAAATATTCCTGGTATAAAATCAATTGGACTAAATCAGAGATGATGGCAATCTCCCAAAATATAAGAGAAAGCTGATCAATAGCACCTTTCAATGACAATAGACTATTTCAAAGTATTTGGATGTTCAGTTTCCTAAGAGAAGTAATGAAAATGTTAGAGCTAATCTTAATCCTTTAATTATGAAGCTGACTAATGACTTAAACAGATGGTAGGCTTTCCCCCTCTCATTATGGGGGAAGGTTAATACAATTAGAATGAATATATTACCCAGCCTTCTTTCCATCCTGAGTATAATACTAGTTTCTGTTCCCTCTCTTTTTTGGAAAAATAGTATGTTTGGAGTTCTTGGGGATTAGGAAAGAACCCCCCCAAAAATCATTAAAGAAAGGTAAGAGTTTTGTACTACCCAATATTATGTTTCATTATGCATTATCTTGGGTGCAGGTGGCTTGATTGCCAAATGGTTATTTTTTAGGGTTCTCAGTGTGGCAATAGAGAGAAGAGAGTTAGTATCTTCCCTGCATTTACAGGGCATTGTGAATTCTGAGTGCTTGTCTCTTCTGGGACATTCTCTTTGGTTGGAGGCAGCTGGAAATGTCGTCTCTTGTAGGCAGTATCTTCAGCTTGGGGAAGGTGCAAAATATCTGCTACTCATCTGTCTCTGCTGTGGGAGAACTGTCATAGAAAAATCCCAGAAATCTTGTAGAAGGTGATGAATGTATGCCTTTTGCATATCTTGAGGTGAAATATGCACCAGAGAAGAGGAAATAATCGGTATATGGAAGCAAAATTTAAACATGCAATTGTGGAAAAATCTGGGGCACAATATTGTCACTGAGTCCTCCAGAACCTTTTTATTAGGGGGCTGGGGCTCAGCTGGCGGATTAAAAATGCTTTCCATAAGCAGAGGGATCTTACATAGAAATCTAGTAACTGATTTACCTACTAAGCTTTGGCAACACACAATATTCAATCTAAACCTGCATGTGAAAAAGATCTTATCACTTAGACATCTGATTCCTTCACAGAAAATTACCAGGATTATATATTGAATCAAGGAAACTGGTTCTGTATGTAACACAAGTCACTGATGCTGCTTGTGAGAAGGTATCTTGGCACCTATGTTTTGTCCTACTCTTCAGTTCTCAAGGAGATTAAAATTTAGTTTAATGCTACCAGGCATTTTGCTCGAAGGACAGCATGTTGCTTCACATTTACAGGTTGCAGCTATAGATTTACTGAGGGAAGCGTTAAATGGGCAGTCGCCTGACCACTAACACCACCCAGCATGGTGTACATGGTGCTAGCTGCATGATGCTAATGCCTGTACTTTGGCATGGCTGCCCTGTTTGTTTGGGGGCTATGCTTCACCACGGGAGATACTGCATTGTCCCTTGCATGGTTGAAATGGCAGGGTGGTGGCACATCACCCTTGTGGTAGCTGAGAGACTGGCTCTTCTGCCCTCACCAAAAAGCAGAATAAAGAAAACCCAAACAGAGCTATCGCAGTGCTGGGGCTGTGGGCATAATTAATGTTTCCCAGTCTGTGGGGTTGTGAGGCTGATATCTAGCTTTCTGTGCCGAGCCAAAGGCCAGTGCTCCTGCAAGCTCTGCCCTCTCTGCAGCCCCATGCAGAGGCCTCTGTGGAGCATGGTCATGATAGCTGGTTTTAACAGAAATACTGAGATAACATTTGGGATTGTTGAGAATCCTCCTCTGTGATGCTTCTTTCTCCTTAGCTCCTGGTTGGTTAATTTTTCCCTACTTTATTTCCTTTCCGTTTTTATTACTCGTTCTGCCAGTTAAATTTTATGTGACATGTTTAAGTTGATATGATTGGTAGTTTCAGCCATTGTATGGTAATTCCGTTGCCATATAAAAATTCAATAACAAGTAGAGGAAAAGAATATTGGCCTTATTTCTGAAAATGTCTGCATGACATGGAGAAAAATTTGGGAAAAAGACAGCAATGTCAGCAAACAACCACATGACAGCATTTAAACTGTATTTCTGTCTTTCTGGGGATTATGCAGTATCTTTTTATTACAGACCGTATTTTAATGAGAAATTCTGATAATCTCATTTACAAATTCACTCATTATAAAAGGACATTGATTTTTACATTAGCCATACTTCCAAAATATTGCTGTTGTGTGTAAGCAAGCATTGCATATATTCCACCATAAACCTTTGGACAAATCTTGTGCTGTAGATGTTTAGGACTTTTATTATATGTTTGCACATACTTGCAGGGCAGCTAGGCATGCAGATGTATAAGCAGAGTGTTCCTATTTTCAGTCCAGATTCTGTGTGCAGATATGAACAGAAATGTTTTGCTAGATGGGCATAGTACTTGCTATGCATCTTCTCTTTTATGCCTTAGCACTTCGGTTGTCATGATTCTGTGTTTTTCTGTTTCTTTTTCTAATTCCCCTGAAGTCAATTTTGAGAACACATCTCTACCCTTTTCTAGTGTAGTAAGAACTGAGGTGACCCATTTCTGCCCCAAGTCTGATTATATGCTGTATCGAAACAGAGATTAAAGAAGAAGTATCAAAGGACAAGGAAAGCACTCATGAGAGGGAAATGTTGGTTTTTCCTCATGTGGGCTATGGCACGGGAAATACTTCAGGAGAGGAAAAAATCTAGAGTAAGGGAATCTGATAAATAAGGTGAGGGGGGATGGGTATTTTATGGGCAGATGGAGCACTGCAGCCCCACAGAAACCCACTGTTTTCAGCAGTTCCTCTTTGTCAGACAAAACACTCCTTGCAAAGGTCTTTGAATGAGTGAAATCCAGGATCAGTCCAAGTCAGTGGGGCTTTTGTCATGATCTTCAGGGAAACTGATCTTGATTTTGATTTCAGCCCATGCCCTAGATTAAAATTGGATAAATAATAATAAATATAGATACATACTTCAGAAAGTATTGCCAGGCAGAATGTAAAAACAATACATTCAGTATGGAAAGTATGTCTTATAAAGATAGTTTTATACATGTTTTTGTTGAGAAGCGCACATGGAAAAGAAATTAGGATTCATAGCTCAATGGGCAGAGTCACTGGATATTGATAAATCATTTTTCTATCACACTATGATAAGACTAGCAAAAATACTACGTGGGAGTCAGGTAGTTATAGATAAAAATGAGTATTTTTTCTTTTTTAGTGAAGTTGTTGAATTGAAGCCTACATTAAAAATGTAGTTTGAGTGATAAACACTGCTTTGCAAGTTTGGGTCATATTCAGGTCGTGTGGAAAAGAAGTGGAAGAGTGGAAGAAGCGCTTGAAAAAGTTATACATTTTTGTAATAAATTTTTTTTTTTTTTTTTTTTTTTTCTAATGATAGAAAAAATGAGCACAAGAATTCAGCTACAAATGTGAGCAATCTTTCTTCTTTCTTTTGAATTCAACCCCCTAAATCTATCTCCTAAATTCATATATATTTTAATCTGGTTAAAACTGACAATACTATTATCTGTGCCATGTCATAGCAAATTGATACAGCTGGAACAAAGAATGGTGAAACCTGACAAAAAGAGTAGCTTCTGAGGGCAGATGTTCAAGAAAATGCAGACAAGCTTTGAAATACTTGAACAGGAAGATTTTCCCTGTGTCCAGTGCTCTGCAGAACTTCACAGCCAACTAGGGAATGCAGTCCTGGGTCAGCAGGGAAGGCTAATGACTGCCATCAGAAAAAAAAGGTATGATCTTCTGATTTGGATTACTGCTGCTGGATTATCTTGGCCAGTTTTTCTCCAAAGAAAGCAGCACAGGTAGGTGGGCCCAACTCTATAATCCTCACACTTTCCCAAAAGAAAAATGTGAAGTGCCATCTGTGTTCAGCACTTGTGTTTTCCCTCAGGTGTGCGAGCTTTAACTAGAGGAAAAAGGAGTTATGCTCTTCTTGGTACCAGATGTTTTCCTATGAAAGGCAAGATATGGGTGCTTATGAAATGACTTGCTCGTGAGAAGAGTTCCTTCCTGCACTAGTTAAGAGGTTGTTTATGCTCTGATACCTGAGGCTTTATATCCTCTCCAGACTTCTGAATTTTTTGGTATTTAAATGTGGTATTTATCCGATAAAAGAAGAATAAGGCCATAAAACTGTAGGTGGCAAGACTGAAAGGAACCACTTTGACTGTCATGTCCAGCCCTCCTCTTTCTGTTGGGTGATATGATGGAGTCACATTACTGATGTGGATTTGTGTTTTTCTCAACTGACTATGTCTGTTTCTGTTTATCTGAGTCTGTTCTCTGCAATGTAATTCATGTTGTCCTTATCACTTTTTTTTTTTTTTTTGGAGTTGAATAATATTTTTAAATGACTGTATTATTTACCTGAGGTATGTAAAATGTGTATATTTTCGAAACATTTTATAAAAGATGCTGGGACAATGACAGAGATTGCATGACCTTGGTTCATTTTGATTTATTGTAGGGCTGCTTTAATTCATTGTTTGAAGGCAAACATCCATAATTTGTTTTTGCTTATACTTTCGATTTTATAATGTATTAGACAGCATATTATATTACATACATCTCTCAGGTATAATGGAGAGTTAAGGAAGTGATTAGTCTTCCCTCAAAAGTTTTAGTCCCATTTAACCCTTTAAATCAAACCTTAAAGCCAGCCTTGTGATTATATTGCTGTTGTCTCTGTGTCATCTGTCTCTGTATCAATAGATGCCAGGTATCAGCAGCCATTTTGTGCTTTGTTTAGATGCTGCTCCGAAGTCTATCTATAAAAATGGTAATTGAGAATTCTTCTTTTATGTGCTTTTAATGAATATTCCTTAAACAATTGAGATATATAGAGAGAACTCTCATGATACCATTGCTCTTTTCTGTTTTGTGTATTTAGTCTCTTAAATCTAAAAGTATAGACTATACTTCAGAGTTAAAAGCACACCTTCAAAGAGATGAAAATGGCAGAAAGTTATTATGTACCTTTAATAAAGCATAGGACCATCTGTTATTATCACTTTCTATCACTGAGCTTTTTTATTTTTTTAAACAGGTTAAAATATCAGTGAGAAATTATGTGAGCACTATAAATGGAAACAGAATGCAAGGGTACAGCCAGTTATGTAACTGCTAAAAATTTCAGGATCAGATACCGAGCTGATAATTTTATAGCTGCTTATTGCATATTTTTAAAATTGTGTTTATCTTGCAGTTCTTATTTTGTAGTTCTTATTCTGAGTTGAAAAACTCAAATATGGGCTCATAAAATGACTTTTGTGAAGGGCATCAGCAATGACCGTTAGGAATATGTAAAGGGCCACAACAAGAGCTGAAAGCGCTTGTTGCACTTTAACAACTTTGTGCTTGTTTGACAGTCTTCTCCTAAGCTCCATAAACTTCATTTGCATTTCCTTGTTCTTATCCATAAGCTTTCTAAGTCACCACAAGTAATTATTATTATTATTATTATTTTTTTCCTGCAAGGGTTGATTGGAGATTGTGTGCTCTAGTGTGCTGCTTCTCTCTGTACTCTCAGAATTTTTTTCTAATTTAACTATCCTGGTTAATGCTGGACAACGTTTTTCTCATTGTCCCAGATTTTCATTCTAAGAAGCATCTTGTAATGATAGTATTCTGAAAAAGTCTTTTCTCAATATTCTTGTAGTTAATGTACTTGTCATGGAAATGAAATGCAAAGAAAGACTACACAAGATAGGCTAGCTCTGAAGGAATAAATTTAGAAGGTGCGCAGATACCTCTAGTTCCTTATATTGCAAGTTTTACTTCTGAGCAGTGGGTGTATGAAGTACAGTAGGATTTTAGAAGGGCTGTGGATAACAATGTGTTAAAATATAAATTCTATTGAGAACTTGATTATGCTTGCCCACCTCCCTATATATGCACAAAAGAAAAAAGCTCCAATAATAGGGCTAAGATGGGCAATAGCCTATAGATTTCTTCATCAGGTACCCACTATACCAAATTAAAAACAGACAATATTTTAGATTCTTGTAATTAATCAAGCTGCATGTGGAAAACAGCTATACCTCAAGTTACTGCAGTGTAAAGTGACTGGAAAGATGACTGAAAATATAGCTATAAGTAATCATTTTGTTGTTGTTGCAATATAAAGGTACTATTAAGTGAATGTGGAAGTTTGGAATTTCAAGTCAAAGGTATGAAGACACATTAGAGGGAATTTGTTCCTTTAACTAAGGGAAAACATTTGGAAAGAGCTCCAGATCCAACTGTAAGGATAAGCGCTTTGGTGGAGATATCTGGGATATGCAGAAAGTCTAGAAGGAGTTGGAAAAAAAAAAAAAAAAGTTGATCAATGAGAAGTGTTGGAATGCACTGAGAATTGTTGAAAGCCCAGTGGAGCTTGCACAGAGTAAAAACCAGGAAGCATTCTTAAATCACTTAACTATTTCTCTCATGCTTTTCATGTCTCTCTTTTTTTTTTTTTTTTTTTAATTCCATATCATATATACAACATGAAATACTGGGGATGAAACAGAGTAAATAAAATTTCAGAAGGAAACTTATGTCCTCCTCAAATTTATTGTTGCATTTTTTAAGAAGGGTAGTGTTAGGCTATACGGGCAAAAGGCAACAATTCATTGTCTCAGGTAAACTTTTCTCCATGACTCTGAAAGAACAGCACAAGTGCAAGGTTATAGCTCTGCAGATTATTATACCTCTATTAAAATAATAATAATAAAATGGATTAAAAGGAATCTGAAAGACTCTTCATTCATCCTGTAGTGTGACCTCAAATAAGGTCAACCCTTTTTAGACCAAATTTTGGAAAAATTTTAGACTGAGTTTGGAAGGAAATTCAGTGGAAAAGGGAAGAAGAAAAAGAAGAAAGGTCAGCCTGTGCTCGCTCACTGGTAAAAAGAAACACCGGAGAACTGGGCATCTCTAAGTTGTGACCTAGTCTTTTGGAAATCTAAAAATGTTTGGTACTGTCAACTTGTTGGGGGGAAAAAAAAAAAAAAAAAGTACTTGCATTTGGAGAAATGTGGATTAGTCAAAGAAATATATGTGTGTAAGGAGCTAACATCTGAAAGAAAAATCACAGTGTCTAGGATTAAACTTCCTTTAGCTTCAGCACTTCCTTTTTAATGAAGTGTCTGTACTGGGGCAGATGCATTTTAATCAGGGCCCTGAACAAAAAGAGATTTGGGCCTCCTATTAAAGGTAGACACACAAAATTAAGAAGAGGAAAAAAAAAAATTGCACATGGGGAAAAAAAAAAGAATGGTTTTGCAAGTCTGGGGATCAAAGATGGGATGAGATTTAGTTGCACACCATAGAAAATGTTTATCACTTGAAACTAAATAAGATTTTTGGCTAGAGGTGACAAATGAGAAAAATATTTAGAGGATACCTGAGACTCACAGTGCAACAAGAAAGACTAATGCAGTCCTGCAATCCAGAATGGTTTGTGTGTGTGTGTGGCACATGACACTTACTGGTTAGATTTACAAGTCTAGATGCTCCTGTTTGAGACCCCAGTAGTACCTAGGGTCACCTGAAATACTGGTTACTAATGTCTGAAAAAGTAACTTAAGCTGTGAGAAAGGCCACCAACATGATCAAAGGAAAAAATATGTGTCAGTAGCATGACGTGGTAATGGAGAATCCTGGAGCAAGCCTTCCAAAAACAGTAGTAAAGTCAAGCAATCTGCTGGTTATTTTTTTTTTTTTTTTTTTTTTTTTTTTAGATGGATCTTGTTGCATTTGCATGTGGTTATGGTATGGCTGCCTGCAATAGCTGATAACAGATCTGAATTCTCCATGTCCACTTCAGCTGTTTGTTTCTAAAGCAACCCTGCTGATAAAGATGAGAAGCCACTGTTGGTTGATATTGATGCACACTCAAGGGCAGTTCTTAAACAAACCCTTATTTCACAGAAAAATATTCCAGCCTTATTAAAGCCTGCTAACTTTTGGCAACAGAGGTCTTCACTGCCCATTACCATCACAGCCAGGGAAGCTGCAGGCATCAGGCATTGGTGATCTGACCTGCAGTTGAAGGCTGGAGGATTGTCGATGTCTTCTGTTGTGTTCTAGTTTCTGATCCTTCAAAATAAGTTCAAACAGACTTCTGTCTTAACCAGAAAAACAGAACAACAGCAATGAAAAAAAACAAAAACAAAAACAAAGCACAACCCTAAGAGCCGCCTCCTCTCAGGATGCCAGAAATCTTAAATGATAAACCAAAGAGGAGCAAGTGCATAAATACTTAAAATAATTTTGAATCACAGCCAAGAATTATTCTCCTACAGGCAGGCACATGCTGTACGGTACCAGCACTTCGGTGTCTTGTGTTTAGTAGGTACCAGTATTGTAGAGTCTTATAAATCATAATCTAATTTTCAGAAGGCATCAATTGTTAATGAATGTGATGGCTAAATGATAAAAACTGTTTGGCTTTTCCATGTGGTCTTGGGAGGTAAGATTCTGTTAGTGCCCTAGACTGTAGGTATTAAAAAAGCAGGTTCAGTAGAGGTTGTCACCATCCAGATAAAAAGTTTTTAGGGGCTCCTAGTACAAAAAGTATGAACTATTAGCCTTTTTTTTTAAACAAACAAACAAACAAAAAATATGTGAGCCCAACTTGCTGCCACAATGCAGGTGGAAGCTTTTAAGAAAAGCAGGTAACAACTTATATGATCTTAGCTTTATATGACCTCTTTTTTTCCAGACAGGAAGACTAAAGGCAAAGGCTCTTTCCAACACCATCTTTCCTGCTCTGTCTCAATAAGTCACCTATCCAGCTACTGTCAGGACTTTGTGCTCTGAAGTCCTTATTTCTCAAGTAGTGTAATTCAGTGATTTTTGTTACTTCTTTTATCTTTCAATTACCTTTTCAAAAATAAAACAATAAAAAAATGTTGGTTAGGTTCATATGATCATTCACTTTTCAAAGTACTCTGAAAGATTTCTGTTAGTGGATTTATTGTAGGTGGACCAAAGTAGGCAAAATTGTTTGTGAGTTTAACATTATCAATGTTAATATAAAAATTTTGTGGTCAGACCTTGTTAGGAAGGTGTATTTTGCCATTTTCTGTCTGAGAATTTGGAAAAGATAATCAAATATGCAGAAAACAAGTTAGTGATTTCTTTGAACCTTTAGTTGCTGTTGATACAGGTTTTCCAGAAGATCAGGATCTCCCTGTAGGGAAAGATGTTTTGATGCATGAAGTGATACAGAGCAACCATTACAGTCTGGGGAGTCCAAACCTTCTGATGGAGTTGAATGACCACAGAAAGAAGAAAGAATCAGTTTCTGAAATACCCTAGCTAAACAGTCTGTGAGATAGATTTACCTTTGAAGCTACTGGCATCATTCAATTCCTCGTATTATTTACTGGGTCCAGCAACATCTTTTCTTCTTGGAATCCCTGCCAATAACTGCTCTGTGCTTGGCTATATTTATTCTTAAATTCCTGCATTAAGAAAGCCTGAAAAAAAAAAAAAAAGACAATTTATTTCCTTTGCAGTAATGATTATCAGTATTATATATCCCTCTCAAGCAATGTCCTCTTCAATAACACTCTCCTTTTGGAGCAGTGAGATGGAAGCTTTTCCTTGGCATCTCTAAGCAGCATTCAATAACCTACTTCTCCCTTTCCGAAATGCTAGTGTAATTCTAGTTAAACACTGCTTTTCCTGGGCTCTCTTTTTGTGCCTTTTTCCATAGCTAGGATGTCTGCACACAGGTCTGCTTCTCTGATGGCTTTGAACCCCTCGTCTGTTGCCTTTATGATGCCTTTCTTCCAGATAAATATTTGTCTTTTAGGGATGTCCTCTCCAGGACAAGTTGTCTCTTGACAACTATATTTTCTGATGAATTTTAAGTATCTTTACATTCATATTCATAACAATCCATCTTTTTAGCATGGTGTAGGCTAAGCCCATCACAACACACTAAGATACTTGAGCAAAAGCCACCATTCTTCTGTTTGTAAATGCTGTGCTGTTGGCAGGCTCTTAACCAAACTCATGACCTCCTGCTGCTTTTTCTGCTTCTTCATTGTACTACTTCATACCTGAACAAGCACCTAACTGGCACTATATTTTTCTGCACTATGCTAATGTGTATCAAAGACTAGCTCTTCCATCAGGATATTTTTCAGATCTATGTAATTCCACAGCATGTTGAACGTGCATCCAGCATGTATGCCCCAGATTACAAATCTGTCTGTTTTGCACTATAGCTTAGTCTAGATGCAGTTTGTTCCACATCCTCAGTGTGATGCCATAGAGAGAAACTCAATTATGATAATATTACTTATTTTTGCTAGTACATTCAAGTATGGAAGATAGAGAACTTGGCAGAAGTAAATAAAAAACAAAATTTGTTCTGATGCCAAATAACACAAAATGCAGTATTTACTGTGGGCTGTCTTCAGTCCAAGATGAACAAAAAGTCAATGAATTAATGATGAAACTGCAAACTGCATAGAACCATAAAATCAGGTTTGTGATTGTGTTCTTTTTTGGTCTAAACACTTCTAAAATTTGTATTGTGCATGTCCTTTGAATTCTGTTAGAGTACTCTGATGTATATGGATTAACAAAGACAAGCATGTAGGTAGCCAAGATTTATCACCAAATATTTTGAGTCTTTACAGCTTTGATGGAGGTTTTTCAGTGTAGAAGATTTTCCTGAATCTCTATTGTTCCTGAAATATTATGTTAAAAAATGTTAAGCTTTTAGGAGGTATATGAATTTTGATTTACGAACCATTCCTCTTATTTCTTTTCCTTTAGAGTTCTTTAATTTCCTTGAACATGTAAAAGGTCTTTGATAAGAAGATAATTGCTTCCAAAGACTTGGTCATAACTGATGAAAAGGATAACTGTATAATACAAGGGCATCTGAAATGTATTAATGGTGAGAGAGTATTTACATATTTTAACTGACACAGCAAAGTTTTCGGAAACACAAGTCAGAGATCAGACTCTATAGATTGAAGTCACAAATATTACTCAATAAAAGCCAATTAGCACCTTATGCTAGACCCCCCTCCAAAGCAAATGTCACCTTTGACACACTGCTGTACTTGCAATGATAAAGTCTAAATATTTCCTAACATTTTCAGTAGTTCATAATGCTACCAGCTCACATTTATGACAATCACCGTCTGATGAGCTCTCATTTCTATTCAGGGAGGCAAAGGGCAAGGTTGTGAGAATGCTTAAAACATGGAGGAGACCAAACACCCCAAAACTTTTACTCTTCTTCTTTGAGGCCAGGGGGACAGCCAGATTCCAATGAGACAATCCTAAACCACAGACCGAGCACAGTTTTCTGCAGTTCCCTTGGGCGGGCATGGCCTCCATGGAAGTGTTCATCCTAGATCATGTTTAGGAAGAGTGGAACTGATCCAGCAAAGGTAACAGCCCCCAAAAGCCAGGCATCACTGTACTTCAAGGAATGCAGCTGCTGCCCTAACCTGCCTACCTGGGGTGAGCCCTGAGCCTTTGTATTTGAAGGTGAATGGGAACCCAGCACTCAGTAAGCAGTCCCTGATTTTCCAGGTGAAGGGCACCTTTGTGGCTGAGATGGAAGAGATACAGTTAGTGCAAAACCTCATGTTCGTAGCTGCAGTCTATTTGCCTGCTCTTGTGTCTTGTATTGCCTTGGAGTAGAGGCGAGCATTGCTTGTCCTTTGTTTGCTTGACAACAATTTATGTAAAGGCAGTTTCCCTCAGTGTTTGTGCAGACTTTTACCTCAGCACCGGGGAAGATAATTTATTATAAAACAAAAAGGGAACAAAGTAGAAGGTGACTGTAAAACCAAAAATACCATCAGGGACAAACTTGTACCTGAAGGTACTCGGTCTTTTTAAGGCACAGAATTTCAGTCCGATAGTATCTGTATCAGTGTCTCTCCAGTAAAACAAAACTGTATGATACTTTTTTTTCTGTGAAATAAGAAGTAAAAATAATTTCCAATGATTGCTGTCCATACAGAAGGTAGTGGAAACCTTTTGGGAGAGCTTTGTATAAAATACAAGTTCTCTGAATGAGCAAGTTGAAGTTAAAATGGATCTGAAACCTGCATGGACGCAGATGTGACACTGTAGCAGAAAAAATAAGAGCATCCTGTGTACTTTTTTTTTTTTTTTTTTTTTTTTTTGTGAGGCAGGGACCTTTTAGGCTATTTGCAGCTGTTAGGCTCCTAAAGAATTTTGGTCTGCAGGAGTTGCAAGTGAAGCCTTTAAATGGCTAAAGAGGTCTGTGCATGGGGCCTTAAGAAGGCAAAACCCATGTGCAGTGCTGTGCTGCCACATGCAGAATGCACATGACTGTGCTGTACCCAGAGTGAAAGGGATGCCAAGGGAACCAGGAACTTTTAGGAGAGTGGACCAGGGTCTGAGTCCCACACCTGAGCAAGCCCCTTCAAATCCAGCAGGTGTGAAGTAGTGGGCTAAATCTCTGCACCGGGGACCTGGGGAGTGGGGGTGCTCACATGCAGTCAGTTGCTGCATTTTACCCTGGCAAGAAGTAGCTAACAGACAAGAGGCAGCAGCTTTCCTGACTGCCCTGTCTGGGAGTGTATCTGTGAAGGCAACACAAAGCAAAGAGCTCAGGTTTTAGCTCCCACTGCTCAGTGGTGTTGAAGGATACCGTGGTGAAGGCAGCTTGCGCTGCTGTTTGACAGACTGGAAACATTTGTACTATCGCTTATGGTAGGGTTGTACTTGAGGTATCTACCAATATTTTAGGCTTTTCTTCCCTCAGCTGAGAATTGTTACTGCACTGTAGTACCGTGGACTGACTTGGTATGAACTAACACGACAGACACGAATGCTCATTAGGTATGGTGGCAGGCTCCCCGTGAATAAGCTCCGGGTTCAGAGCTCAGTTGTGTAGACACAGTGTTTTAGAAATGTGGCATGTTGTCAGGGAGGCTCTAACAAAACCCCCTGGGAGACATGCTTGTAAAAACCTTCAAAATCCTTTGAAGACATGTTGCTAATTGGGAGAGATTTTCATGGATGTGATAAGTTAAACTTTGAAGGGAAGATTGTAGGCTGTCCTTTGTTTTCATTTCAAGAATTGAGACTGACAAAAATCTTAATTTATTTTATATTTATATATATTCATATATAATTGGTGACATGGCAGACTGCCATGTGCTGTTTTACCTTGAGCACTGATAATAGAAAGCATGTTACGTAGCAGATTAACATTATCTTCTTAGTTACAGGAAAGAATAGTAATAGGTTTCCTTTTGTGTAGTAGAGTCTATACCAACAGCAGTATCTGTGGGAGATAGGCTCCCAAACATACTGTTCAGCAGTTCACAGTTTTCACACCATAGCTGCGAAAAAGAGTCCTAAAGACTGCAGGTCTTCTCACACTCAGAAAGCTTTGCATCTGCTATTTCTGGCACCAAAGCTGTGCTTTATTAAGTGTTTGATTGTTTAGTTTCCTGCTATGAAGGAGGCTATGGGACGGGGCTTGAACTCTGTAGCTTCTGTCATCTGAACATCTGACATCTGAACTAACTGAGATAAATCACTGCTATGCACATGGGGTAATTCTGAGAAAGATTCAGAAGCTCCTGATGTCAGCTCCTACACAGGTAAAAGTCTGTATTAAATAGATTTCTATCTGTCTCAATATTATTCAGAATTTTTAATCTGAAAATGCCTGCTATTTAATACGCCAAATAATGAAAATACCATACAGGCTTCATGGTGTCATGTCTAAACTGCTCAAGTTCAAGACTGTGGGACTCAAAATGCCTCTTCTATGCTTAACAAACCATCAAGAAACACAAATATGCTGGTAAATGTCTATGGCAGCATTTTAGGCTTGATGGGGGATTCATTTCTGAAATGAAGTTCTGTCCTCACTGTGTATTGATCCACCTAGTAGGGTGGTCTTGGGGGTGTGTGAAGCAGGCAAATTTCAGGTGAATCAAAACCAGAAGGGGGTGATCCTGAAGTACTGCAGATGCAATGGATTATTCAGCCCACTGGACCAGACTGCACATAGTTTGCAGCAAACCTTTTATTCCCTGAAGACATGCAGTGTTAGCACAACTTTCTTTCTGCAGATCTGCTCCTCAGCAGGGGAGAGCAGAACGGGACATGAGTATCAGAAGGTCTCTGATATTATTTTTGTCGGTGTAGCTTGGCAGTCTGTTCTGACATGCTTTCAGAGGTAAGACTAACATGTTAACAGCAATCAGTTCAGACTGATACACAACAAATAAATGTGTTTACCTGGCATTTTTGGCACAAGCATAAATGTTTTATTAAGTGCATTCAGTACAATTGTAAAATGTTATGTAGCATGCAGTATGAATGACTTATTGGAAATAATCCTAGATCTATTTTTTTCTTCTTAGAAATAGAAATAATGTTGTAACTTTACAGCAAAAGTCATCCGGGGGGTTACTTTCTGTCTCTTGTGGATATATGATGAAAATTCTGAGAGCCTCAGAAAAATTGAATGTTGGCAGCTGTGAGATTTCATTTTAGTCATTGATGATTGGATGCAAATGTGAGCCAAAGCAACTGACATAGTGTTTCTCATATCTCACATGCCATTCCTGAAAAAATGTCATAAAAATGAATCACCTCTGCCCTGACATTATTCATGTTGTCTATAATCCCCATGCATACAAAAAATAAAATCAAAATACACAGAAGATGAAACCAAGGGAAGTGGCAATGTTCCCACTGCTCTGGACTGCTTATCTCTAACAGTTGTTAGAAAGAAACTCCTGACAAATGTCATGGGGGTTACCTGAGCCCATGAAGGAGCTTTTATAAAGACTTTCTTTCAGCTGAACTCATGCTAATGTTCAATGTTGTTTTCATTCATGTACTTACTGAGTGAGCTTTGTTCCAAATTAGCACCTTTAGGTTTTGAATTTTGCCTTCTTCCCCAGCAGGAATTTTCTAGCACTAGGAAGCGGAAGTGGAAGGGATTGAGTGACCATGGACAGCTGTAAATTAAAGTACTTCACCAGGCCCAAGGTACTGTTCACCACATTCAGAGAGGTGTGATTTAAAATATGTGTTGGAGCCTAACAAAGGTCAATTTTAAGAAGAGGGTTAGGATTCTCTGTCTATCCTATATCAATGAAGTATTTTAACTCTTTCAGAGATGCGATTGCTTGTGTTGGGATTCTTTTCCCAGTCACCCTTAGAAGAATTCCCCCCCTCACCCAATTGCTGTGGACATGAAGAGCTAAGCCTCCCTAGACCGAAGCTGTGCTTTGTGAGCAGTCACTGCCATGTTTGTTCCGCAGAAGAGGGAAGGTGCAGTGCAGAAGCTGCAAAGCACTGGGGAAGGAAAAGCATGTAGGATAGAGGAAGTACTGGTGGCACTTGCCCAGCTCTGAAGGACAGTGTGATTGTTTCAGGATTATAATTTGTTCCTCACAAAACAAGCCTCTAAGTATCACACATTGCCTTATTTTTTTTCAGTGGAATTCTTGATAAGTTCATGTGGATGCTGTGCTTTTATTCAAGAGATTAGTGCATGGCTAGAGGCAAGATGTTGCTCTGTGTGCTCCTGAAATGCCACTAATGGCATAGACACAAAGCTGAGTCATCCACAGCTGGTGACAGCTCTATAAGCTGCAGGTGTATGTGATAACAAAGAGACTTGTTTCTAGAGCTGGGACCAGACTGCTCAAATACCCCTATTTTTTCCTTTTGTCTTGCTCTAGTTGAATGCCCACTGGTTTGTTCAGCACTGTGAGAAGCCTGCACATACAGGCCTGCAGCATAGCTTTCTGAGCTTTGAGAAAATCACTTTGGTGTGTCAAACCTTGGGTGTCACTTTTCTCTGGTCTGGAGGATATCGTTCAGCATGTTGAAATAACTGCACAAATCTTACTGTTCTTTCATTGCTGATAGTTTTAATATGTATTTTCTTAATCCTGCTATTTGTCATGCCATAGCACAATATCTCTGTAAGTATAACAAGAAGTACTTTCCATTTTGAAGACTCTTTATACTTTCCTCAGCTGCTTGTAGCCCAAACACAACAGTCACTCTGTAGTATTGTTAACGTGACAGAACCCTGCATCTGTTCTTGCATGTTTTTATGACTTTCTGAACGTACTGTCAGCTTTGCTGTTGCTAAATTCTGAGTTTATTGCAGCTGGTCCATATGCTGTTATTCCTACAGCATGCAGTCTAATTCACCTTCTCTTTACAAAAGCCTACTACATCATTATTGATTTAAACCTTTGGCTGCCTCACAGTTTCCTCTACTAAACTATCAGTGTTTTCTTTCAGACCGATTATACATTGGTATCCATTCAAGTATTACATCAGAGCAGTTAAATGTTGGTCCCAGTACTAAGTGAACAACCTTGTCATACACAAACTCTTGTGTATAACTTGACCTTCCTGAGGTAATAATCCTCCACTGAATACTGAAAAGTCTATTCAGGCATGCATCGTTAATTCATTAAAGAAATATAACATTTTAAATTATTTAAAATCCTATTTTAAAGCTCTGAATCTAGTGTTTCTCTGCAAATAATGTCATACTGGCATTTTTTCTTCTAATGTGTAGGATTTTAATCACAAAATTTCTTCACTCATTAACCGTCATCAAATTGTAATGGGCTCAGGCTTTTTAAGTGCTTAACAGTAATGATAATTGTGGTGAATACTGTCCATCTTCATGTACATTTTTAATGCCAGTAGAGTAGATTTCTTTGTGATAATAGAAATTATTATAATGCTGGCTGAATATGAATGCATTTTCTCTATAGTATATGTGCTAATACATTCCTAAAATTAAATTGCAAGCATTTCAGTCTTTAAAAAACTTTTCAAAGATTGAAATGTACTAGATAATACAATATCTCTCATGCGTTATAGCACACCAAAAATGCTCAGGCCGTCATCTTGCTCAATAAACTGAATTTACTAGCCTTATAGAAAAGCACTACAGAGTTTAATAGAAAATGGTAACCTTTTTACATGCTTTTGAACCATTCCATATGATGTAGCAAAGAATGAATGGTTGTGGGAGGATGGCTTATATCTGCAGATAGGATGGGACAGTGCCTGGAGTTTTACTCAGCAAAGCGTTTAAGCATGTGCTTATACTGGAGTGCTAGTCATCCTGCTGAGCCTGAATGGGAGACGCAGATGTGCTCATTTCCTATTGACTTTCAGGAGAGAGGGTCATGATGCACAAAGAAGCTGTGCTACTTCCTGCATAGCAAAACTGAGAGAATAAAATATTCTGGCAGTGTGATAGTTTTCAGGCAAATAATTGGGATTTAGGAAGCTGTAGGTTCTTCGCTGTCCTATTCAGTGCCCTTTAGTTTTCAAGCAGTTTGCAGATAGGCTGGTCCTCTTTTCTCACTTCAGCTGCTGAGTGAGATTCCTCTCCATCTGCATTTTACACTTAGAGAATAATTTAGGTTGGGAGGGATCTCCAGGCGTCACCTGGTCCAACCTCTGGCTCCAAGCAGAGCCAGCATCAAAGCCAGGTCATTGCAGGGGCCCTGAAGGATCTGTACCAATGCAAGGTCAGGTTGATGGCTTTTTAAATTCACAGTATTTGGTGCAAAATGAAAATTGTTGATGGCACTGGTTCTCAGACAACTGGAAACTACACGAAGACTGAAAATGATGGATCTAGCAGTTTTCTGGTTATTGAAGTGGGTTACAGAAGTCTAAGCTTTGTAGGCTACAACAGTCTATTACAAAGGGAGGTTTTTTCATTCTAAGGAGAACTTGTAGTTCTGCTTGAATGTACCATCTGAGGGAAGGCTTTTTGCTAAAATTAATTGCTGCAAAAACGTACTTCAGCAAAGGCCTTTTCCCTCTGAGACAATTGAATAGTCTGTGGAAATTACGCTGCAAGTGTGTTAAAAGTTGATCTAAGGCTCTGTCTTCAGCCTCTCTGGTCACAGGTCTGACTGTCCAAAAGGTGTGCTCAAATGATGCCTCAATGTAGAAATTTATATATTCAAGGTAAAGGATGGAGGGAGGAGAAGTCCACCTCTGTTTGCTCAGCTGTTTTTCTGGTTTCTCTCACCTTAGAGTTCTTCCTGTGCTCATGGGAACTGGGCTCAGATGACAGTGGGCTACATGCCCATCTCTCCAGAAATTTAGCCTTGGCTGGGCTATTCCTCATCTGCATTTTTAGGCAGCAGAGAAGCTGCCTGGAAGCCATACAGTTAGACTGGAGGGGCAGGCATGATGAAGATATAGGAGTGTACAAGTGGTGTAAGTACAGCACCATGGGGAAACAGCGCACACCATCCTACTTCTGGAGGTAATTGCCCACTTGTGCGAGTAAAATGAGCAGGAGTTGGCCTTCCTGTTCAATCATGGCATCTAGTGTTGGAGGCTGGAGAGAACGTATTTATGTTAGAGAAGAATTCAGGAAAAGTGCTGGACGAGTCAGTCTCTGTGTAAGTATTTATGCATAGATGTTTCCCATCTCTGAGACTGTTCAGATGTAGAAGTCTGCCTTCACAGTCTTCTGTTGAAACTCTGCTGATGAATTTGCTAAAATGCAGTACTATAAAGAAGAACATAATACATAGACGTGTTTATGGAAGAAAAAAAAAAAAAAAAGAAAAGAGACAAAAAACTCAACTAACCAGGAACCTTTTTGTCTTCTGCAGCTAGTTGGGGAATCCAACAATCCAGAGGCAAGAAAGAAAGGATGGAAACACTGGTCTTGCTGAAGGGGACTGCATAAGTGGAGAGGAGGAGGAGCTCCTCAGCAATGGAAAAAATTTTGGAGCAGACTGCAAAGGAAATCGCACTTCATTGTCATGTAATTCCGTAACTGCTTTCACTTGCTGGTTCTCTCCCTGAATTCCTGGTCTGCCTTTGTCCCACTGGAATTTAGCTTCAGGCTTCAAGTTAAATGCAGGTGCTTAAGTGCTTTCCTGAGTAGCATCAGCAGAAGGGCTGATCCAAAGACCATTCCAGTCAACAGAAAGGTTTCAACTCAGTCCTGAGGAAGACGGAGCAAAGGAGATTAGTAGTCCTAATGGTTGCTGCTCCCTGAGTGCAAGTTTCTGGCTGAATCCTCACTTGTAATGCTGAAAATATTCCTCCCAGTGGGGATAAAGGTAAACCCGAGATTTTTCCCTGTATTTTAAGCATTCAGCTTGCAAGAGGTAACGATAAAGATTGTGCATTCTGATAAATTCTTCAGAGAAGTTTTTTTAAAGATTTTTTTGAAAGAACGCAAACAACTGTGTTCTTATCTGGCAGCCTACTATGTGTGCAGAAGCCAAAAATAATTGTATTGACTCCTCCTGGCTTCCCTTTTGAAACAAAGATCAGCAGTCCATTGTCTGTTCTTTCTTAGAAGTCAGTGTAAAAAGTTTTCAAGATGAGGAATAGCTAATAAATAGCAGGATTCCTGCTTTTCAGTTCTGGTTTCAGGAGCAGTCACTTTCAGAAATGCCTTGTTTAAGTGGTCTCACAGTGGTAAATATAGCATAGACAGCAAGGTCTCACAATCTTTTAATTTTTCCAACCCTGCAACAGGTGGGGTAGATAATAGTTGAGGATTACAGGAAGAAAGTGCATCTTCTGGAACAATTTTTATAGGGTCATGGTTTCAATTACTTTTACAGCAAAGTGTTTTATTTAGTTCTGCTTCCCAGCTAGTACATTTAGACTAAATATAGTAAGAAAACAAAGGCTTCTCTATCAGATTTTAAGTTGCCAAATATTTGCTATGTTTGTAAATATGCTTGCTGTGCAAGTATATATATATGCAGTGGTGTGTGCATGTGAATGGAGAGGGCTCTTAAGTAGTAGCCAGGGTATTGAGGTTCCTCAGCAAGAAAGCCTGTTCCAGATTTCCCCACTGGCAGAGAAGAAAGCCCATCAATTAGCCAGTGCAATGAAGCTGTGCAAAAATACCCCTGTAAATGTAAGCTGCTGCTAATTACTGAACTGCCTTCAGAGGCAGGTTTTAAAATATACAAAATCCATAACAGAAATGGTGTTCCTGCTCCTAGCCCTCCCCTTATCCTTCTTCACTGCTTCCCTTGCAAAGGGAACCACTTTCATGTTTTATTTATTTGTCAAAGAGTTTTGCAGTAATGGGTCCTTGAAGTCCCCCAGATGCTGGCATCTTTGCATGACTTCAAAATAGCATGGAAAATGATAGTGTCCTCATGGTGCTGGCACTCAGCGTGAAATTCCTGTCACAGTGTTTGTTGTTGCAGCATTTCTCTGAGCTCAGGGATGTTGGTTGGCAGGAGATTTCCTCTCTTAACAGAATTTTTAATTTTGGTTTGATGTGGAGGTATGCAGACAAGGAGCCCCCCTGGCGCCTGCATGGGGAGGAGGCATGGCTCAAACTCCAGGCCAGCTCAGCTGCTGCCACCACAGACTTAGCGAGAAATGTTCACTTGCTGGGATAAAGGGGAGGAGGAAATTATACTGGCTCTACAAAAAGTTTCTTCTTGTTCAACTGAGACTTCTCCTGTGGCTGCTACTTGGTTGGTGGGAATTGCTGTGCCTCTGCTTTGAGGTTTCTGTCTTTCCCACCAGCGTTAGTTTCCCCTTGTTGTGCTTATCTGCACTGGAGAGGGACGAGCACCAGCAGCATCACCTCACAGAGAGACCTCTAAGCAGCTGGTGTCTGCTGCATGAGGTAACAGTGCCCTGTGATAGGCAGCAGGGGTAAGGATTCTCATTTGTTTTGTGTTACGTGGAAGGTTTTCTTCATCAGTTCAGGCTGTCCTTTGGGGTAATTAAGCAAGTGTATTTCTTTTTCTCCCTCAGCTAAAGGAGTAAGCTTTGAATTTGCAGTCAGGCCTTCAGGGTGGGTTTTCTAATAGAGCCCAAATATTTCAGAGATCTCCCTCAGTTACACTGGTGTAATACCACTGCAGTTAATGAAGTTCGGGTGATTTACCCAGCACGAGCGAAGTCCGTCCTGGGCTTTCCTCTCTCTGCTGCTCTTCAAATGAGTCAAGTGCTTCAGAGCAGAAATAGTAGCCAGTTGCTCATTGACAGTGCCTATCAGTTTATTGAAACAATGCACAAGTTTTTTTGACATTTTTTTTCTTTTTTCTTCTCTGCACAGCCCCAGATCTTCTGATACCAATAAATGTGAGTTATACATCCATCTAGAATTGGGAGAATATCAAAAGCACCTGGTTCCTTATTTGTTGTATCTGGCTCCATTCCAGGCTGCTGATTAATTCAGATGATTCAGAATCTTTGGCAATAGAGCACTGGAAGTGTGAAAAAAATACACAATAAAATATATTGAAAGCAACTTGAAATGTCAGGTAGAATTCAGTGGAAATAATGTACCCATCAAGGGAGATTAATGGCATTTCTACACAACACTTCACTTCTTCTGCAGTATCAGGCATTCTGGATGGGCAAATAATCCATTACTCTTGCAATTAATCATAGCTTTAGATATGGCTGTTCTTGGCATTTGACAGCCTCTGCTCTGGCACTTCCTCCACCAGGTGTGTGTGCCTCTCTTCCCTTCTAATCATTTCTTCAGGTCTTTCAAACCACCCCTCTACCTTCTGGCATCTCCAGCTTGCCAGTGTATCTCTTTCACGGGTGACCATTCCCTTCTCTCAGTCCTGTTTTTCGTGGTGTGAAGCACACTTATTTCTGAAAGGATTTCTTGGTCAGGCGGGGTTTTTCTTTTTGATCAGGACATGAAAGCAATGGTTCTCTTCCCTCACAGCTTCAACTTCCAATTGGCCTTTTCATGAGGGGCTACACAGATGTGCCCCTTGCTGACCAAAGAGGAACCAGAGATGACTTCTCCTTGGTGTGGCCAGAATGTCAGGGATGGGGTAGTGTCATGTCTCAATTTGGACATTAAAACTATCCAAATGGTCAGAAGGAAGGAAGGAGGAAGATATCTCCTCCTCCTCTGGTGGGCTTTGGTAAAGAAACTTCTCATGCCAGTCTTGGATGTTTTTTTTTTTTTTTTTTCCAGCTGGTGAAAGAGGAGAGCTGAGGACTAGCAGATAAACGTTGAAATATACTGCAGGTGAATTTCTCTGTGAAGATCCTTGAAAAACTATAAGACTGTTGACAGCAAGTGGTTTTGTTAGAAAATTCTACAAGTGTTTTCTGCTCTTTTCCCTCAGAAAGGTGGAGAAATAGTCAGGGAAATGTTTCAGACCTGCCATAATGCAAACATAATGACCCACAACATGTGGTAAGATTACATCCAAAATGGCTGTAACATAGGCGCTGATAATAATCCGGCTTTACTGGGGAAATGTAGGTCATCAGTAAGAACAGAGCTTGTTGCTTTGGTGTTTAAAAAAAAAAAAAAAAAAGGCATTTCGGGCAAGAGACAAAGCAATTTTGCCCTTTGCTTTATTAGCTCCTGTAGCAGCTCGTTCAGAAACAGCAGCAGGTTTGTGTGGCTGAGGCAAAAAGACAGATCAAGTGTGGCTGTGCAGTGGTACCTGTGTCGTGCCTGCACACCGTGGGGCTGTCCCCAGGGGGAAAGCATCTCCCTCCCAGGCTCACCCAGATCACCAGTGCTTTCAAGTGAAACAGCAAATCCCAAAGGGCAGCTCTGCAGCATTTATACATGACTTAGTGGTGAAATGGGCTCATCCCATTTCATTTAAGGTCCTACCATTCCAATCATCTGTTATGCTACCATTTCCCGTCTTATGCATTTTGGCTCACATTTGCCTTACTTGGCTCTCTGCTATTTTCCTTCCCTTATCTTTAAATTGTACATTTGTTCATTTTCTTGTCCCTGTTCTTTACTATTAGTTACAATATATATTTGTTAGTTGGTGTATGTTACTTCTTACTTGCTCTGAGGCTTTCCTTGGCTTAGCTTTCTTCTGCTCCTTTCTCTCACATCTCCTTTCACTTCTTCCTTCTGTTCTCAGCAACTTGGACACTATCTTCTTGTGCACTTTTTTTTTTTTTTTTTTTTTAAATATGTATATATTTTATTTCCTCTCCATTTATTCACCCTAGGCCCTTCTGTCTTGCCACCCCCAGCTCTTTCTCCCAGTTGCTTTTACTGGCAACTTTACATGCACATCCCAGAGCTTTCTTCAGGAGCTAATTTCCAGGAGAATTCTAGTGTGCTTTAAAGTCTTAAGATTTACTTCAGGTCAGAATTGTATCAAAGAGCCATATTGCTGCACTGCAGCCAAATCATCAACGCCTTCAGCATGTTTTGCTCTCCAGATAGGTGAAGAAGCTATAAAGCTTGAGGTCCTTGCATGTCCTGGGGAGGAGAATTGAGCCTGCGCTCTGCAGGTAACAGTGGTACTGAGGAGGATGAGGGAGCTGCCTATTTTCTCTTTGTATGTGTGAGCAGCCGATAACCTGCACTTTCACCTGGGGTCTTGGCTGGAGGGACGTGGCACTGGCATGCTGGCAAACAGACTTTGCAAGAGCAGAGCTTTGCTGTGCAGCATGGCTTAGGTTGAGCGAGGAAGCTGTGGTGAGGGGGACAGAGGTGTTACTGACAACCCCCCTGTGCCTCCTCTTCCCTGGCTGTCCTGCCATGGCTGTCCCCACTCAGAGGACACTCATGTCCCCTTCCCTCTTGCTCCCTTTTCCCCATGCCCAGGTGTGGCTGGGGTCTTGTGTGTGTGTTCAACCATGCCCGACCCTATGGGATGGGCTTCACACAAAAAACGAGATATGGTTCTCTTGGAGGCTGCCATCCTATATGCCCTCGGCAGGAGGGTGGCTCATCCCTGCTTCTCTCCTGTGCTGCCTCTCTCCCTAATCCCCCCCCCCCCCCATTTCTTGCTTTCAGGCCTCCTCTCTGGGGCCATTCCTTCAAATATGTTTCTTTCAGAAATTATTCTGATCGCTTGTTCTCATTATCTTAATGAACAATTAGAGAGTGAATCCATCAATGTAATTCCTGCACTCCTTCTCCTTGTCTCTGAGCACCGTGAATTATGCCTCTGCTCTGTGCTGAGCTGGGCTGGTTTTCAGCAGCCCGTGCCCCAGGTTTCTGCAGGGTGGGGAAACATTCAAAGGCACAGAAAAACTCTGGTCTTCAGGCTGTGTAATATTTTAGAGGAGATTATTAAGGGTGGCTGGGAGAGGGGTAAAATAACAAATGTAAGGGGAAACAAACAAACAAAAAAAGAGAATTGGAGGCTATTTTTGCTCTGGTAAGAGAAAAGCAACTGGGGACATTGAAAATGAAAATATTTCCTAGTTGCCAGTTGCTATATGGTGCTCGCTGGACATCTCACCCACCCCCGGCAAGAAAAGGAGCAGCCACATCTCCAGCAAGGCTCTGTTTACCTGAGGCACCAAGCTGCCTGTGATGCTGCCATGCGTTGTTCATGTGTTTGAAAAAGGGCAATGCAGGCTCTGCTCATACCCACTGAGGTTCTGGCTGGGCTGCTTTCCAGTAAGGCTGCGAAGGATGCCACCTTGCACAAAAGACATAAACCAAATATTTGTATGCAGAGTCTTGGGTAGTTCTGCAATGATATTTGAATTTAAGCATTCATTAAAACTGAAATTACTTCAAGTCAGTGGGTGAGCTGGGAGGGAAAGACGGATAATGCTGATGTGAATGGGGCCATATAGTGATGCTTTGCTCCCAGCAGATTGTGCAGATCTCTTTAATGTGTTGTCTTTATGTGTTTCTCACCTTCTGTCTTACCTCTTTAGCTTTCTGAAGAAGCAGGGAAATAATTGAATGCTGTGCTGACTTTCTATGTCACTGCAAATAGCCACGAGACCCAGTCTTGTGGAGTAGTAAAGTTGATTTCTTGCCACTCTGATCTATTGACACAGGCTCTTAGGATGCACAAGCAGACAGCATCATGGGTCCTACGCCTTGCTGCCCTTGCTCCTTCTTTCTGCTTGGAAGGCTAGGATCCTGGGGGACGCAGAGGGCAACATTTGACACCCCAAAGACATCTGGCTCCATTCAAGCCCCACTGCAGCAGGAGCCTGCTTGGGTTTCTTGAAGGATTCTCTATTTCTTCATTTGTCATCTTCTTGAGGTTTAACAGTAGGCACCTAATGCCTGTCACTGTCAGCTAGAAGGTACTGTATATAAATGGATCAGCCTGGTGATACCAGTGTTCCTGTTGTTGGGTTGCACTAGAAATAGCTCTAAAAATAACACACTAAAGTAGCATTTATATTAACAAAAATAGAGAATTTTATTCAGTTACTTAAAATAATTACTGAAATTAGAACCGTTTTGCATTTTATGTTTTTATACTAAATTTAATATATTCTATACCACCTGCATCCCATTTTGTTATTCTTTTTTTTTTTTTTTTCTTCATGGAGTTCACATGTGGAAATTGCTGTAGGTGGTACAGCAAGATGGCAGTTGGAGTATCTGAAATTGAAACAATAGAGATAATTTTGTGTCTGAAAAGGAGTAAAAAGAGCATTTTGGAATGGTGTGACAATACAGTGTTCAGGTATTATTGCTGAATGTAGAAGAATGGAATAACTTTTACAAGAGACTTGATCATCTCTTCGTAGTTTCTCAGACCTACCAGAAGTCACATAGAAGTAGGTGGGGCTCTCAACTCCAAGTTGTTTTTTTTTTTTTTTTTTTTTTTTTTTTTTTTTCCCTCTCATACAAGTAGAATGCAGCATATTAGATGACATTTCATTTTTATTTGTAAATTATTTATTTTACTGCCAGGAGTGGTAAAGCAATTAATTAAAAATGATGAGTAATTGGATGACTGGAATGTGCAGCAAGTTGTGCATCCAACAAAAAAGTCACAAAATATGTAGTTCTCATTTAATTAAAAAGAAGTAACTATGAAACTTGTTTAAAGTGTCAATATTTTGAAAAAAAAAAAATGAATGACCTGTTAAAAATATTTTTTCAGCAAATTGGTAATGTGAAAAAATGTCTCATTTTTAACATTTTATTGTAAAAATATCAAAAGATTTCTTTTCAGAGTTGAACTTTAAAAAAAAATATTTTAAAAGGGAAATATCACTTCAAAGTTGAAAGCCATTCCAAACATAAAACTGAAATGTTCTATGAAAGATGTCATTGCTCTAAATGTTTTAAACAAAAAATTTGTAAAGCTCGTGACTTCACAGAATGTTTTGCTGTGTTCTGTTCAGTGCAAGGCAAGTTAATAGAGAAAATGAAATGTATAGTAGAACAGCTTCCTGCCTAAAATCTTCAGTAACCCATGATGATGGTCATTATTGTTGTGACACTTTTCAACCAATGCCCCTCACATTTTATGAACTTTGGAGTTTCTTCCTTACCTTGTGAGGTTTTGCTTCTGCAAAAGGATTCCTTACTACACAGTAATTCCAGATCACATAGTTTCATGCCTGGTTAAGGAGACACTTTTGGGTTTCTGGTGTACGTGGGCTTGTTTCCCCTCTGTTCAGGTGGCAAGGAGAGGGTGCTGCTTCTAGCCTCGACTGCCCTTCCCCACCTGGTATTCCCTCACGGCAACCCCACCTTTGTGTCTGGCAGGGATTCCGTCTGCCCCAGCGAACTCAGCATCTCTAGTGTTTCTGATCATCCTGTCCCCCCCTCTGGTTGCCCCACATCTCCCAGCAGGGCCCCAGTTTGTCCCACATCTGCTGCTTCTAGGCCTCAGTGGAGGAGGACAGCTGACAGAGGCAAACGGCCGTTATGTGCCTTCATCTGCTGGGCAGACAGGGCCACAGGTAATGGAGTCTGTGCAGGCCTAATGTGGCCTCAGAGCACGTTAAGGACTCTATTCCTCCTTCTGAGCCAAAGGAAGAACGGTTGCAGGCAATTTGGCAGGAACTAGATGGCGATTAATTGAGCAGCTATGTCAACCATTATGAGACTGGCCTGTGGGTTTATTGATGGCTGAGTGAGTGATCCCTCCCGGGCTGCAGGTAAATGTTCCTGGTGCTGGGGT
Organism: Nettapus auritus; assembly: GCA_011076525.1. Taxonomy (NCBI): domain Eukaryota; kingdom Metazoa; phylum Chordata; class Aves; order Anseriformes; family Anatidae; genus Nettapus; species Nettapus auritus. The sequence continues at coordinate 89,363,442 of CM021765.1, forward strand.
CAGGCTGGCTGAAAGAGTCAGTGATGGCAGGGGCTTCTGCTATATATATATATATATATATTAATGTAAGTAACAGTGATATATACTGTGTTATATGTAATATTACCTATAGCTTTGTGTGCTTCTCAATTTTAATAGGAAACAGGCCAGTTCAGACCTAGGCAAGCAGAAGCAGCAGAGCTAACTTAGAGCTATCTGGCTGTTGATTTTGCTTATGTTGCTAAAGGCAGCCTATATTGGAAATGCACAACTTTCCCCTGTCTTAGCTGTGGTCACCGTATCTGGAAATGGCTGTCAATGAGGATGACATGAGAATTGACACTTCTGGGGAGGACCAAAGAGGGCAGCATCTCCTTTTGCTATGTTGGGCATCCTTGCACCTCAGGGCTCCTTTGCAGCCTTGCTTCTGAAGTGGGGGTAGGTCCTGCAGAGATAGAAAGACCCCCGGGCATGGAAAAGCAGGCTGCAGCATTTGAGAAGGCTGCCAGGGTACGCTGCCCTGCTCGTCCTCTGAGGCAGTGTGGGATTTGTTCAGCTGTCAGTGCTTGTGCCTCTCCAGTCATGTTGCAAGCCTGAGGGGGGGAAACATACACCGAAGCAGACGATGAACGTTATTCATTATCCTGATTTTGTGGGAGGGCTCAGCAGTTCAAGTGCTGTGAGGGAGTAATTGAAGTCCTAAAAAACAAAGAGCTTGCTTGTCACGGAGCTTGAGAGGAATGAGAAAAAAAAAAAAAAAAAAAAAAAAAAAAGGTGGAGAAGGGAGTTCAAGTGTGTGGGAGAATGACGGTGGCTGAAATTTCAACCAGCTTGAGAAATCGCCTCTCTTCTTGCATTGCCATCTTAGCCGTAGCTTTGTGGGGGTGCTGCAGCTAACTTTCAAGCTGGATGAAGCCAACAGAAGCAGAAGAGGGAGTTTTGCTTGCTGCTGCCCTGATGTCTGAGGGGAGGGAGTGTGGGACGTGTTGCACAGGGCACACAAGGTTTCCTGCTGCCTCTGGGAACATTTGTGCTCCTCCCTCAGCATGCAGTAGCAGAAGCTGTTTGGTGTAGCCTCCTAACTGCTGGGATTCACCTCAGTCCTTTCTTCACCAGGTCTAGATGCGGTGATTTTGGCATCAAACGGTAAAACCCACTTGTTCTCCAGCCCTCTCTGATGATAGGAGTTCACAGGGCACCACAATCCATGGTACTTTGGTTAACGTCCCCACTGGTGGAAAACATCAACATCAAGGTTATTAATCTCTCATGTGAGATTTAAATCCTAAATCCTTGATAATCCTTGTATCCATAGCACAAACTCTTACAAATAACAAGACGTGCAGAGCTGCAGCTCATTAAGAGCAAGCAGCTATCTAGCCAACTGCAGCACTGGGCACTGGTGGGTAAAACTCAGATGTTTGATTCGGTGTGGGAAACATGAGGTTCAGAACTCGTATTGTATAATTCCCAAATTTGCAAGCCTGCCAAATGTATCAGGGTACTGCTAGAATGAATGAGTTCTCTTTCTAGCCAGAATAGATGGTCTGTGTGTTAGCGTAGCCCTTTCACTTCCACTCCTGGGTAAGTTTCAGGTGAGGCAAAAGAGTATCTTAAGATCAGCTGGGAAAATGATAGCAGGAAGAGGAGGAAATTGCATCATCTCTTCTGGTTTCATAAAATAGCCAGTTCCAGATATGGCTATTGGCATAATCTAATTCCCATATTGCTGTTTCCTCCTAATTTCTCGATGTCACAAAACATTTCTGTAAGGCAAATGGCTATACAGGATTGGATGTGAATGATTAAGCACAGTAGGAGAGCAAAGAAAAGCTTGATACATTCAGAGTATCTTTCATGGTTTCAGAAGCCTAAACCTATCCCTGTTCCTCACGTTACTGATGGCTGCAGCCTGCCTGGTAAATGGACACACACTAGTACAAGGAGCATGTTTTGAGTGAGTCCTGAAAGATTTTAACTCATCCATCAATTGATTATATTGTCATTGCTGCATAAGGTTATTCAGCATGGAACTTCTATTACTGGGGCTCTGAATGAAACATTGCCCTTGTTGTGCACAACTATTTAACTTTGTCTCTTTCAAATGAAAAGTGAAATGTTTCTTATCTTGCAAAAAGACAGATTTATTCCCAGCCTCTTGAAAAGCAGGTACGTGAGCCTGGAAAAATTTCATTTAGCAGAAACGTCTACAGGTGCTGCATTTTCCATCAGCAAGGCTTCATTCCTTCAGCTCTGGTGAAAACATTGTGCGACGGAGTCTGGTGCAGCAGCGAGCAAGGAACACGAGTGTCCTTTTCCCCTGAAGCTTCCCACCTCGAGGCTTGCACGAGCATGGTGGAATACGAGCATATGGAATAAGGCTGAGCGTGTGTACATACGTGTGCGTGTGTGTATACCTGCACGTACGCGATCCCCTCCAGCTGGCCGGGACCATGGGTGCGGTGGCAGCACAACCTGTGCGCGCCGGGGCTGGCATTCGGCGGCGCGCCGCTGGGTGACAGTGCAGTCCCGGTGTACATGAGTAGCTGCTCCTCTCCCTCGCTCGATGCAGCTTATCCCCAGTTGCCTTTCCCCCTTTTCCTGCTGCTTTTCTTCTCCTTTCCTTTCCTCTTTTATTTTATTTTTATTTATTTTTTATTTATTTATTTATTTTTGTCCCCTCCCTGCCCCATTTAAATGCCAGCAACTTCTGGGCAAGCCCTGCGGCTCCCTGCCCAGCCTTTGTGGCAGAGGCTGCAGTCTTTTGTCTGTTTGTGTATTTGGGTTAAAACAAGGATGAGGCAGAGCAAGCAAGGGAGATTTTGAACCTGAGCTTCCGCTGCTGGGTGCCTTGGCGGTCTCTGATTCTGTCTCTTTGCTCTGGCTTTGACCTGGAAATAGTGGGAAGGAGAAGTAGGACTGGCACCCTGAGGGAGGATGGTGCTCCTGCGGGTCTCAGTGAAGCAGATGCTCTTCTTTGCACCGGGGTGTGTTACTTTCACCCTGGCAAAAAGCAGCCAGTGCTGACAGGCCGTGCTGAGGGAAGGATATCCTTTCTGCATGGGGGCTCCTTGCTTCCCACTGTAATGCTTCCAGGGCTGGAGGCAGCAGAGGGTGGAGATGTGCTTGAAAGGGATGAATTTGGTGATGAGGAAGGGATTTAAGCTTTCCAAGCAACTTAGAGCTGTGGCTGTGGGACTGTGCTGCTACCCATTGGCAGCGCTGAGTGCTCATGGCTGATTTAGTTGAACACCTTTGGTTTCAGCTGAGGGAGGGAGGGGAAACAACTTTCTGAGAGCCAGCTCCCTCTAGGTTGTTTCAAGTTGGACAGTTCAAAATCAATTGTATATATCAAAAGACAAAATTAGGCTGGGAGACTGCAGATAAGTGTTCCTAGAGAGACTGTGAATCTAGTAAGGGCAGTTTATTACTTCTGCCGCGCTTTTCAACCAACAACTTCACAGCTTCTGCATCTGTCTGAGGCAGAAAAGTAGTCTTCAGCTCCAAAATAGAAGTAAATGGGCTACTGATGAATAAACTGGCCTTCTCAAGAAAAACCAGGAATTGAAAGCAGAATAGGAAAGAGGGCAGACCCCCCCAAATCCTGCATGCCCCTGGCTACATGGGGGAAACATAAACAGAATTGTTAGCACAGCCATGTCAAGGTCGTCAGTTTGGGTTTTAATGCCAGGTGGTCTTCAGAAAGTTATTGCCTCTAGCCAGTGCTCTGATACACTGATAGACAGGGATCATGGTTTTAACCAAATCACACAGAGCAGAGGACAGCACTGTTGTCTTTCTTCTGCAGCCTCAGAGCTGTGAGTGATGGGCACCAGTTGGATGTAGGTTTAAGAAACCACTGGAAATGCCTCTTAGTGGTGCCTGTGTGACAGGAGCAGAAGAAATCATGCATATGCCTGACAGTGTTGTCATCTCCTCTGTCTCATGGGCATCCTTCTCTAATGAGTGGAGGCAGGTGGTGGAAGGGGAAAGGGTGAGTGGGCAAAACTGAAGCTTAGGCACAGCTCCCCAGGTGGTGTCCTTTCCATGAGGCCACAGGGGAGGGCGTTTGGGAACAAAGGACACTGTTGCAGACCCAGTCTGTCAAGCCTCAAGTTTTGGCCCTTTTCTGGAATAAACAAACCATGTCCAGTCACCTTGGTCTGTTGAGATGCTCTCCATTTTCCTTGCTTCTCTGTGAAGCCTTTGCACTGACAGCAGTGCCCTCTCTACCCATACTCTGAGGCTTGAGCCTGTTTTAAGCTCTCCCTTTTCTAGTCCTGCCCAGCCTGTTCCTAATATCCTTTTCCAGGAAAAGCCATGCTCGCTTAGTGTTTAAAAGCATCACTTTTCTTCTAGTTAGCATCCAAGTAACAGTCTACTTCTATTTCCCTGCATCACCTCTGCTGGCCCTGCTGATTATGAAGACTCGTGTAAATACAGACACTCTTCCCCCTTTATCATCCCATTTCCTTCAGTGACGCTGTGATCCAGTGACTTCACCATTTACCACCAGTGATGGTGTTGCCAATATTAAAGCAGGTGGCAGTGGCTGCCTGATTCAGGAGCAGAAAGCAGAGGCTTGTGCCCTCCCTCTGGCAGACAGGGCCTTGCTACCCCCATTTCCTACCAAAAAATCTGGTCTGGCTGCCTGCTTGGAGCTCTGTGTCCATGTCCTTGAGGCCCAGAGGCTGTGCTGGGCCTGGGGCAGCATTTATTATATTTGATAATAGTTCTGATCATGAGCACTAACCCCAGGAGCATTTGGTGCCTTTAGCAAAGCTTAAAGTCAAGATCAACCTTTTTGTTTTAAGTGTCAGTTCATAGTAAAACAGCCTCTAGTGTCTGTGAAGAGGGAACAGCTGAAAAAAGTTGTTGTTTTTTGCTGGTGCCTGCTGTGTGTCACACCTTGCATTCTGCTTATCCACTGTGCCAGATTCTGCCTGCTCCTGGACCGTAGCACAGAGGGGATGGACAAACAGAGGGGACAGACAAACAGCCAGAGTAAGGGCATTCGTGCAATGTCAGGTTTCCAATAGAGATGTGAAGATATTAGCTATATCTGTGGATATGAAAGACATTATTGCCTAGTGCCTCTTAAAAACAGACTATTTATTTATATTCTTCGTGGGTTAGATATCTATTGCTGAGATTTATGGCAAACATCTGATCTAAAGGTAGTTGTAGGCTTGACAACAAAAGTGATAAAGAAGCTGTGGAGGGCAATGAAAATTGATGGGGAAAGAGAGTGATGAACAGTGAAAGTGCCATTACGGTCAAGTGATGGGGTAGAAGGTGGAAGAGAAAGAGAAATGGGCTGTTTGCAGTAATTTGGGTACCTTCACACCGCCTTGTTCAGCTGCCTGTAAACATTGCTTACTTTATTTACTGTTGCACTTGGTAATGTCACCGCAGTTGAGCAAAACATCTTCCATGTACGTACTCATGCTTTTGTTGTTGTTGTTAGGTAGATTGAATTTATATTTTTTTTCTGATTTTCCCAAGAAGAAAATAAAAACAGAAAAACCCCACTGTAAACAAAGACGGCCTGCTAGGGTAGCAGGCCGTAACTGCTAAGGTAAGGAGTTAACAATTAATGCTGTTTTTTTCTTTTTGTTTTTTTTTTTTTTTTTTTTTTTTTAACTGCAGAAATATTCTTGCTTACACTCCTGCTTTATTGAGCAGGGCCAATGTGCAAAAAGGGATCTTGTTTTTATGGATAGAAGGGGGGAACGGTTTTTCGAGGAGTGCATGTGGATGGTTCAATGGGTGCGGGTTTTCTAATGGGAGCAAAGCTCACAGGCAGTGTGTGTTTTTTTTTTTTTTTTTTTTTTACACCAGAAGCATGCAGGTGAATGGCTTTGTCATGAAGTTTACAAAGCAATAGATGTTGTGGTTGCTTTACATACATAGTGCTTTTACCTGTGGCTGCCTCTGATGATGAGGCACTTATTTTATTTATGGTGGCAGCTGGTCTTCATCAGGCATAATGAAATCAAAATCCAGCCACTAATGAAAATGAAAGAAATAGGGAAGAGAATAAAATTTAGCAGCTTGTCTTTATCACTAGAAAAGTTTTGGTGACTTAAAATGTCAGAAATACCGGTGGAGCATTTAGGGAGCTTTTTAAAGGACATTTTTAAAAAGCTTTTTGTTTGCTGTAGTTTCTGCGACCCTGACGCTGCTGCCTAGTGCTGGTGGTTGTAATAAAAATTCCAAGTGTGTTCTGTTTGCTTTAACCAGATTAAAATATGGAAAGTACATTAAAATACACTATGCTGGAAAGCAAATTAAAGAAATCTCAAAACAGAAAAGAAAAATTAGAACTAAGATATTAAATTTGGGAAATTCTGCTAGCCTAAATTCTGTTAAGATCAAAGCTCTGGGTAGCACTAGAAGAAAACTCTCATTTTTTTGTTCCTTTCCCATTTTATCTGTTTTGATTTAAAAATTGCCAGAGAGGTAGGAGGTGGACAGATGTGCTCTGTCAGACGTAGCAGGAGTGGGTTATGAAACCTATGCGAGTGCTCCTTGTCTGCCTCAGCTTAAAGTCAGCCAGCAAATTGAAATCTCCTCCAACAAGGATTTAAATTAATTTGACTGCCTTTGTATTGGGGCAAACCAGGAGCATTCATATAATCAATTAATGTGGCTCAGCTTTGGGGACAGCAGTCTCCAGTTGACACAATAATGAACAGATGGGGCTCATAGTTTATTAAATTGCTACAGTGGCATCTGTGCCATGGACTAAAATGCAGGTGGGGTCAAGTTTTGCATAAATGTGTCGACTGACCTTGGGGAAGTCTTTCAGTTGCCCTCTGCCTCAGTTTCCCTTCTTCAATAATGTTTTTAAAGCAAAACCTCATCAGAGTGTATTTAAGATGATGTTTCTGTCCTAGTGGCTCAGACCTACATTTGGAGTTGCTGACAGTAAAATAATGTTGTTTAGATGAGCTATTTTAAAAAACCTTTCATGCTGATATATAGCCCTAATTTAGATGCACCTATATAGGCAGAAAAGTGCAGTTTTCTGCTGGTTATCTGAACTCTTTTTTTTTGGAAAGTGGCATTTTTCTGTGGCAGTGAGGGAGAGGTATTGCCTGCATGACGTGCTTGAAACCAAATGTCAACTTGCTCTGCCTTAAGCTCTGAAATGGCCCAAAGTGAAGCAGGTACTATGTATATATGAGCACCTCAGGAAGCCTAAGGTGAAGGGTATTGCCAAGAGGAAGGGTGCACCAGCTGAAGTTTGGCTCTGTGGCCATTTGGCTTACAGATGGGTGGCTGGCAGGCTGAGCTCCTGTCTGTGCCATCTACCACTGGGAGATGTATCTCAGGTCCTGGAGAGAAGGGTTTGCACTTATAATCACGCTTTCCTAGCACAGAGTGGTCCAAGCAGCTCTCCAGCCATGGCTGCAATTCTTTCCCAATCTCACTTGTCTTTTAACCGCTATAATGTAATTACTGCTATTCATAAGAAACTGATCGGCTCTTTAAATAACTGCCAGGCTGACAGACTGGTAAAGGCTGGAAGCCTCAAAGTGTGCCCAGCAGCTGGAGGGAGGAGAGGGGCCACATTCCTGGTGTCTCACAAACCAACCTGGTTTGCCCCCAGCTCCCAGGGGCTCTGGTGGCCTTCTCTACCAATGTCTTTCCATTTTTGAAGTATCTGGAGGCTTGGGAAGGTAGGGGAAAGTTCGTTCTCTTGTACACAATTGTGAAGAGATAAGCAGGGATGTCCCCACTGGTGGTGGGCTGGTAATGGAAGGATCCAGCTCACTGTCCCAAATGCTGCCCATCCACAGCTGCCCTTCAGGGCAAGGGCCTGAGGGCTGTTTGTCATGTGTTTGTGTTGGTTTTGCCTGTTTTCTCCCTCAGTGGAGCATCTGGAATGGGAACCCAAACAGGAGAGGTCAGTGTCCAGAACAAAGACACAGGTAGGAGAAGAATGGTGGGAAGGTGAGGGCACCCATGCCTTAACACACTGCAGGTCTCTCTCAGGCAAATCCTACCCACTCAAGAAGATTATCACATTGGAGAAAATATATATATATATATATATCTACATTGGATACTGTCTCCAAGACTGGGACCTACTGTCCCACTTGCAAGGCTTCAGTAGGGACTAGTCATTTTCCCCCCACCATTGAGAGCTGTAACCTGCTTCTGCAGACAGAATTTTGTCATAGGAAGAGTGGCAGAACCAGCATGGAGGTGCAGCTCTCTGATGCTCCCCTGCCAAATGGTAGTGGGAGAATGAGAGCACAAGGCAAGGAGAGGGGCCTGGCAGGGATATAAGCCATAAAACAAATCAAGTGTTATCTGTGTGTTTTTGACCCAAATAGTTGAATTATTTTTTTTTGAATGGTCTGGCATGTTTATGCGAGAACAAAATGAGTTTCTAGCCAGCGTGGACATTCAGAGTCATTTCTGAATCCCTTTGAAAGCTTCATTAATATCTGCAATTACAGTCAGCTACAGTGCACTTGACCCAGCATGTGAGTGTCAGCAGGCTAAGCAGAATGAATCAAAAAACTTTTCATCACGGAGTCTGCTGCTGCTTTGGTTACAGATGCAGGAGATGAGGAGAAAATCTCCCACCTGCATCAGTCAACCCAATCCACGCAGCAGTGCTCTGTGTGTTCTTAAAACCTTTCCTGTTTGCTTATAAATGTCTTTAATATTTAAGTGTGATTATGGCATTTCTGCCTTATTTAAAGTGTTAAATAAAATGATGGTTTCCAGTGACGAAGACAATTAAGCATGCGGGATATAATGAGGCTTGATAGAGCCTCGGCTGCCGTCCTCCCCATTAGCGTGCGTGGCTGCGCATGTGTGTCGGCTGCCGCAGATTAAAGCAGCAATTAATCCAAGCAGGGTGAACGTGAAACTGTTACTTAACCATGCTGACAGCTTGGCAGCCTCAGTCCCCGACTTTTTTTGTTAAGGTCACAACTCCGGTTGCAGCCAGCTATGTAAGTCCGTTCCCTCAAATCCCGTGTTTCTAATCAAATCAAAGAGCTGATACTGGTGAGTTATGTCTCGGTGTCATAAATCCACGTTGCCAGAGATTTATGCACCTCGTGTTAACTGACACAGTGATTCATATCTGCCACGATTAAGAGCTGAATGGCTTTATAGATTTTGATGTGGTTTCCAAGGGCTTAGATGACTAAAACAACAAAATGTCAAGGAGTAGCATTCAATACTTTTGCTCAAGAGCAAGCCTGGTGCATTTGTGCAAGCTCACTTGGCAATGTTTGGCATGAGCAGTACTAACAGCTACCATAGCTGGTGCCAGTTGCACTAGCAGGGCTATGGGTTTGCAAGAGCCGTGCCTCTTGCAATGCAGGCAGAGCCTGCGGGGTCCTTTAAACACCCTTGTACGAGGTCAGGAGGGAACGGGATGTGGAGTTGCCTGCTTAATTTTTTTTTTTTTTTCTTTTTGGAAAATTATATGTTAAAGATGGTGCTATTGATGATCTACAAAATGTACTGACACTCAGAAAGAATGGAAAAAAGCGGTTTATAAATCACCCAATATCCACTTTAGCCTGCTTTTCAATTTTCATTTCTCAGAAACACAAATTGCAGCTGTTCCTTAAGGTGTCTGATCTATCCTCTTGAGAAGCCAATTTCTTTTTTAATTTCCTCTGATGAGCCTCAGAAGATGCTGGATAAAATATGAGGCAAGCTCCTTTATTTATTTATTTCTGAGGCAGGGCTCTGCCTGAAAGGCATCATGCTTTGTTTGGTTGCTGCCAAGGGAAGTGCTTGTCTCTGAAAGTATTCTTGATGGAAGTGCTGTCACTAAGAGGTGCAAAGGAAAGCAGGCCCTAGCTCTAGCTTGGCTGGAAAAAAACTATCATCAGTAAGATAGGGTGTGTGTGGGGGAAGGTAATCAAAGGAAGTGCATAACTTGAAGTTAACCAAAAAATCTGAGGGAAAGGAACAGTAAAAAATAAAAATAAAAATAAATACACAGAGCTACAAAGATTCCTGCCAGTGTGCTTATTGTGCTGTGCTAACCTACAGTTAGAGAAATTCTGTGTCTGGTTCCCAGTGCACTTCATGATAATAAAGGTGTGTTATTAAAACATTAGTAACTGGGAAGGAATTTATGCAAAATGCTGTTGAAAAAAAAAAGAAAACATCCTTTCTGCATAAATAGGATTACATAGAAGTTTTCAGCATGGTGATTTCATTGGGCTTTTTATTATTTTTTTTCCAGTTTTGATGGGACTTTAAAGCCAGGGATGTAAATAGATAAATCACATTTTTGGAACCAGGCGCTCCACTGCACATCACCAGTCACTGCTGTCATGCATCGCCATCCTGTCCCCAGGAACTAGAAATGCAAAATGAGAAGGCCATTACGTGGCAAAAAGGGACATTATTTCTGAATAACATAAAACAAATAGTAAGGGGGAATCAGAGAATAATCTGATGGTAGTCTATATTGTTTTCCCCCTTCCTGTGCAGAACTTAATGTATGGTGCTGGGCATTAATATTGCCATATGGGTTAGGAACGGAACTGAATTTACAGAAAGCATGTGTTTAATTTGTGTGTAGTTTGTTAATTATCTGTACAAATGCCCCTTAGGACGTACGTGTTTACTGAGTAGTTTTTGAGCATGCAGTTCTATTGAAGGGCTACCCAGGAACTAGTTGTACAGACTTGTTGCTGTCCATGCATGTTCCTGCTTTTGGCCTAGTGCTCATTGATAAAGTGACCTGCTGCTGTTTCCTCTGATTGAGTTTTTGGTGTTTCCTTTAACAAGAAGCATGTTTAAAATTGCAGCCCAGACCCTTCCTGGGCAACCCCCTGAAGCATGTTCATGGACAAAGTTGCCTCCCTTCCCCTGGCGAGGGACTGCCTTGTGAGTACAGGATAATTTTTCTTTCCTGGAAAGGATGCATAAAGGGTTATGTTAATGCAGAAAGATTGGTTTTGTGTTTGGCCAAATACAAAACTGCAGAGCTGTAACTTTGTTTATTCCAAAAGTCTTGTCCTGTCCCACCTCTGACTGGTGGGAGAGCCTGTCACAGACCAGGGTGCAATTTGTTGTCAGCGATCCTCTGTAATTTGCACTCTGTGAACTCCTGTTACTGGTCTGTAGTGTCATTTTTTCCATATACAACATGGTTTTGGCAGCCAGACCAAAGCTTCCCAAGTCATTTTCAGAGATGAGTGACCAGTCTTGTTGCATTCAGGCTGAAACTCAAAATTTGCTGCTTTGACCTAGTTATCCCACTGAGCACAACTGACCACAGAGCAGGAGGCAAAAGCAAGGACAAAAACATAAGAGGTGAGGGAAAAGAGGGAAGAGTAAAGGGGGTGAGGAAAAAAACCTCAACTACCAGGCCAGTAGAAGTATACTTCTCAACACCTTTGGGGGAAAACTGGTGAGGAAAATGAGCTTGTTGTGATTTTTTTTTTAATATATTTTTTTGTTTGTTTTGTTACTGCTACTGGGAAGGCTCCAGAAACTTCATAACAATGGATGCTGTAAGTAACACAAGCTATTCCTTCCTGTAAGCTCTTGGAGGGAAACATGCACTACTTGTTTTAGCACAGATATACATTTTACAGGGCAGCATACATTCACAGAGAGTTGTAGATAACCTCTGGAAATAAAGTACTGTTTTATCTAGCTGCTGGTGGTACCTAATCATCCACCCTCATTGCTGTTGTATCTCAACGCAGTATCTTTTAGAAAGGTTTGCCCTCTGAAGTGCTTAGATTTGAGGTATTCTGCAAATGAAGCCTGGAAAGAAAGGGACAAAAGTGAGATGCTTTTCTCCTTGAAATAAATGAGACTTATCCATCTTTCCAGAGGAAGTCTGTGGTGTAGCACTTATCCAAAACTGGATTTCTTAGGCTGGTAACTTGACTACAGGACTAGCGACAACAACACCTTTTGGGCTAACTTGACATGAGCTCTTCAGTGTTGGCTGTGCCACACATTCAGACAAAGATCCTGAACAAACCTAGCCAGGCCAAATAATGTGATTTTATGGACATGCTATGCAGCCAGCCTTGTAGGGCTTTGGTTTTCCTTTTGTGTTGGTTTTGCGGAGACAGTAACTGAATGTTGTGGAGGTGAGCTTTTGGCTGCAGAATAGATGAAGTTTGACCCTATAAGCCTGTGCTCTGTTGAACTGTATGCTTTGGTATATAGCGAAAACAATAAATATGTTAAAGAACTGCCACAGCAGACTTGAGGCCAGAATGGTCATGAGTTTGGTATGAGGTCAAGCATATGAAGTTGTAGATAATCAGCCCAGAATATATCTCTGTGGATTGACTTTTCATCCAGCATCAATGCTTCACTGGCTATAAAACTGTGGAGGGGGGGGAAAGAGACTGAATATTTCAGTGGAGAGTCTGGTTGGCCATACTGAGGTGTGGGGATTTTGATGTGTGTGAGAAGCAAATGAGTTTCAGTGCCCCAAAAGTTGGAGACACTGCTGCGGAAAGTTTAGTAACAAGTACCACAGGAGGCAGGGTACTGCGTCTCCCCGCCTCTCTATTTCCTCGCTTCCCTGCTGGGGCTGCCAATTACATCCAGCTCTGATGGTGGCTTTTTGACACTTCTGCTCACTGGGAAATGGACTTAGACTAGTATTTCATTGCATTTAGGCTTTTAAACAACATCAGAGAGAAATGACTTTCAGCTACTCCGTCTGAACTGGAAGTGAGCCAGCACTCCACACAGAGATGGAGAGAAGGTCCTGGTTTGACATGACCGTTCCCTTGTGTGACAGGCTTTCTGCAAATGTATTGGGCACCCTTATTTGCCTATATCAAGTGGGAATGTGTGCACTTTGGATTATTTTAGGTACTGTCTGCATACTTCCAGCATTCACAGAAAAAACACTAGTAGAGGCCAAAAGGGCAATGAGAGGTGGAAAGGATGGGAAATTTTAAAAGCAAAAAGAGTTTGGCATCCAATTCTTCCTGAAAATCAACTGAGTTCAAAATAATGCCCTTTGCACCTTGTAAATTTGACCTTTGGTCCTCACAAAGATAATGCTGCAATTGAGAGTTTGGGCTCAGTGCCTTTTTCAGACATCAGTCGATTATTTATGTGCATATACTTGTCTACCTATTTATTTGTGTCTGCTACATAGGTATATGTTTGTTTTACATTGTCTGAGCTTTTTGAGTGTGGTCGTTGCGAAGCATATTGTAGCCAGCCCCAGCATGGGATGTGCCTTAGGAGGGGTTGTCTTAAAACACCCCGTTTAGGGTTTTTCATTCACTTACCTTGCTATTTTCCTTGCACACTTTATTTCCTCGTCTGATCTCCTCTGAGCATAGAGAACAGGTTCTTCCCTTTCTCTTGGCAGCCTTTATGAACTCAAGGACTGCTGTGACCCTGCCTTCCTCTCCCGCCAAGTCTTTTCTTCCTCTGGGAAAGCAACCCCTGTTCACTCCGCTGGCAATCTTCCATCAGAGGAGGTGACTTCTAGGACACCCATGGTGCTCTCCTACACTGTGGCAGTCTTGTCTGTATTTCTGGATTGTGCTTATAGACCTTGTCATAACATGTAGCTTTCTCATGCCAGCCATTGTGGACTTGCACGCTGCTTGTGAACGGCGTGCACCCCAGCCTGCGCCCAGCAGAGCTGCCTCTCCCAGCTCCTCAGCCGATGTGCTCCTGCCTGCTTGTACTGCTTTGCATGGTTATCCCTGCTGTACCATCTGTACCATTCTCTGATTTGGGCTCCTTTTTTTTTTTTTTTTTTTTTTTTTTTCCCCCTGGAATAATTCTGAGTTTAGAGTTCTATGGATGATTTTTTTTATTTTATTTATTATTGTTTTTTTCAGTTGATATGTACCTGTGCATGCTCACATCAGTCCCGTCACGTAAAACGCTTGCACTGGTATGGAGGCTTGCTAGCTGAGTTTCTGCCAAACTAGGAAACTCTTCTGTTGACAGTGAGTTTCCCTTACTGCTTGGCTCTATTCTGTTGACTGAGGATGGTATATCAGTGATACTTCTTTTTCTTCTTCTTTTTTTTTTTTTTTCAAGATTTCTTTTTTAAATTTTCCTGTAGATAGGATGGAGAAGGTAAACCAAGTGCCAAGAGCACAAGAGAGAGGAGTTGATGGGGTGTGTGAGGTGAAAAGGCTTGGATATAGCTGCCTATGTGCTGTTTAGCTGGGTGTTTAGGACATGGGGAGTGTACTGCTATTTGCTTGGTTTATAAACCAACTTGGTTTACATTTTATTTCCAGGAACTTTTCTCACTCTGTTATATAATTTTAAAATCATTAATCTGTAGCAAATGAAATAAAATGATGCCTGTCATCAAATGGACTTGGTTCCAGCCTAGGCTGAAGTGGTGGTGAGCTGGATCTGTTGAAGCATTGCACTTGTTACCTTGACGTATGTGGGGACTAAGTAATCTTCCAAAAGCTTCGGTCTAGATCTTGGTTTGCACTGCAGTAATGAAGAACAGGAGCCGGAGAAACTGGCTAGGATGAGTAATAAGCTTACTCCTGTCCTATGACCGAAGATGCGCATCTGGAAGAAATGTCGTGGAGAGTTTCTAAACCAGGGTGCCAGGAGGAATAGAGAAAGCATTTCTACGTGAGCTGACATTTTCTACGTGAGTCTTTGGCAGTTGCTTATGCTGCTGCCACTACCTTCAGTGAATGATGATATCCAGTAAATCAGACAAAAAGAGGTCTCTTAATGGATTTACACTGTGTCCTTTTGACTAGCTTGTGAGCCCTCCAGAGGCCGTGGTTCCTGAGAAGCCATGGTAATGTTGTAGTACCAGCTTTGAGTACAAACAGAGATGGGCTGCGAGCAGGAGTAGAGCTGTTTGTATCCCACTTGCTTCTGTCATACTAAAAGGCTTTTCTAAAGGGAAAAGCCACAGGCTTTATGCATGGTGTTGCCCGTGACTTTAGGAACATTACTCTATGCCTGTTAGACAAATCCTTGTGCCCTGAGAATGTTTTTTTTTTTTTTTTTTTTTTTTTTTTTTTTTTTTTTTTTTTTTTTGTACCTCTTTTGGCCTAGGGGATGGCATATTCTTCAAGAGTAGGTATCTGTCCTCAGGCATAGGCCCTCCAAACTTCCCCACAGTGCTATGGTTCTGGGCCAGGGCTGGCCATGCACCCTTTTCAGGCTGGTAAATAGAGTGAAGGTGCTATAGATGCATTTAGAGTGAAGGTGCTATAGATGCATTATCAGTAGGGCAATTCTTCCAGCTCCTCCATCTGATAGTCTGGAAACAAGACGTGAACATTCCTAAGGCTCAATTTGGCTCTCACAAGGCTTGGATTAGAATGACAAACAGCACGCTGCTTTCTTTATTGTTTCAGTTCAAGGACTGTCTACAAAGAGTCATAACCTTGTGCTTAGCATTACATAAAAGTTATTCATTTTCTAGCTCTACAGAGAAGTGGTTGAATCGTAGATGATTAGCATTTGCTGTATTTTCTTTTCTAATGCTTTCCTGTCCTTTTGTGGCATACCTTGGTAAGTGGCCTCAGAACACTTTGCTTTCAAGGGGACATCTCCCTCGGAAACCTATTACCAAGGCTATTTCAGAAAAGTTGCTTTTGCTTGGTACATCTGGCAGACTGTCTCTGGAAGCCAAACATCACTGCAGCAATGGCTTGACCTCCGCTACTCAATTTATTCCATCTCCCAGCTATATTCAAAGTTCTGAGCAGTTTGTTAGGAGAAAGAACCCCCCAGCACTTTTCCTTTGGATATGCTTTATTTTCTTATAATCAAGCCTGGCTGCTGCTCTTGATGTGCAGCAGTGGAGAGGTTCTAGAACCTGTGTTTGACATTCAAGTACTGTTGCTGATTAGCACCGAAGTGAGATAGACTGGATACAACAAATTGTCATTTAAGCTACCAAATTCTGCTTTGCTTGTTTTAGAGACAGATTCAGGAGTGATATTGTGTTCAGAGTTTCATTTGGATCTTGAGGCAAAGACTAATTCAAGGCGTTCAGCTTTGCTGAATTTTAGGAATTTTCTGGTATTTTGCAAATGTTAATTGACTAATCATTGCAGCAGTGAATGTCATCTCGTATAAAAGAATAGATTATGGAGCCAGAAGGGACTGTTGTGATCATTTTGTCTGACTTACTGCACGACACAGGCCCTAGGACTTTTTATATGAACTGAAACAGGACTTCAAAGAAGACCAAAAATCCGATCTTGATTTAATCACCAGCTACAGAGAATCAGCCAGAACACAGTAAATTTTCCAGTAGTTAATTGCTGCCAGTGTTAAACAAATAATTGCACTGCACTTCATTTCTCTCCTGTCCCCTTTCAAATTGCATCCTTGGGTCCTGTTACGCTTTAGTCTGATGAATTGACAAGCACTTTAATAATGTTGCATTCCCTATCTTGGTATCTAAAAGCTGTGATCAAGCTCCTCATTTACTTTCTTTTTCATAGGCTAAACAGTAGACTCATAAAGTCACAAACCCAAGGTAGGCTATTTTGTCTCGATTATTATGGCTTATTTTCCTCAGCTATTTGTAGATGTTCATCTGGACCTGCTCCCCAATAAAAGACTGAGACAAAGCTACTGGAGATAGTCCAACAAAGGGCCATGAAGATGATTTGGAACTGGAGCACCTCTACTATAAGAAAAGGCTGAGAGACGTGGGGCTGCTCAGCCTGGAGAAGAGGAGGCTCAGGGGTATCTCATCAATGTGGACAAATACCTGAAGGGCGGGTGCGAAGAGGATGGAGCCAGGCTCTTTTCAGTGGTGCTCAGTGACAGGACAAATTGATTTAATACCTTCCTGAAAGGTGAAAAGTAAGTGGCTTTTCATTGCTGAACCTCAAAGCTCAGCTGTGGTTGATGGTTATAGTGTCCATGGATTACCCTTAGAAAAAGTAAGGGAAAAAATATTGCTGTCAGATATGCCTATCCATTCTTGTTAGTCAAGATTTTCAAGACTACTTCAAGAAGAGAAATGGGCTTTTAGAAAAAGAAAAGCCAAGGTTCATCCATCCTTCCCCACCCATGCAGGAGCAGGCTTGCTGAAGAGCAAACTCTATTTGCAGAAGTACTTTTGACTTGGGTGGAAACCAAACTGGATGAGGAAAATTTCAAACTCCATAGTTAATGATGGGGAATGAGAGAAAAAGAACAGAAAGAATCTTATAAAGTCTTAGGGTTTGCATTTAACTGAGATTATTTTTCTGTGCCTGTCAGTTTATTGCACTGTGGGTTATTTTCTAGTTAGGTCAGTGGTTCGTGGGTATCTAGTCAAATGAGTGGTAAACTCTTGCTCTGAATGCAATGCTTCAACACAGTTCCCTGGATTTACACTCATATAAACCTCTTGGAAATTATGCTTTCTCTGCAGACCTAACAGAGGTTACGAACTGTACTTCTAAAATCATCATTTAAATAACATTTCAAAACCACTAGAAACCTCATTATCCTGAATATATAGTTTTAGTAGTCATACAAGCAGTGAAAATGCGGCAGACCAAAAGTGCAACATGTAGCTGGACAAAAGCAACACTACTGTGTAAATACTATGCTGATAAACATCCAATTAACCACTAGGTACCCTGACATATCAGTGTGTTTGTTGAAGCTTGGTAAGGTAAGAGCAATTCAGAGGTAAGTATCCTTCTAATGGTGTAGGGATTTGCTTTTGAATATGCCACGTCGTGATAAATACAGCCTTTAACAATACAGGTGAAGTCTCCTTGCAGTTATCCAGGATTATCTAGGAATATAGAGCAAAATTGGTGACCATCATTAAATGGAATCACATGCTGTATTTTTCCATTTAAATCTGGAAATGTAATTCTCAGTCCTTGTAAGACTGGAGTGCATGTACTCATGCCCATACTCTTTTCCTAAATCCCCCTGACCACAGATATACCAATCTTCTGAAAAAACGATTTTTTATACAAGTATTTTAAATCACTGCTGTCAAATATTGTTTCCTTATGAAGAAAAGCAGCGTTGAGGGGCTGTAGCCAGATCTGGGGCAGGGAAGGGACTTGTAACATTTCTAACCAAGAGCCTTAATCTTTTCCCAGCATGGGGACACTCTGAACCATACAATGGAGGTGTGTCTATGCCCTTGCAGAACCTCAGCCCTCTTCTTGTCTTCACCATAAGATGACATTGTACCAAGATACCTGCTGTCTATACAACCTGTTTCTGGAAACACAGAGTTTGACTTGGTGGACCCTAATGATGGTGTTTAAAAAAGCACCCTCACATCTGTCAGGTACAGATCAAGTGTGATGGCATAAAATGTGACGGGGACTGGACTTTGCATGGAGGTTGATGAGGTGTGGGCACACCTACCCTTCTCCCCAGCATCTCTTGGTTAGGTACCAAACAGTTGGCAGGGGTCATACTTTCTATAATGCTCTTGGTCACTGGAAGTACTTTAACTCCGAAGACATCATGCCCAGTGAGGTGGGGCTCCTCACCTGCGTGAAACCACACCTGCCCATGTGTAGTCACAGACCCTCTGTTTTAGTGAGGTCTCTCTCACATGCCCTCCCTATTTCTTTGGTAAAGGTTTTGCCCTTTTTATTTAATTATTTATTTGGTAATTGATGTTTTGTCTTCTCTTCTTTTTCAGGGCCAGATGGCAACCCATGACCTATCCCTCCTACTTATCCCAGTGACTCTTTGGCACCAGAAGAAAAAACTTCTGCAAGAAGCCTGTCTCTACAGTCACTAAGCTCTCAGAGACCTGGCGGCAGTTTTTGTATCTTCTTTGCTGTAGTTTATTTCTTTACCCTCCCTCCTAGGTGTTTTACTAATTCTTTGTTTTTCCCATCTCCTTTACCAGCACTTTCTGTAGGCTGCATTTTTTTTTTCCTTCTGTGTAAAGCAGCGTGATTCACGGGATATGTCTTTGTAGCTCCTGCTTAGTGACCTCTCCTGGTTCCTCACCTCATGTTCTCCACTGATCAGAGCCATTGGTGTTTAGACGCTCAGTAGAGGTGATTGCACAGCCTTTGACACCTCACATCCCCTGCTGCCTGGATTGAAAGAGGTAATCATTCCCAGAGACCTGCCAGTGACCCTTTGCTCGAGCTTTTGTCATTCACCTTTTACTGTCTCTTTTTTTAAAGAGCTTGAAGTATCTGGATTCTTCTGCTAGGCATGAAAAGGACACATGCACTGAAATCTTAATGACTTCACCATTATTTCAGAGTACTTTCACCTGAAACAATATTGCATGGTACCTCTGTGTCAAATCTTTAATGCCTTTTGGAGTGGAATCTCCAGCTTCTATTCTGATTCCTTTTTTATTCACTCAAAAACAAGGGGACGCTGTGAGATGGAAAGGTGGTTCAGTTCAATACCTCTCCTTTTTAACTCAGTATATACTCGTGCTGCCTGGCAATGATGCCTGCATTGTTACTCCTTCTGCTCAACTCAGAAGTTGAGCAGAATGTCAAAAGAACATATGTGCAGGCAAGAAAACTGCTCACAGATTTAGCAGGAAACTTTTTTTTTTTTTTTTTTTTTTTTTTTTTCTGGGGGGCTTACTATATGGTTTCTTCAACAGAAATGCCTGATGCTGGATGTGATCACTAGACTGCAGTTTGGAGTGGGTCTAGCTATTTCTTGCCATGTATTACAGGTGACATCCAGTGCCATAGAGACTGAGAACATATTTCTGCACATTTTTCATGTTTTATTTGAATTCTTATGAGCCATAAAAAAGAAACTAAGACTAAAGAAACATATTAGTCTTATTTAGATTATTTAAATGATCCTGCTTTGTCCAGAGAGTTAAAATTGTACATCAAAAATCCTAAAGGCTATGTTAAATCAATTGCAAACACAGAGAAAATTGACTTTTAATAGTATAAAAGCAAAAAGTCCTATAACTCCCCTCCAAAACCCCTTGATAAGTCTTTGATGAATCCATCTGAGAAAAGAGCTGAAAATTGATTTCCAAAAGCATAATGTACATTTTTTTTTTTCATTTTTGCTTCAATAAATGATACATTTGAAATATTTCCTTTGGGTTCACAGTAAATAGATGAAGTAATGATTTTGTGTTTTTTCTTTCCTTTTTTTATAATGTCTTGGAGTAAAGCAGTGTCTGGATTGTTTCAAATGTGCTGGCAACATAAATAGCAACAGTTTTCCAGATGAAGAAATGTATGTCGTTTATGTTAAATGGTAAGCTAAACCTGAGTGCTGAGTCTCATGAAAGGTATAAGAAAAGGAATTTCTGCTGCTTTGTTGACAATGTAGGCATTTACATTTTAAGTCCAAGGATGGTTGTGCTATTTTGAATAGATTTAGCCTCTGTTTTTTCTTCTTTTCAACATGCTTCGCAAATTGTGGTATTTGTGCCTTCATTCATTACTTGTAATTGTGCTGGGAATCATTTGTCTAAACTGCAGCTGTTAGATTTGCTGTAAATCAAATTCAGTGTCCATTTTTTTTTTTTTAATTTTAATTTTTATTTTTTTCCCTGTCTAGTCACCTGAGTTTATGTGGTACTATTCTTCTTCAGTCAGAAAACATAATAATTAAAAAACAGTGACTAACTTTAATTAGAGATACATTCTCATATTTGGGGTACAAATGTATATAGATCAGAACAGATCTAGGGGCAGCTATAAAAGTGCAGTAGTCTTTGCATCTGTGAAGGAAAATGAAAGTGGGAGTTAATACATTTCTATAGACATGGTTTTATGTTAAGGTTCCTCCACTTACATTAAGAGCTTCTTGCAACAAGAAGCTTTTCGTCATCTAAAAGAAGTTTCATCAAATGTGTACATAGAGAGTTCTACGCAGTGTGTGTTGTAAGATAACTCTGCACTTACTAATTAACCACTTAACTCCTTAACTGTGTTCTCTTATAAAAATTGCTTTCCTTATTCTAGTAATCATAAGAAATTTAGGCTGGAGGAAGCCCAGATTTTGTTTCTCAGAGCTCAGCAGACCAATGGTGTTGTGCTTCCTGGCAGGGAACCAATGGATGGGCTGACAGTCCCATGGGAGCACTACACCTGCTCAAGACTTCAAGGCAACTTTTTATTTTCAGCCTGTCTGTATCCTGGGTTTGACTGGTGCAGTGACTCAAAAGTGGGTTATACAAGCTAGCATAATATTATTCACAGTGTTGAGAGGAACACTGCTGTGAAATCTCTCTTTTGTAATATCTTGGCACCACCAGTCCTTGGTAAAAAATTGAATAGATTGTGTTCAAGTCTAAGGATGGGCAAGAAGAGCTGGTAATAGCCTGGTTCACATGTTACAGAGGTGCATGCATCCGTCTCTGTAACTGGACTGCTTTTTGTCCAGGGATTCTGCTGTAACATTCCCCACCTTGCAGGAGGGTGTCTGCACCCAATGAAGCAGGCAGGCACAGTGATGATCACAGTGCTGCTGTGAACTCAGATGCAGTTAAGGGGAAGATGGACCCTATGTATGGGTCCATAGTCTAGTGATTTATTTAGCTAAATCCATTCTTTTTCTATTACAAACATTTTGTGCAGCTTTTAGCAAGTTGTTCAATCTTTCCGCGTGCAGGCTGTGTGTGTTAACATTTGTGGTCTTCACAAGGGTGTTGTGAAGAAGCAGCTCATCAAAAACCAAGTGAAAGCTTTGTGATATTGAGAATGTAGATATGGTGAAGCCTCCAGCCAAGAAGCAGCAGTGGAATGTAGGAGAAAATAAGGACTTCTGAGTTTTGTACTCATGGGAAAGTTGGTCTGTAAAATGTCAAGAAGAGCTTTTGCTTCTGGTGCCCTGGGGTTCATGCTATTCTCAAGTTCAGATCATGTGTCTTGACAGAAAGGGAGAAACGTCACTTTTGGTTTAGAGGAAAGGCATGTAATACTTTCTTCCTTTTGGATTCACAAGTATTTATTTAGATACAGCGCACCACATTGTGCTTGCACATAGAAGACCTTTCAACACCTCATTGGTACAATGGACTAGTGGTCTCAATTTATGCTAGGCTTTTGTTGCTAGTGGTGCAATCAACACTGAAATCGCCAACCAAGCGGTCATTTCTGAGTAGTGCAGGAAGCTTTGCAGTCAGGTCCTGCACAACCTCCCTGTCACACTGTACCAGAACCCAGGCAAGATGTGTGTCCGGTTCATCTGACAGCTAGCCCAAAAGGAGGAGCAAACCGTGTACATCTGTATGGAGCAGCAACAAATTTTGGCCCAAGAGCAGAGCAGAAATTCATATCCACACATCTGAAGACATGGAGCGATGCTCTAACTGCTTTGTCTCACGTTGTTGTACAGCATCTGGTTTGTTTTAGGCATGTGGCGTGCACATGAATATGCTGGAGAATAGATTACTTTTACACTGAGCTGTTTCCCAGGTGGCTGGAGACCTCACTGGTGTGCTTGCATAGGGGTGCAGAGCCTGGTGTCACCTCGTCCTGAGCTGGAGGCAAAAGTGGAGCTGTGTGAGCAGGGTGGGGAGCAGAGCCCAGGGCCGGGAGTCATACAACGTGGGGTGTTGCTGGGACAGGTGCCCAGTGATGTGTTGTCATGGGGGCTGGGTGATTTGATAATTTGAATGCAATAGAGCACAGACTGAAACAGAGAGAGAATTTAAAAAAACATGCCATCCTTTCTTTATACAAAGCTTGACTGAGGGTAGATGTGGTGGAGACCCTCTAGCCAGCTTCAATTAATGGTTCCTGGACAGTCCCTCACTTCCAAATCATGTAATGTTATAATAACTGTCTGCTAGCTCAGAGAAAGAATATAAAACTACTGCTGTCTTTGAAGTTCACAGCCAGGGAATCATGGATCCTAAAGACTATTAATTATCTCAGCAGCCAAACTATGCTAGGCAAAACTCCGGTCTAAATGGCAGGCAGCAAGGCTGGTGTTATATTGCAGCACTTCCTCAGAATAATGTCTGCAAACCAGGAACAGAAATGGTGTGCACACTCTAATCTCATTGAAACAGCCTGCAGAGGTACATGTATAAATTAGGGGTTAAGCAGAAATGTGTTTTTCTGAAGAAAGTGAAGGCACTTTCTGTGTTTAATTAACAGAATGCTAATTGGGTAAATGAGGGAGAATTAAAAGGGAAGCACAAATTGTCTGTAAGAGATTGGTGGTGAAGCTCTTACAGCTGAATATTTGACCTGTGAATAGAAATCATAAGTCAAGAACAAACTCTTAATTTGAGAGTTGTGGTATTGAACTAAAGATGTTCAGAAAATCTAGATTCTGGAGAGTGAAAATACTTGTAAAAAAAGTGCTGTGTTAGCCAAGAATATGTACATGCCGTATACAGATGGACTCCCTTTCGCTGGCTGCAGTTTTACACCTCACGATCCTGTGAGCAAATATTTTGTTTGTTTGTTTGTTTGTTTGTTTTGTTTTTTGTTTCCCCTCGTTTGTCCTCCCACTTGGCGCTTGGAGCAGGGAGAGAGGGAAAGGAGGTCAAAGAATAAGTTTTTGCTCATGGGCAGTCATATTATAAGATGCTCAGGAAGGGCTTTATTCATAAGAAATGGGACCACGCGATTCACCATAGTTACAAGGAGTGTAAGTCAAAAGCGTGCAGCCCTGGGGCGCTGCAGGCGGAGGTGTGGTAAATCTGAGCATTCAGCCTACAGAGAAGGAAAAAGCACAACTTCCAAGCCTGGGCTCACTTTTGGCACTCTGCTTGTCAGGCGACACTCCTTGGTGGTTTAAGCCCACTGTTGGGGCAGCAATGAGAGTATTTCAACGCCTCGTGGCAGCGCTGGGCTCTGAGCACTGCGTCCTGCTTTGAGCAAGGCTCGTTCGGTAGTGGTAGTGTTGTGCTGGGGGAGAGGCTTTGCAGCCGGAGAAATCTGTCCTGTCATTGTGTATTGCTCGGTGGCCATAAAACCCAGAAGACCACATCTCTTTTTGTGCCTGTGCAGATGCAAATGACTTGAGGCAGTCCAAGCATCAGCCAAGCAGGGAAAAACAAAGTTGGTGTTATGAGAGGTCTTCCAAAGCACTTGCAAAGTTAAATAAGCAGTAAATGATTCCACTCATGTGCAAAACTCATTTAGGTTGTGACTGGAAACAAGGCCCTGTGAAGCACTCCAGTCACTCTCCTCTTTTACACATACATTATTTTAAGAATTGGAAAGGGGCAATCTGATAAACACTGAATATAGGTCCTCTCGGTTCTTTAGAAGCAGAAAACAAACCATATATCACAGCTGTGTTCATCCTAAGATACTGACAGCAAGCTTGAGGTGTGTTTATAGCAGTGCGCTGTTTGATATAGACATATATATGAAAATATATGTCTTTAAAAATATATTCTTCAAAATTAATCTCTCAGCCTATAATTTAGTTTTGGACCATGTATGCTTTATTTGTTTGTGTATTCTAGACACTTCTCTGCGTACTCTGATTCAGTGGGTCTCCAGCATCAGCAAACTGATCAGAAACTTCAGGACTGAGCCAACACTTCCAAAACTAGTTGGCCTTATTTTGAGGGTGGCCCTGGTTGCAACATATGCCATGTGAAGACCAGCAGGCTGAGGAGCACTGGGCTGTAGTCCATGTTTACTTATCTGAATTTCATTGCTTCAGCCAGTCCCATGACAAAGCCAGTTATTGTTTTTTGTAATAATACATTACCTCTTTTCCTACTACCAGTGACAGCAATTTCTTTTGTTCATGTGTCAGTCATGACTCTTGGACTAAAAGTGAACGTGTTCCTCAAGTTACAATGAGTGGTCAGAACTGATTAATTGCATTGGCACCTGGTTCATTTGATGAGTCTCAGGGACTTGTATTCATGTATTGTTTTTTCTGAGGCTGAAATTGGTGTTCAGCATATTATTGACCAAATTTCCTCTGATGTGACTCGGGACAAATTAATGTCACCATTTCATTTAGGAGCTTCAAGGGCATGAATAATAACAAGTTTTGCACAAGAAAACTAAATAAGGCATGAAACTTCATTGTGCTTGTGAGCAAGTAATTTTATGTTAGGTTTGGATATGATTGATTGCAACACGGGTTATGTATCTGTGCTTATCTTGAAAATCTTCACTGAGATTTTATTCTAGAAGATATTTTTTTTCAGTAGAAAAAATGAGTAATGGATTTTATTTTGAGGTGAATTAAGATTATGAGTTGCTTGAGTTGGCATATTACTGTTTTCACTCTGGAGATGACTATGATTTTCTTCAGTTGCGGAGGAAAAACTAACACTATGCTCCTCTCCCTATCCCAAACTCCCCAAGACCTAGAGTTGCATTACTTTTAGATGCTGCATGGTGATATTTTAAATAGGGATGCAACCAGCCAGTTGTAATTGGAAAAATAATGTTTATCAGAATCAGATAACATACTTGGTTACTGTGTCCTGCCTCCCACAGCTGACATAATGCTGGTGGGGTGTTTGTGCCTGCAGTGAGATATGTTTCCAAGCACCGTGTACCACTGTAGTATCCAGATGCTTCTTCAGCAGGCTTGTCTACCCTTAGGGTGAGGGACATCTAAGCTGGCCTTGGCTGGACCCCAGATGGCTGTTTTGTCACAGCAAAGAAGATTCCCCAAATTCCCACGAACCATTGTGCAGAGTCACCCAAGAGAGTCTGCAGGCACCAGCCAGGAGCCAGAGCTAATAAGCCTGGCTGGGCACGAGCTGATGTCAAGGGAAGCTAGAGAGATATTGCTGCACTTTCTTTGCTCCCCATCATTTCCCATTCCAGTTCAGCATTTAAGAAATCGACACTTGGGCTGGTTTTTCCTGGAGCAGATCCAAATGGGCAAAGTTTCCTGAAATGTTTTCTATGCTTTCTGAGAGTGGGCAGGCTGCTTCCAGGGCTGGAGCTTGTCCTCTTAAGCATGATGTTAGGCACAAGTTAATGAGCCCTGCTGGGCTCAATTTGGCTTGCACAAGTTAGTCTCTGCAAATATAGCATCCCTATACAGAGATTAAAGGCAGGACTGTGTTGTTACAGTTCCCCTTCATAAAGGGAGGAGTTGAGGTACAGTGAGAGAAGGCAGGCCCATGCTGAATGGAGGTATGGACAGCACTGCATTCAAGAGGCTTTCACCAGAGTGTCCAGTGTGGAGAGGAAACACATTTTGTGTGAAACCATTGGGTTCAAGAAAACCACAGATCTATTCATTTTGAAGCAGACTCCTTTCTGCTTCACGAGTGTCCTTGCTTCTGGATGCTCAGTGAGAACCAGAGGCAGAGCAATTGCATGACCCAGCTCCAGCATGTCTGGTCCACTGCTGATAACATCTAAGCCCAGCATTCAGACTCAACCATACACAAACATAGCTTTTTGGCTACTTCAATAATAACAATAGCTATTTAGGATGGTAACTGATGGCTTGGTGTATGGGTTTTGTTCAAGAGCTGCTCTTCTGGGTTCACTCCTCAATGTTATGAGCATTGACAGTATAGTGCTAATTACAGGCCTTTTATTACTAATAATAACAAAAACCTGGAATCAATGTTTTAAAGTATAGCTATAAAAACCTTTCTGGCAAGATTTTTGGCAATCCCGTATGGGTTGGCTTCAGTTTTTGGTTTCTTGCTGTTTTCCCTATGGTCTAGATTTTCTTGGTAAGTTTCTGACACATGACAAGCAACTCCCTGCAGACAAAATAAAATAAATAAATAAATAAATAAAAGGCCAGATTATCCAGTTTCAAAACATATCCTTGCCTGATTTACTGTGGGTGTGAGTAAGCAATGCCCTTGAGCTGAAGTACCAGACCCATTTATTTTGACTCAGTTTAGATCTGACCTGGGTGAAAGGCATGGGCAAAATTGTGAGATGCACTGGGTTGCTCTGAAATTAAAGAGATTTGGCATCAGAGTTTTGACTTTCCTTGAATCTAGATGCAGTGGAGAAGCTCACATAGCTCTAATTTAAATTAAAATGAAATCTAAAACAACAGCAAGAAGAATCCAAGGATGAGTCAGGCTACCAGGGCACTTTCCATCTTCCTGAATTTTTTCCTTTGGGATTGCCATGCTCTTTAGCTGACAGCCCTGGCACTTCTTTAATGTGAAATCTTCCAAGAAAATAATTAGAAAATGGGTCACAACAGAACTCAAAGAAACCTGAGCAATTACAGAAAAATGTTCAACTTCCTGCAGTCCCGACCTTGAATTCATCAAACCTATGAAGGCAGATCAGGCAGGATAAGCGAGCCACATGAGACCAATTCAATATGCCTTTTGCCAGCACATTGGTTTACCAAAGTCACCAGAAATCCTCCGGGAATGTTTTCCTTCTTGGTGATTAGGAGGATCTTGAAATCCAGTGACTTCATTAACACTGTTCTTTCCCTTCCCTTGACTTAGGGAAGTTTCACCTGTGTACAGGCTCACTCAGTTAATGAGATGTGACACTTGCCTTGCCACTAATGAGAAGCAGAAATCAGAAGAAATGTATACGCTTCTGAAATATTGCTGTAGGCCCCCTTTCTGTACATCTGGTACATATTTCTAATCTTTTGTTTTTCAGGGTAAGGTGCTGGAAATGTGGAAGTCATCAGCAGTTAGTTCTTTTCATAAAGGAGAAGATGCTGAAAATCTATGTAATTACAGACCCATTTCAATTTTATTCTCTGCAGTTAAATTATTTCCATGTCTTTTTTATAGTCAAAATGAACAAGTTTAGTTTACAAATATTTTACTACTATTAGAGTAACTTGATTTCCATTATCATCATTTTA
Organism: Nettapus auritus; assembly: GCA_011076525.1. Classification (NCBI taxonomy): domain Eukaryota; kingdom Metazoa; phylum Chordata; class Aves; order Anseriformes; family Anatidae; genus Nettapus; species Nettapus auritus. The sequence goes on from CM021765.1 coordinate 89,391,099, forward strand.
CAACTGTAGTATTATTAAAAGTGACAAATAACTCTGTAGTCAATTGCTCTACAGTGTGTTTGTGTGATGGTTTATCTCTACTGCCAACCTTTGATCTAATGAGAGGCAGCAGATTTTATTTGGGCTTTTTGTTTTTTTTTGGCAGGCGACAGCTTTGCCTAAGTGACAGGAAACAATTCATTTTTCAAGTGAGGCAGCTGGAAATTTCTCTGTAATGAAAGATTTGGCATGGCAACACTTGGGGATCCTGCAACAGTCATCAACAATGGCCTTATCTGTACATTTCTACATTTATGGCAGCCTTTAGCAACAACACAGAGATGCTACAACTTTTGCCTGTTTTCTCCTATAGGTCTGCCAAAGGCTGGCCTGAATGCCTGGGGATTTCTGCACTCCAGTTTTATGGACTCCTGACTACACACAGCCTGTGACCAAGACTTTCACATCCAGCAAATGGACCACAGTGACGCGGGTGTTATTTACTCACCTCCCTGTGTCCATCCTGGTTGTCACCTCTATGGTGTTTTGGGCAGCTGACAATGCTAAACGTGTGAACCACTGCTCTCCTGCACAGGGGTGATGGTGGGACTGGTGATGGTGGCTTCGTTTGCCAGCAGAACTCCCCGCTGGCATGTGGGTGAAGATGTAGTTGACCCCAAGGTGCTCATCTTGCCCCAAGGTTGGCCACATCAGTGCGAGTCAGCCAGGAGTGTCCCTCCATAGGGATGAATGCCTCACCCCCATCTTGTGTCACAGAAGGGAAAATGTAGACTCCAGTGTTTCTGGTGGCATCTCATTGTTATTATCATTACTCTGTTAATTGTATGGGGCTGAAAATTACCTGGGTCCCTGTTGCAAACCCTGCAGGAACCTCCTGAGTCAGGGCTCAAGGGGGTGAAAAGAAACGCTGGTTTTCTTCATTTTAACCTTAATCGACACTGAGTTGAAGCAGAACTTGAGGTGGCTGAGTTTGTTTGTGAATGTTTCCTTCAGCCTGACGGCTTGCATGTGCTGGGGACAGCTGGGGTTTTTCCGCTTGAAGTCAGTGGGAGCAAGCCTGGCCCTGAAGTCACTCCCTGGAGGGTGACACAGCTTAGTTGTCTTCACCAGGGACATCGCTGCATGAACTTGGCTTGCCTGAATTGGTGGGACTCATGTTGCATGCTGTACCTGACACTTTTCTTTCTTGTGTAAGCAGAATAAGAACAAAGCCCAGGGATAACTGTTGTTGTATCAGTCAATGTCAGGCAGTACTTAGGCTTTAAGATCATGAGGCCTATGTAGATCTGAAATACCAACAATTTTTTTTTGGGGGGGACACAAGTGGTACTCTTTTGTATCTGTTGCTCCAAATAGCTGGAATTGATTACAAGCCTAGCTGAAGATTGTGTCCTGATATGGGGCAGTTTACAGTTCAGGCACTTTCCTTATTTATTCCTATAGACAGTGATGTTAACTCGTTTCCCCCTCTTCCAAACATTAAGTAGGAAGGGTTGGAAATTTTTTAAAGTGAAAACTGTAGGCATTAATTTTCTGAAAATTAACTTATTTGCAAAAATATTTGTTTCTCTTCTTTTAAATTTGCCTTTCTTTAAAGTATACTGTAAAAGCCATTCAGAAATTTTGGGAGTCAGCAGCTATATATATTTGTTTTTGCCTCTCAGCTTAATCTATTTTTGAATTAGTTCATATCATTTGGGATGAAGTATTTTTTAAATTTTGCCTGAAAATTTTGTGGCTTAAAAAGAGCTTTTTTTTTTTTTTTTTTTTTTTAAAAAAAAAAAAAAAAGGTAGAAATACAGTCATTATTGGAAAGGGAAAACAACAGGTTTTGTTGAAGTAGTCCCAGCTATCTGGCCACCATGTTTAATTCATAAAATAATAGAAGGGTTTGGGTTGGAAGGGACCTTAAAGACCACCTAATTCCAAACCCCTGCCATGGGCAGGGACACCTCCCACCAGCCCATGTTGCCCAAATCCCCATCCAGCCTGGTCTTGAACACCTCCAGGGATGGGGCATCCACAGCTTCTCTGGGCAACCTGTGCCAGGGCCTCAGCGCCCTCATAGGAAAAAAAATCTTCCTCATTACCTAATCTAAATCTACCCTGTTTTAGTTTAAAGCTGTTACCCCTTGTCCTATATATGAATCAGGCTAGAGGCAGCCATGGCTATGGTGATGAACTTGTAGTGAGGACATTTGGAGATAATGTCAAAGCCGTTGAACTTTCCCAGTGTGTGTTTTTGGCCCTTGGTGAGCCTTTGTGTGGGAGTTGCAACGACTGCCAGATTCAGGGTTGCTGGAACCCCAGGACAGATGCTTTACACGGAGAGGTGGTAAGGAAGGGGGTGGAGTTGGCTACTTTGTGCCTGTCTGGGAGCTGCAGGGGCAGTCCTGCCTCATGAGGGACATTGGTGACAAGTCAGGGGTGGTACATCACCAGCCAAAATTGCATCCTGTGGTACCCAAACATATAGATTAAGGACAGTCCAGTGGCAGCAGCCAGGGTCAGCCAAGAGTCCAGACTACCGGGCAAGTCCATGGTGAGGAGGCAGGCCCAAGGTCAGGCCAGTATGGATGAGGGTGATACATGACCAGGCACAGGCACAGCTGTGACATGGCTCAGGCGAGGAGCAGCAACAAGCACCTGAGCTTAAATGAAATACACAAGCGCTGGCAGGAGAAACACTTGCATGTGAGGTATTGTGATTTGAGCCAAGCATGAGCTATGTGTGGGTGTTCCTTTTTGATTGAGGATAACGGTTTGGGAGTTTGGGCTATTATATCATCATTGTATTATTTTTTTTAGTACTACTTTCACTGAAGTATTTTTCTCCTACCTTCCTGAGAACCTCTTGTGAAGGAAATGCTTCATAACGAAGGTTAATTCCTTTGCCTCCTCCTGCCCTCTGCAAACCAAAAGCCATTAAAAAAATGTTTAGAATGGAAACGTGGCTGTTAATATTTACTACTTTGTTGGCGTTTCTTTTTCATTTTTTTTTTTTTTTGAGGTAAAGATTTTTCTAATTCAACCTGTAACCCCTTTGCGATTATGGACATATCCCCCCAGTGCTTTGTGCTGTGGCTGTATGGCTCCACAGCCACCTGCTGGGTCAGGGCTCCATTCCTCCCTCTACATATCACTGTAGCAATAGACAGTGCTGGATGAATAAGGGTTAAAATACTCAATGATAACTTGGGCAGTTTACCTGCTGGGAGAGTGATTTGTGAGTCTAACCATCTTGGTGCCATCCACTCTTGACCCAGTAAACATTGCTCATGTCTGTGCTCCTACAGAGCCTGGTAAGTGTTATGACAATGACTGCACTTCTGCAAGAGCTTGGCTTTGGAGCTGGTTAATTGTATTGCGTTTAAGCATTGACATTTTGGCTTTTTTTTTTTTTTTTTTTTTTTTTTTTTTTTTCTGCCACCAAACAATCGTTCACAAATGTTTCCGTTATTCAGCCGTCTGTAATGCATGCCTATCAAAGGAGGAGCAGTCCTAATAATAATTACTGTCAGCCGTGTGCAGTGATGCAGTCACTTTGCAGCATTTACTCTTGGTGTAGTTCCAGTCAAATGGCATATTTCCAATGCCAGTTTGATGCTCCTGTTGTAAAGGGGCATGTTTTAGAGGAGAAGAGAAGCTTCTCATAATCCAGGCCTGTGGTCTGATATGACACAGGGTGGCTGGGACTTTCAGTTCCACTTTGGTGTTTGCTGTACCTACTATATTTTTATTGTTGTTTTGTTTCAGGTTCCCTGCATGGGCTGGGGTGGTTTTTCCATTCAGGGGTGCAGGGTGGCCTCCCAGCAAGGGACAAAGCAAGATGCTGCCTCATTGCCTTGGCTAGTCGGGAGGTCCCTCCCTTGGCTGGCATGCTGGCAAAAACGTGTTTCTAGTCCTTCTGGCAGTGAATGGGAAGAGTCACTTCATAATGTGACACAATGAGCTGATCCCCTAGATTTTAAGGAGTTGTTCCCATATGCCAGGCAGCACTGAACCTGACAGAAACTTGTATTTAGGTGTAGTGATGTTCAAGCTTTATGTAAGGCTTTCCATTACCCTGAGCCTCGCAGCCCCCCTGAGGAGTGCTGTTACAGCTCAGGGAAGGAGACCTGCTCAGGAAAGATTAAGTGCCATTCTTTGCACTCCAGAGGGGGCCTGGTTTGAGCTGGGATTAACTCGTACAAACTTCTGAGCCACTTATCCCATGCTTGGGCTTCCTGTGCTGCATAATTAATGGTGTTTTTGGGGCAGCACCTGCGAACACCTGCACTGTTGATACAGGGAGACACAAGGACCTGCGTGTGCTAAAATAATAGTGATCGCAGCTCAGATGTTTGAATGCCAGAGCATTGCTACAATAACTTTTACTTAGGGTATTTTTTGGGTCTGGCATCATCTTTGTGTTTTTATTTGTTGATTTATATACCTGATAAATATCCTCCTATTATATTTCATATCAACCATTCTGTGGGTGACAAAATTCACCTGGTTTTGCATTTGTTTCCCTGAAAATCCTTGATAAAACTCTGGCAGAGGGCATCCTGGCTGCTGTGGAATGAGCCTGAATAACTTTGACAGACCTTGAAATGCATCTGTATGGATCAGATTACCTCAGAAGAGGAAAATTATATTTATTGGAAGGTACTGGTCCTTTCTCAGTACTTCTTCTAGCACTGAGAAAAATGTTAAGGGTAGCACTTTGGAAAGTGTATAATTAATATTGCAGGGACAGTCTTGGGGCTGAGAGATCACAAAACTGGCATGCTGTAACTTATAGTAAAATCCCACTTAGAGAACTCACCATTAAAAAATGTTCCTACTCAACAGATCTGCTGCTGCCATGCAGAGCTGTATCTGCTGACTCCAGTCACAAAACAAGTTCTTTGCTTTTTATTCTCATCAGTCCTGCAGAGCCAACACATCCATGGGACTGAGGGCTGGCTCTGGGGGACCAGCAGCTGAACTAAATTGTACCTGCAACTGCTCTGATGTGAACTCACCAAAGACAGAGAAGTCACACCGGCAAGCAGCAGCTGACAGCAGACCTGGGCTGCAGCTGGGATGGTTGGCAAAAGAGGAAAGATGAATACCTGACTACCACCACCTCAGGTCTGAGGTTCCAGACTATGATTAAACAAACAAACAAAAACAACTAACAGGTTGTTTTTTTTTTTTTTTTTTTTTTTCCCCTCCTTCCAGGCCAAGACCATTTGTGTCTTGAAGATCAATACCTGCAAGTGTTTCTTTCCCTCTTATGTAAATGCTGTGGGAGTGTTATATGGGGACAGAGTCAATGTTAAATGATGTAGGTGCTGATAATTCTTTGCACTGAACTACTTAAGAAGTCTACTCCTAGCATAAATATGTCTGCAATGCTTGTTTAAACTCCAGTATTCTGGCACCATTTCCAATTTTTGATGCTAAAGCATACACATCATTTCTTTTATTTCTCTTATGAATATTTGTGAAATGTTGACATCAGCATTGTGGTTTTCAGTAATATTGTCAACCTCAGATGCTCAAAAATCATGACTCAGACTTGCCCAAACCTCCTGAGACTTGCTTAAAACCTGTTTGTTTTCCACATGGGTTTCTGAAATTTTGGGACATACTTATCTCAGGTTTTTAAGCCTTCTTTCAGTAAAACAGTAAGCGTTTTTTTTGTTGTTGTTTTTAATTGTCTCACCAGTAATCACCACTCTTAGCTTGAATGTTCAAGCTAACAAAAAGTAAAATTTCAAGGGCTGGCCATGGTGAAAGGAGATATCAGATGTTTAGGCTGGTGGGTGTGCTCAGGATGGAGGGACTCTGCTTAGCCCTGGCGAGGCCCCAGGGTGGTAGCCCCTTGATTGTAGTCAGTGAAGTTGGTGTGCTGACTTCAGTAATACAGTTTGTGGAGTCTGGATGTTTGCCTTCTGGTCAGCACTTACAGGCTTTGCATTATTTAAATGAGTTTGTCTGCCTGGAGTGTAGCATCTCATGAAGCATGGCTTCTCCCAGTGTAGGGGATGGCAAGAGGGGTAGGCTGACCAGAAAGCAAAACAGAGGCTTTCAAAGAATGGCAGCAAATATTTGAAACTCTTCTTTGTGCTTTTTTTTTTTTTTTTTTTTTTTTTTTTTTTTTTTCCTCCTTTTAACCTCCTCATTCACAAAGCACCTTGGAAAGAATGGTACAAGACAGCAACATCAGGGTCCTTTCAAACTGAGCTAATAGTACTGCTGAAAGAGGAGCAGGAAAATCCCTCTCCCACCACAGGGTGGTTCCTGTCTTCCACCTAGGGGTTCCTATGGACTTTATTTCCTCTTTCCTGGTCCTTTTGGGGGACATCCCTGACTAGAGAGGCTTCCCACTACAGAAGAGACAACATCCCAGTCAGCATAACAGTAGCCCAGGACTCAGGACACAAATCTCTACCCTGACATCCCATGGTTCAGGATTTGTCCTTCAGTGCTGAAATTGTGTGACTCTCCTACGAGGGTCAGGACTGAGAAACTCATGCATAAGGGATCAGAAGAGCATATTAGATTCCTGAATTCGTAGATGCATAGATATGTGTATGTGTTTATATATGTATATTTATATGTATGCATTTTTTCTCTAGTGTATTGGTTTTCCAAACCTCCCTGGTGAATCTCTGCAGATGGTGCATTTTTTCTCTAGTGTATTGGTTTTCCAAACCTCCCTGGTGAATCTCTGCAGATGGCTGCGGGCAAGGCTGGACCTTCTGCTCCTAAGAGCAGCCTCTCTGCATGCCCAGCTCTCCTGCCACCATTTCCAGGGCTGCTGTGGCAGCAGCCCCTCCTAAAGGCATTTGCTTTTGGAAGCCGGCTGATAAAAACGCGCACATGCTGAGCTCCGATGCAAAGTAATTCCTAGATATGATGAGCCTATTATATATGTGAATAGACCTTCAAGGGATGTGTGAACGAAACCTTTTTTGATCTCCTATCTCTTCAGAACACTTCCTGCCATTGCCTCTGTCTCTTCACTCAAATTCTAATTTTTCATTCACCTGCCACGTGCGTGGCATATTTAAAAAAAAAAAAAAAAAAAAAAAAAAAAAAAAAAGTTTGAGGACCAGTGTTCCAGAACGGATTAGTGATGGGGAGAGAGCAGAGGAGGAAGAAGCTGCTGTGAAAGGCACACGTATGAGTGTGAGGCAATGTGCAGGTCGCATAGTACCCAATTTTTCACCCACCACTCCAGATGTTGGAGGCAAGTGCAAATGTAAGACTCTCAGTGCTGTCACAGAGGAAATATGGTCAAGCTACACTCTGAAAACAGAAGGCAAATTAAAAGAAGAGATTCCCATATGTATTGCTTAGAAAATGAGCCAATACCAAACTTACGATTTCACAGGCCACCACCTGCTTCCACCTGTTATTTTTTTTCCCTTTGTTTTTAATTCTTCCATGAAGGTGATGTTAGTAAGAGTGGGAGTTCCTTCATAGCTCAGCAATAAAATGACATTGTAATCTTGCATGTGTCTGCAGGCAGGAATAAAGTCCCCCAAGAGAGGGCTTGGCAGGACCAGCACCTTTGAGATGCCCCGTGGGGCTCTTGTTCCCATATTTACTCAGATTAGGTTGACACCTAGTCCTGCAACATGTATAAGCTGCAAAGCTGTAGGGCTCCCATGTGTCCCAGCATAATCTGTGACCCTGATATTCAGTAGATCTGGGTAAAAGATCATTGCACTTCAGGAGGGTCTATTTTGATGGGCTGGAGGGAGAGGGACTGACCCTGATTTGTACTGTTTTTATTGTAGAGAGCAAAAATTAGGATATGCATGAAACCCAGTCAACGCTAAGCAATTGCTATTAGCTCTCCTTGATATTTTGTTATGAATAAACTATTTTTTAATGTACTGTGGCAGTGATCCACTTTGCAAGGTAAAGCTGGTAAACTTGATAGAAGTGAGGCAAAATTACAGAAAGCTTTATAAAAGCACTTCTGCTTTGGCACTCTACAGAGCAGTAGGCTGTGAGCATGGGAACTAATGAAGCCTGGCTCCCTATGGATGTGCTTCGCATGGCTGACAGATTTTTAATTGAATTTTATCCTAAACAGCAGCATGAGGTCACCCCTTTTGGACACCGGAGAGTCTATCCAGGAGAACACCATGATGAGTGATGTTCAGACAGATGCCCTTTTGGGAGCATCTCACTGGGGCTGCACAGCGGGTGTTTCAGTACATAGTAAGGCACATGCTGAAGCCATTTGCAGAGGTGAGATATTTCTGCAGTTCTCTCTGTGGTGTGAAATGTGGGATTGAGGTCCCACTTCAGCCAGCCCCTCAGGAGACACCAGTTGTGGCTCTCCATTTCCGCAGCATGTTAAGGAACTGAGTTTCTCTGAGACTTTGACCCACATCAAGCAAGTTTGGTAGCCATTAACCTCTGGGATCCAGATTTTCCATAATGGGACACTGGCTTCATAAGCTAGAAGTTCCGCAAAGCTAGGAGAGTTTCATGCTTTTGTTGCTACTTTGTACTGCTTGGGTAACCCATGATTCTGTCTTCTCTCCTCTGCAGCATCTATTACTACCCCTTATCTAAAAGAAAATGGTAGTATTAAAAGCCTCCAAGCTCTGCAGTGTGGTACTTAGCACACAGGAACACCATGAGATGGTAACACTTGTGCCTCTTCTAGTGTGCCATGGCTCTTCCCGGCTGGAGCATGTGATGCTCAGCATGCCGGTGGGCTGTGGTCTGCCAGGAGGTGTGCGATCAAAAGTGTGCCAGGCTGGCACTGCTCAAGGAGACAGTGCAGTCCCATCAGGTCCCTGCAAAATTACTTGTTTTGGAAGCCTTTTCTGGCCATTTGGATCTCTGCTCTGTCCCCAGCCATTAGATAGAAATAATGCCACACAGCATGGCTGCAAAGCACTTCAGCCTCAGAAGGGTGATCTAAGGATTTAGGGGAGGGAGCGGGAACTTTCACCCTGGACTTCCATGCTCTTGTCAGCTTAACTGACAAGAGTTATAAAGTTATTTTTTGGTAATTTTTACATACTTTATTATTAGCAGTAGTGTTCATTTTAATGTAGGATGACCAGATGCCCCAGCATGACTCCAACAATCTTTATTCTTAATTAAATGTCCTCTATGTGTCCCTTTATTCTTGCTGGTTTCTGAAGCCCCAGGAATTCAATACAGTTTTCGCTTTCCTGTTATTAGCAAACGTTGTTTCATATCTGGCTTTACAGTTTTATTATACAGTCAGCTGTAGAGCTTAGAATTGCATTATAAGGCTCCCTTGAATACTCTGGCTTTCAATATACACTCCCTTTTGTAGCACAATGTTTCTAAAGCTTGTGCTATTACAGTGATAATGCACAATTTTATATTTTACAATCATCAACTGTAAAAATAAGACAGTAAAAGTTTGTAATTTACAATGCTATAAATGACATCTGCAGATCTTATGGGTTTAAAGACGTATTGGTTCAGTTTCACATATATATCAGTCTGAGACGGAATCTATTAGGTTCTGCATATACACAGCATATTGCTTCCATTTACCCTCGATGCTGTCATGTCTTTGAGGGAGAACATAAAAAAGAAAGAGGGGAAAAATAGGAGTATGGACTCTGTTAACTACAGCAGATGTTTTCTAAATATGCCAAGTCATAGGGGCTCAATAGACATGAAATGGCAGTAGAAACAGGCCAAAATCTTGCAAGCACATATGGATGTGCTTTAAATTTATGCATCTGAATAGTAGTGTTGATTTTAATGGAAGTGTTCATAGATGTCATGCTAAGAATGTGCGTGAGGGTTTGCAGCACTGGATGATAAAGAATGGTTTACGTTAGGTGCAGAAATTAATTGCATATATAGGTGGGCTACCATGAGCTGGTCTCTGAATTGCTTGCATGACCAGTTAGGCAGTCTTGCAAATCGGGTGTGTGACCAGAGAAACAAGTTACCCTCAAAAATTCGCTTTTAACCTGCCAGGGTAGGCAGTGGGGGGAAGGAAAAAAGCACAGCAGAGTGTGTAGCTGCAGATGCATGTGGTTGATTCATCTTCTAGGCTCAGCTGTGCCATTGGAGAAGGTTATTGCTCCCACAAACAGCCCAGATCACCAGTTTAAATGGATTGTGTCCAGCCAGCTGGTGCAGCTGCAGAGAATGGGGAGGTTCTGATCTGTGCTGCCACTGTGCGGGTAAGCTGCTTGTCCAAGGGTTGGGCTTGGGTGGAGGATGAGGGGCGCCCTGTTTGCACTGAGCTGTGGACAGCATAAAAGCAGGTGAGAAAATGCAGTGTTTGCTCACTGAGTAAGATCATCATAAGGCAGCTACTTAGCAATAGCCTGCAGGGGATGACATGGTCTTTGTCACACAGAGATGGGGTTTCTGACAAGGAGGAAAGGAAGTATCCTATGGTGTAGCTACCACAGTGCCTGTCTGCTGAGCCTTGAGCAGCAAAGCAATTCTAAACCCTTCAAGGATAATAGTATACATAAATGTAACTAAATTTCCAAATTCAAGAATATTATTTGAAGATGATTTTTTAAACATTTCTTTAATCATGCCAACAACATCAAAAATCCTATTATACATGAGACATCTGACTGTTGTGGGTGAAAGAAGTCAACCTTATCTTTTGTTAAGATGGACATTACTGTAGATAAATTGTAACTGAAAGAAAAAAAAAACGACAGTAAACTTGTTTTAAACTAGAGATGATTTCAGAAAGGTGAGTCTTAGTATAAAACAGCAAAAGAAAAAGAAAGTTATGTTGGTTGGAGCAAGTTTGGGGAGAAGGGCAGGAAAGTCTTGGGTTGTAAAATCAGTGAAGAACTGTGATTTCACTCACATTGTTTTGCAGTCAGTCCTAAGTGCACATTTTCAGTCTGAAAAAGGTCTGACATCTGATCAGCAAAGGTTGGGGAGTATTATCGACTTTCAAACATTCTCAGAAGAAATACCTTTTTCCAAACACCTACAGTAATTCAAATAAGAATATTCTGGACAGAGCAACTGTGTATTCATTTGATTAAAAAGGCATCAATTTTTCATTATTCCAGTTTTGGAAATCACCATATTTCCACTAGCAAGTATCTCTTTATACCAGGATAGTGTAATTGATTGGGCACATGTTCATCTAAGCCAGAATAGTTCATTTCAAACCTATTTATTGGCCTGTAAAGCAAGTGCATCGTAACATATTTTTTTTTCCTTCTCTCCTGCACTCTCCCAGGATGTGGGACACAGTGCTGTTCAAACAATAGGCCCATTCATTTAACTGAGTAGGTTTTAGCAACTAAATGTATAGCATCATTATTATTAGCTTCAGTTCCATCAACAGGGTGTGATTATCACATTTAACTTAATTAGCATGGAAGCTCTCTTAAAAGAATGCTTCATAGAGAGGGATGTTTTAAATGCATTCGTGACTTCTAATAAATAAACCAATAGGCTAATGCACATTGAAGAATTTATAAAATAGCTCCTGGAGTGGAAGGCAGGCAAAGTAACACATGCATTCATGCTTATGGCAAGAAGCTAGCAGGAGGGTGGCAGAGACAAGCTCACCTAACAGCTGCTTATCATGAATGTATTATGGCATGACATTATCTTTTCAGGTGTGCTCAGGAGGAGATGTATAGCTTCAGGGGGGTGGGCAGGCTAGGCGGTTGTGTGTGCAGCCATGAAACTTGGGCACCTTTGCTCGTGAGAGCACCTGTCCTTTTTCACTTCTCAGCATGCAAAGGCAGTAGCTGTTTCTGAATTGCTGCAGCGCATGCAAAGGATTTGCTTGCACTGTTTACTCTTATTGGGTTTTTGTAATCTAAATGTCTCATCTACAGCTATGGGAAACATAAAAGGATCTCTTTCAGCATATTGGACTCCCCGGTCGATCAATACACTCTCCTCCTTCCCTTGCTTCACTCCTGAGATCATTTTGCAGAGCTCCGTGAGGAGTTACTGCTGCGCGGCACGCACATCTGCTTGTGACATACTTTGAATGTTTTTTTCCATTGCAAGTATACACAGATGAGCTGTCTAATGAGCAATTAAATAGATAGCCGAAGACTAGAAGTTAATTGTTTCTCTTTCCCAGCTGAACAGGCATGCATCCCCTTTCACCCAATATCCTCCTTTCTTACTCAGAGACAATAGGAGAGCCTTTGAATTTTGACTTGCATTTTTCAAAATGCTGCATTTGAATGCCAGCCTCATCCACTCTGAAATTGCAAGTTAGAGACAATCATAAGGCTCAAAAAAATGGAGCAATTCCTTTTTTTTTAGCTTGCTTTTCATAGGAGATAAAAGTCGTATGGTCACACTCTGGGTGAGCAGGAATTTGTGTGGCTGTTTGTCCCTTCCTCCATAATAAGCTATTGATCAGCTTTCACAGAGATGTTGGGGTATTTAACTTTCTGCAACTTGCAAGGGAATAAGGAGATGGAAAAGCTCCGTCTGAGCTCAACCCTAATTAGACTCTGGAGAGTGTATGGACCAGGGGAAGAAACAGAGAGAAAGAGTGCAAACGTCACAAGGGTGGGAAAAACTTCAACTGGAGCTTGTATGATAATGAATCTGTAAGAAACCATTGTTTATTTATTTATTTACTTAGATTTTTTAATTTCACAACTAACTGAACTGTCTTCTGTTTTTTAGGTCCTTACAATGCACCTGAGTACCAGTTTTCCATCTTTTCCTTATAACACTGTGGACTAGAATTGTCTCTTTTTTTTTTAAATTTGTCAGAGACCAGCTTTTATTTCTTAATCATGCAAAGAAAGCAAACAAGAGACCCATTATAAAAATGTGAGCTGACATCTAAAATAGTGAACAGTAGTGAAATGACAAAATTCCCTGCAGGCCTCCTCAGCTATGGGTCCCTCTCAAATTTGTCCTTCCCTCATGTTGCTGAGTATCAGCAGTGAAACATCTCCTAAACGGGTCTTGAAATCACTTCCAAAGAATAAAAAGACTGCAGGCTGTCTTTCTTCCAGCAGAGGAAGTTTTGTAGTGTGTGTTTGTGGAGTTCAAGTTAAGTCTGGCAGGATATCTGCTATGGACACTTGCTGCTGATGACTTTGAGTGGTAGGATCCAGGCCTTCAAGCCAGCTTTGGGTGTGCATCTGGGCACCTGCATCACTGGTGCAGGCAAAGCAGCTGTGGATGCACCTTGAGAGGGGGTCAGCAGCTCCAGGAATGACAACTCAGCCTCAGTTAGAGTTATCCTAACAACTCAGTTAGGATATGCTGAAGGTTTTCTGAAAGAGGTGAGCTCAAAGACAACTGGAGCTGGAGGAGAGGTAATTAAAATGAATCTGGATCCATTAAAGATTATTATTATTATTATTAGTTTTAAGTGCATTTCACATCTTCCAGATGGTGGAATATAACTTGTCGGCTTTCAGAGCAGCGGGAGGTCCAGGATTCGCTGGATTTAACAGCAAAACTATAAGTAAGCATTGGACACAGTTCATGTCTGATTGAGTATAATGGACAATATGTCAAAACACCTCTGCTTGAGATTGCAAGAAGCTGGGAGAAAAATTGTGTACATTAGGTCAAACCATTGCTAGAATAAAAGTCAATCAAGAAGTAGAAGAAACATCACAAACACTTGAAACTAATTACATTAAAATTTTAAGACATCAGGAAATGTATCAGAAGATGCTGAAGTTTTTATTTAGCATTTTGATAAGGAGTTACAAGAAAGAATGTTTTTACTTCATCATCCTCATAACTGGCTAAAGTCACAGGTACCAAGATGATTTTTTTTAATGCTAAGTTGTATTTTACAGATCCCATACTCATGGAAAGCAAACTGTAAATAAGTATTGAACAAAAGTATAGTTCCATGGGTAAATAGACTTGAACATTTGGCATAGGGAAAATAGGTACACTGGAAGTATTTGATGTAGTAAGCCATTGATGAAGCACAGGTGGACTATAGAAAGCCAAATATTTGGGGAACTGCAAGAGTTACTGGAAGAGTCTGAGGTTAAACTACCTTAATAGCAATGCTTCTGTGCGACCAGGATGGATTTATTGTATTGAGACCAATCCTGAATTTTTAATCTTGAATTATTTTCTCAAAGCTCTTACATCCACAGAAATCAGGGGAATGTAGCTTATGCAAACCTGAAAAAAGAAGGCGCGTGCTGTTACTGATGTGAAAATTAATGAATTTATTTTGAATACAACATGAGTAAGTCAGTGGTTTTTTTTTTTTTTTTTTTTTCTGAATAAATTTAGTGCCCTATATCTCATGGAGGAAAATGCAATGAGCATGCCAGGGGAATAAATAGCGAGTGTATGTTTTTGAACTCATATCCAAATGCACTACTGGAATGTGGCTTGGAGTAGGCATTTTATCCATTGTACAGCAGTACATTGCAAAACCATGGAATCTACAGGTGTAAAATTAGCCAAGATAGGATATTTCCTTGTTTCTTAAATTCTAAAGAAGTACAATGAATAGTGTGAGGAGAAACAGTTTCTTTTCAAACTACGTAAAAGATGGCCGTGGAGTTCCAAGAAGTTCTCCTCCCTATTTTGTGGTGAGATGTGCAGGTGTGCTGAATTCCTGGCAGATCAGACTTAATCTGCTGCTTGGTTTTGCTGCTTTGAGAACCAGAATCAACCTGGGTGTTTTACCTCTCAGTCACTTTGCAAATGGACCACTGGCTGGATGGCAACTCTGTGCACATGCTGTGTGTGTGTCTACGTTGTAAAGTGAGATTAAACAGTAATTGGTGGTCCTTGCCAGGAGGTGTTTGATTTAAAGGTTCTCCCTACTGCAAAGTGTCCATTTCTTGTCTTTTTACAGAATTCTCTATTGATATAAATGTGAACCTTGCAAAGGAGCATAAGCATTTTTCAACTCTCTGCCATTGTATCTATGACACGTTGTGAGATATCTCACTAGGCTCAGAATAGCAAAATAACTGCAGCAGAGCTGCAAGTGTTTAATGCTGATTCTTCTCTTCATTCTTACAAAAGCTAAAGGTTCCTCTAGCTTTTCTTGCTATTCCAGTAAGTATGTCTTGCTAGGTGAGCTAGATCAGACTGGCATGCATTTGGACCAGACTGTATTAAAGCAATTTTTCTCTTCTTGTTACTTGAAGTCACTCATTCACAGCTTGGTACTGTGTTGTGTGGTGTTCTGGATACATACTGTTGGGGTCATCTGCCCCTCAGCCCTCTGAGTAAGGAGGGAAGAGTTTTAGAGCTTCCAGTTCGGCATTAGATTTACAATTTTACAATATCAGAATCAAGTTAAAGGGGGAGTAAAGGATTAGTCCAGAGCCAGACTTAAACCAACCAACAAAAAATCCCACAAAAAAAAAATAAAAAAAAAATCAACAAACAAAAAGCCTTATCTGGGGAAGGAATTAACAGCATTATTTCTTTTCTACCATGCACAGTTCCATGCATCCTCTCTTCTCTCTTTTTCACTGGCAAAGGAGAAAAGATCTTTTGTCTCCACAGCCTAATCGGAAGGGTTCCTCAAATGTGTTTACACTGAAATGGGTGGTTGTTGCAGTGATTACTTTTACAGGAACAGCAAGTGCTGCATCAACTAAAATTATGCGAACTGTGTGTGACATCTAGAGTTTCATTTCCAGTGAGCTAACAAAATATCTAAGTTAGATGCACAGTACATCCATTTTACAAACATACAAAATTCGAAGAAGTACCAAATCATACAATAATAAATCAGGGTCTTGCACATGTTGGCCTGTGTGGCTTAAAATATCTATCATAGAATCATAGAAAGGCTTTGGTTGGAAGGCCCTTATAGATCACCTTATTCCATCCCTGCATGTGCAGGGATGCCACCCGCTAGATTAGGTTGCTCAGGGCCTCATTCAAAATGGTATTGAACAACTCTGAGGATGGGGTGTCTGAGCAATTTCAATAACTAATTCTATCAAGGAAACATTCAGGCCTGAAGGGAGAATGTATTAGCAAATTAATTCATTGTGATGAAGTAATCTTCCTGTTGCAAAGAAAAAATTAAAATGAGCATGATGTTTTTCCTTACATGTGTGCTATTTTTATATATTTATATTTGGATTTATAGAATGCATGCAGATTATGGAGAAAAATGTACATGGCAGCAGCATGCAAAGTGGCTGGTCACCCAGCATTGCTGAGAGGCTTGTTCTCCCAAGCAGGAACACATGGTAAGCTCCTCTGTATGCCTTCTGACCCAAAGAACCTGCTCAAAAACTGAAAGTTTTGTCAGAGAAAGCTCCAAACTGAGCTTTTCTAGAACCACGCGGGGGGGGGGCGGGCCAGGAGCATCTTCCAGGTTCTCACATCTGATGGAGAGCTCTGGTACAAAGGAGAGCTCACAAGCAAATGGCTGAGAGCTTTATAGAGCAGCGGCTACATCCTCAGACAACTCCTGAGTTGAATAGAGAGCTAATGAAGCTTTTGGAAGAGCAATGTAGTGTGCTCTCTGCAGCTCCTGCCTAAGAGGAGGGAAGTGTGTGCTGCACCTGCCTGAGCCCTGGAGCTGGCTGTAAGCTTTGCTGTATGTGTGCTGTACAACAGCACAACGCCTTATGGCAATTGTATGAGTAGTTACTCCTACCAGTGTCGCAATCTCATGTTAAATGTAAAAAGAGCTCCACTGGCCTGCTATCTTAATGTTATACCGAAGAAATGAAATGATACAAGTAGGCAAGGTATGGCCTCAGTATGATTCTTTTCTGCAATTGCCCTTTGTTTCTATTGCAAAATCTTGGTGAAACATAATCTGTTTTTATACAGTGGGGAAGATTCTCCCTTTTTTAGAAAACTCTTGCATGTAGTTAGTGCTTGTTTCTTTTAGGGAGGAAAAAACATTCCCTACTGGGAATGAATAGTACTGGCGACTGCAGAAACATATGGACACATCTTATGGCTATATTTGTTATTAACTTTTATGGAGTGAAAAAGTAGTGGCTTCACTAAATTGTTTTAGAGGTGTGAGAAAGCTTTGTTCAACAAAAGTTAGGATTAGCTGGTCAGGTCAGTTAAAGAATTTAGGATTAAATGTTTTTGAAGCAGTCACTTGTGTGATCCTACTGTAGATTAATTTTGTTTTTAAATACAATATTCCTTGGAGCAAGTGGTTACAGATCAAGAATTACATTTCTAGTAAATGTCTATGAAGCACAGTACTGTCCCATGAAATGCTATTGGAGTCTACAGTTTTGCATATGGAGATAGGTGTGTGGAAAATGTGTCATATAGTGGAATATTTTGAACATTTGTTCAAGTCCTGAAACAAAGGTGAAATATTCACATCTTTCAGTTTGTCTTTGAGCTTTCTTCTATTCAAAACTGTTTGCCACTGGATTATTCCAAGACAATGAGCAAGGACTCTTACTTGTCTGACTCGAGTTCAAATTTGTAACTTTACTGGAAAGTAATCATTACAGTTGTTCACTGCAATGGCTAGGCCATAGGTCACAGGGTATGACAATGATTGTTGCTACTATGCCTTAAATCAGAAATGACTGGGTGGGATTTGTCACCGCCTCAGTGGAGGCACCAGACTGAGAAAGGTGCAGTGCTGGGAATGTGGAGCCACGGGTGAGCACTGGCCTCTGTTGCAGGCAAGGACCTCTTGGCTCACTTCTGTAGGACTCTCTGGTGACCAACAGAGAAGCCAAGGCACCATCGCTGCCACAGCCTTTTTTAGCCCTTGTGTTGCTGGGCCTTGTTTTGGTGAGTCAAAGACTTACCAAAGACAAGGGCTGCAGCTTTGTGTTTTCACTCATCCTTTTCCCTTCCTCCTGTCAGCTGGATTGTTTCCTAAAACCAGGCAGATTCAGGCCTCTGCCTCTTCTTGGGCAATTTATTTCCCAGAAGGTAGGGGAGAGACTGTGGTGTTCCAGGTAGCTGCTCTTTAACGTGTCTCATACCTGCACAAGGGTGAGATGATGGCTTCCCATGGTGCAGCAGGCCCTTGGTTCCTGGCTCCAAAGAACCTTCATTTGACATGGGCCGTCTTGTTAGAAAACTGTTTCTTTTTCCTTCGTGGTTGTAGCTAAAGAGAAGAGGATGGCAATTCAATGCTAATAGTTGTCACAGCTCCTGTGATGTCCTTGAATCCACACGAGAGAGACTGGAGACCCATCTGACCTTCTTAGCCTAAGGTACAGGTGGTCTCCTTTTGGAGCTAGCAACAGCCTACCATGGTGCTGATCAAGACCTTCTGTTCATGTGATGATGCTTTTTTTTTTTTTTTTTTTTTTTTCTATCAAGGATATTTGCTGTAGGATGTAGTTGGACAAAATACATTTCCTTCCTGGAAGGACAGCTCTCATCTCACCACAGGTTTTACTCCCCTTTCCAGAAACTAGTGGGAGTTCTTGTAGGAAGCAATGAGGGAATATGGTAAGCAAGCCTGTGGCCCACAAAGGATCTATGATCTTGAGTTGAGCAGGAGCAAAACCTAACAGCAAGGTGCTGTTGTACTTGATACAATAACACTCTCTAACTGAAAATATTCACTAGCAGTTTGGTTCAGCAGAAAAATACTAACCCGAACAGGTCGCTGTGCTTTCTGACTGAAGTATTACACTCACCACCTCTACAAATACCTCTATTCCTATAGCACCCCGAGGAAAGTTAAGGGAACCTGTAAAGAGAAGAGAGCAGTCAAAGCACCCATTCTTTACTGTAAGGAGGGCAAAAAGATCCTGTAGTGCTGTCTCTGCTCTTACAAGCCTGACAGTACCTTTTCTGTTCTGTGTGACTTTGTCCTCTTTCTGTCAGGATATCAGTCCTCACACCATGCCATTTCTCTGCTTTATTGCGGAGCACAAAGTGATGTGGCTGCTTTTGGTTTTTGTATCAACAGCACTCCTGCTGTAAACCTAAGCACTGAACTAACAGTATTTAATTGACTAGTGCTGGATTTTCATGGCAGACCACCTGGGGCACACCAGCTCTGCTCCTGATGGCAGCCTTTTGTGCCATTGATTTTAAGTGTAGGATGGTGGCACAGCATGCATGATATTGGAACAGTATCGACAGAGTTAATTTACACACCGGTTGGTCTTGATCTCTTGCAACTGAAGAGCAGAATCATCATGAGGCCATGGATGAGTATGGGGAGGGGGGCTATCTAAAATACTTTTTGATGGAGGGCTTTAAAAAGTATTTGAGCTGGTAGTATGTCAGAAGGCTTTCCAATAAACACATGGGCTTCACTTTCCTATTAGGAAGCTTTAGACTGATAAAATCACTTGGCACAGGAAATTTTAGAAGGAAAAGTGAAGGTTTCCTCTTGTTTCTGCTTATATAGAGCTGGAATATCTCCTGTGGCTGGGCTGGATTTACCTTTATGTTACTGTGCAGACTGAAAACCTGTATAAAAGCAGCTTGACTTTAGGGAAGAAATAGAAGAATGGGGAAAAATAATGCTGTTTTGGAGTATTGGGAGGGGTGTGAAGGGACATAACCAACATCTATGGATGTTCCTAAGCTAATTATGATCTTGTAACAATGCACTGAGGAACCTAGACTTATTTGTGCCAGGTTTTATGTGCCATATGATCAGCCTGTAGCAGTTAAGCAGTGGCTTAGCTGATCCTGCTCTAAGAGTGCCTTAGGCTTTATGCTTGTTGCACTGGGTGGTCTGAAGTCTCTTCTGTAATTTGCATGGCACCTTCCCTGCTCTGTCCTGTGTTGGGGTGCTGCTGAGGATCCCCATGATTTTCCTGCTAGTTAATGTGTGCAGTTTCACATCTCTGTCCAGAGCCTTGACCGGAGATGTCTTCTCTCAGGCTTTGAGCAGGTTGTATTTGCATCCCTGTGATAGACTCCTGGGACTGGTAAAAGTGCAGGCCTGGTACATTTTGAGATAAGTAAATCAAGGAAAAGTGGATAAATAACGAAAATACCCTGAGACAAATGTGTTACAATGGGCAAGATTAACTTACATAAAGGTAATAGACTAATAGAGTAAAATGACTAAGGTAATAGAAGCAGGAGCCAAGCAAGGTATTTTTAATGTGGTGCAGAAACACATTAATCAGACTAAAATGCTGTTTGTGTAACATTCTGTGCCCTACACAGAATGTGAGGTCAGTAAATCTATCCTATCTGTATGGAAAATTTGTGGGTCGGTATAAGCAGAAAAAGCAGCATCAAATAAAAGAAAGCAACTGCCAGTAAAATCAGTGATTAAGAAGCATTGAAACAAACACCCCAAAACTACTGGAAATGACAGTTTTGAAATGCTTGCACAGTGGGCCTCTTTTTGAGGTACCCAGTTACAAAATAAAATGTTTCAGTTTCCGAGCTTTGTAGCTGATCAGCTTAGATAAGTATGGATTGCAAGTTATTGTCTGTTTCTCAAGCTAGCTTCTTATTATCTACAGAAGACCCCAAGTTAGAGGATAATTAAACGAAAGGACCATTTCAGAGAATTATCTGGATAATTAGTTGTGATAAATATGATTTTGCTTTAGAGCACTGAACAAATAGAAGTCACTGAGTTGAGACAGAAAATCATATGGGATGCCTTTCATGTGAACATATTTATTATCTGTTTTAATTAGAAAACTAAGTCACAAATGCATAATGTAGAAGTACTTGTCTGGGCTTTCTTTTTGTTAAATGGCTTAATTTCTGGAAGTTCATTATGCTGCACTTCATATCTACATCTTTTTATGGCTATGTTAGTGGCAGTGTTTTATAGAAGGACAACAAAGTGTGAATTATGGAGAGAGATTAACATTTTGAACTGAGTAGGATTTATATATATATATATATATGTATATTGGTCTGTTGAGTTCTGAATTTCAAAGGTTTTGTGTGTGTTTGACCTTATTCTGATGGCTGGAGCCCTTAGACTGTTATAGTACACAAAAGCTACTACAAACAGCACTAATTCTGTGATTGAAACTCACCAAAGCAAGGAAAGTCTGAATGAGGTTGAAATGCTTTACTTAAATTACTCTCTTACTCCAATCCCTGGACGCATGTGCAGAATGTGAGCACATAAGCTGTACTGTGACACCAAAAAGTTTCACAGCAGGAAATTCTGAACACCTTTGATGAACAAGAAATAACCACCGAAGATGATCAATGTTGGTCTTTCTTATTCGAATGTTGTACATTTTTCATTTCCTTCATATCTCACCTTTTAGCTTTAGGAATCACAAAGCAAGGAAAAAATATATATATCTTGCAGTAAAATATCCCCAACCCATAACATTCCATTTGTGCCTGGGAAATCAGTCATGAAACTTGTTGTTTTGATTGCATTCTGTGTACATCAAGCTTGTCTGCTTTGCTGTTGTTGGAAAAGATTTTTGGAGTCTTTGAAGAGCTTGTTTGATTGGATCAAAATTACATGGGAAATCAGGATCCAAGAGAAGATCAGAGTTGAGGAATTTTTTAGAAATGCTGATTTAGAACACGTACTTAATATCAGTCACAAGCATTAGGCATAAGTTTTAGTACTGAGACACAAGTGAAGTTTGAAGTACCGTAAACAATTAAACACTGTTTTTTAGACAGGTTGCCCAGTACTAAGTACCTCAAAATAAAATAATAACAACAACAACAAAATTCCTAATTGTTATCTTCAAAATAGACATATTGTTCCTCCCAGGACTTTTAAATGCAGACCTGTCATGGTGTTAACAGCTCTGGTTTATATACCAAAGGTATCTCCCTCCTGACTAGTAGGGGCATCAGTTGTTGACTCCATTTGATTCTTTCTATTATAGGCATTCTCAGATCTCCAGATTCTTGCTTCAGTCCTTTAAATAAAAGGTTTCCTTTCTTTGTGCATGCATTGGCTGTAACACACTGGAGAATGGTTTTTTGATGGCTTAAATTATTATTTTTTTTTATGATAGTATTTAAAGGCAACAATGTGTTGTTGACAAGTACTATAACATTAAAGCTCCCTTAAAACCAGGGTCCAACCACTGGTCTGTTGAGATTTATTTTTGTCATCTCAGTGGCAATTATATATATATTAAAAAAGCTTAATATTATGATTTTCAGTATTATGATTTAAGTTTAATTATAAGCCTTGAATTCAGATGAGACTTTCTGATACTTTGATATCTTCTAGCAGGTTAGAAGGAGGTTGCAGACATCTCAGCTAATTTCAGTGGAAAGCTGTGTGATGTATGCTGACTTCTACCTGAAAACAAGCAAAATGTGGCTGAACGTCACTTTCAGTTCACCCCAGTATGGAGGGCCCACCCATCATTTTGAAAGTCCTAACAGTAGCTGTCACCCCCAGGCAGGAAGCCAGAAGTAAGCTTTTGCGGCACTTAAGTCTTACTTAGGCTGTATTTTGAGAACCAAAGTGATTCATTGACCATATGCCATCCTTCTGCCCAGTAGGAAATTTTATGTTTTAACACAGGACTTGACCAGAATTCTTGTAATTCCTGGAGTCTTGTACAGATCTGCTGTGCAGAGATGATGTCTATTGTGAATTTTTGGGTTTGCTGGAGTCATATCTTGAAGTGAAACTTAATTTCACAGCATTTCTCACAGTCATAACACCCGTGTCACTCCTAGGGAAATTGAATTTATTCTTTAGTAAGGAAAACTGTCAAAAGCTCCATAATTTCAAAAAATATATGCAGCACTTTTTTTACACATTCACAAAATTATTTTTACTATTTTTCATATATTTGTATGTATATTTGTACTTTCAGAAATAAATTGTTCTCCGTTTGTTAAACAGAGATGGTGTTTGGAGAACGGCAGCTTGAGATCCAATATTTTGATGATGTAGTGTTTTCCCTTTGGGCAAATTATCTTCCTGTTCCACTCCCCCGTTTCTAACATAATAAAGGACTTATAGCTGTTCTCTTTGGCAAAGTGCTATGAGATAGCACTTTTGAGTAGATAATGTGTGTCAGGTCTTGGTAAATTCTAACTAAAATATAATTTTTGTAAAAAAGGTCATTTGACAGCTAATAAAATATCAGTTTTTACAAATGTGTTGTTCTCAATTAATGCCTTCTCAAATGATTACTTCATTTGACTAATTTTAATGGAATATTTCATCAAACTTCATGAATTCTGTTACTCAAACAAAAATACTTTATAAAAAGAGACTTTAGTAGATGAAATGTTTATAGCATTTTATACATAGTGAGATTTTTTTTCATAAGATTTCATTATAAGCAATGCATTTTACGTAGTAGCTTTATAAACAAAAATTGGTCCAAAACACACCTTAAAATACAGAAAAGTCTTTAGAATGATTTTTTATTTTTATTTTTTTCATTTTATTTTTTATTTGATCAGTTCTAATTGTTGCAGAGTACCTTCATGTGCGTTTCTTCTGGAAGAACTTATGCATGTAAAAGTGCTTCATTGCAAAATATTTTATTTTGCAGGTTTTGTTTAGGTAGTAATGGTCGAACAGGAATGGTAGTATTCAACCTGAACAGATCATCAAAATCAATCCTTTATTTATTTATTAAGAACTTGATAGTTCTTAGAGGAAAGTTCCCTGTTAGAGTTTTCTCCTGCAAATCTTATCACAGCTGAGTCCTGGAGGTCCCCTCAATATGGTTGTTAGTACCACGCAATATGTGTATGTTAAAAGACACTCTTCTGTGATGAGCATATCTGATTTATACATGCATATTCAACTTAGTCTGGAGAGACCTCTGTAGTTCTTGTGAGATACAGGATTGAAAGGATCTCTGCTATTGAATTAAGTCCCCCTGCAGTCCCAGGTAGTCCCCTTACATGTTAACCTCTGCAAACCAATAAAACCTCACTGTAAGATAGTTAGATTTCCTGCTCCTTAGTGCTTCTCCAGAATTTCATTCCTCTCATGGTTAGAAATTATGCTGCCAGTTTAACCTTATTTATGTCCAGTTTCTCCCTGCTTGTTCTCGTGCCACTGCTGGCCTATAGCTTAAATAGCTCTTTTCCTTCCCTGGTGTTTACCTCTTTGATATGTTTATAGAGAACAATTATATTCTCTCTCAGCCTTCATTTGTTAAACAGTTGCTCTTCTTTTCAGATAAGCTTTCTATTTCCCTGATCATCCTAGAATCCATTTTGTGCGCCTGCTTCAGTTTAAATAGCACAAATTCATAGTTATTTTTTTAAAATTATTTTATTTTATTTTTTTAAAGAAATGGATCACTGGGATTGCCTCGTGGGGCTGCAAAGGACATTTCAGGACTGCCTGATGCCATGTTTTTAGTGGTTCTCTGTGCCTTCTGCAATAACCATTGTTTAATATCACACAGAATAGCTCTACATCTAAACGTCTTTTAAAGACCTCCAGGGATGGGGACTCAACCACTTCCCTGGGCAGCCTATTCCAGTGACTAACAACTCGTTCAGTAAAGAAGTTCTTCCTAATATCCAACCTAAACCTCCCCTGGCACAACTTTAGCCCATTCCCCCTTGTCCTGTTACCAGGCACGCGGGAGAACAGACCAACCCCCACCTCGCTACAGCCTCCTTTCAGGTACCTGTAGAGTGCAATAAGGTCACCCCCGAGCCTCCTCTTCTCCAGGCTGAACAGTCCCTGCTCCCTCAGCCGCTCCTCATAAGACTTGTTCTCCAGACCCCTCACCAGCCTTGTTGCCCTTCTCTGGACTCGCTCCAGCACCTCCATGTCCTTCTTGTAGCGAGGGGCCCAAAACTGAACACAGTACTCGAGGTGTGGCCTCACCAGAGCCGAGTACAGGGGGACAATCACTTCCCTGGACCTGCTGGCCACTCTGTTTCTTATGTAAGCCAGGATGCTGTTGGCCTCACTTGTGGTCAGATATTTCACTTGTCCTCTTTCTCCTCAAACTGATGCCCTCCAATCTTCTGCCTGCATTTCTCAAACACTGCTACCTACTACTTCCTTCTACTGCAGTATTTCATCCTTTCTCTTCTACCTAATTCCTTGCTATCATATGTGTTTTTTTTTTTTTTTCATGACAATGCTCATAAGGTTATTACTTAACTGCCTTCATACTTTTTTTTTCCTTCTCTGAGTCCACTAACAAAAATATTACTAAATAAGAATGGCTGCAAAATCAGTCTTGGAGAATACCCATATTTACCTTCATAAGTCCCATGTTAAGTAGCCAGTATTATTTCTTATTGTGCTCCCGTATGTTCTTCTAAAGCCCAAACATACTGTAGTGAAAGTAAGTTCTTAGGTTAGTCCAAGCCATTCAGATTAATCTATTTTGAATTTTATTTTACTGTTTTCCCTTACTTCTGTATCTCTGATTATTGCTTCTTTAAAAATTGATTTGGGTATGTCACTGGAATTTATTATTTTTTACTCTTCCTTAAGTGTAGTTAGTATATTTGCTACTGCTATCACAGTATATTTCATGACAGTTCTCCTAGAGTTTTTGGATAGATGTGATTTGGACCCATTAGTTGTGTGAATTCAGGTCTTTCAACTTTATATTCTACCTCACTTCAGCCTCTCTTTTATAGTAACTCATTTTTTGTGCCTATATTCTAAAACATGTGAGTACTCTGTCCTGTTTTCTATAGTGAAAATATGCTAAAGTGCTTGTTTAGTTTATGGATCCCACCAAGGTTATGTTTAATATCGATCCCATCCTCATTGTCTAATGACCTTGCTCTTTTCTGCTTTCTTCTCTTTACCATATATGTATCAAGCTTAAAAAAAAAAAAAAAAAAAAAAAAAAGTTTGCTGTGCACTTACTTTTTCTTTGAATACTCACCACTTGCCTGATGACAGTTCTTGATTTATCATTTATATATCCCTTCATTAACTGTTATCATGTCTTTACATTTTTATTTTTATTTTTATTTTTTTGTGCAGGTCCTATATTTTAGACCTCTGACCATTCCAGTTGT
The DNA here is from genome assembly GCA_011076525.1 of Nettapus auritus. NCBI lineage: Eukaryota > Metazoa > Chordata > Aves > Anseriformes > Anatidae > Nettapus > Nettapus auritus. The sequence goes on from CM021765.1 coordinate 89,416,920, forward strand.
TTCTCCTTGCATTGTGATCTACACCTCTCCTGAAGTACCCATGGTAGACACAGTACTTAAAGATTTTACACAGCAGCAAGAGTGCCCTACAGTCCTGGTTTCAGTTAGGACAGTTTTCCTCCTAGTAGCTGGTAGAGTGCTGTGTTTTGGATTAGGATGAGAAGAGTGCTGATAACATGCCGATGTTTTAGTTGTTGCAGAGCAGTTCTTGTACCAAGCCAAGGACTTCTCAGCTCCTTGCTCTGTCCTGCCAGCAGGCAGGCTGGGGGTGCAGCAAGAGCTGGGGGGGGACAGACCCAGGACAGCTGACCCAAACTGGCCAAAGGAATATTCCATACCACCTGACATCATGCTAAACAATATATAGGGGTGGCTAGCCAGGGTGGGAGGGCCGGCTGCTCGGGATAGACTGGGCATTGGTCAGCGGGTGGTGAGCAATTGCATTGTGCATCACTTGTTTCATACACACTATTATTATTATTATTATTATTATTATTGTTTTCTATCTTAATAAACTATCTCTATCTCAACTCTCGTTTCACTTTTCCATTTCTCTCCCCCAACCCAGAGAGGGAGAGGGGAGGGTGAGTGAACGGCTGCGTGGTGTTTAGCTGCCGGCCAGGTTAAACCACAACACCTACTTCATATATTTCACAGAGTATTGTTCTGCTTATATGTTGTGGTACTGTGTCTTTGTGTCTTTTGTTAGTCTCACATTGCTGAAATGCATGCAGTTTATAATCCCCTATAATCATCATACCCTTTTATGTTGAATTGCTACTTGATCAGTTGTTTCCATCTTGTATTAGTGCAAACTGATTGCTGCTGCCTGTGTTGTGCCTCACACTTGTTCTCCCAGTTGAAGCAAAGCCCATTTTTGCAAACACTTTTATCCAATTTGCCAAAGCAATTTGAATTTCAGTCCTGTCCTGCATGTCCTCACAGCTTTAATGGTTGTCTATAAATTTAATAAGCATATGCTCTATTCCATCATCCACATCATTAATGAAAATATTGAATGGTCTCATACTGAGGACAGAGCTGAGGAACTGCACTCAATACATTTTTCCATTTTGATAGCAAACTATTGATTACAGTTGTCTTAGGATAAAGTTAAGAGGTGGTTTTCTTGGCTGGTCAGTCTTCATCTCTGTAGACATCCTCACTATGCTGTTAATGCAGTTGTCTGTCTAGCAGGGTTATGAAGTTTTTCTCTTCATTTAGAATGCATATATCAGACAGGGTTTTGTCCACTTGAACTGGAAAATTTGTGTGCCTTCTCATTTAGGTCCCTGTGACCTTTAGTTCAGTTGTCTTTAATAGGCAGATCTGAAAGTTGACCTGCTCAAAATGACAGGCTGTAATTAGGAACCAGGACTGTCCCACATTTAATTTAAAACTATTTATATCATGCCATCATTTGCTACTGTTTGCTGTTTGATAATGTCCTTACAATTTAACAGGCTAAACTATATTGTTTTTTGTTAGTTTGATAAACAGAGTGAAAAAGTTTCTTTGCTACCAGTCTGGTAGGTCTAAGGTCCTTCTTTGATGAACAGGACTTACTTTTGACCTGTTTCTGGAATTTTCTTGGCTGGGCTTGCAGAAGAGCCTGCTAGTAAAACATGTATTTGGCTATATGCTGATTTGTCACATCTTCTCTGGTATTCTTGGTGAAAATGACAACATGCTTTAGGTACAGTCATTGGCTTGGCATTTAGGTTGCTTTTTGCAAGTAATGGGTGTAAGGGAGCCTGGAGAAGGATCAAGCCTGGCTGCAGGGTCTGACCCTGGGATGCTTCAGTGTCTAGGGAAAAAAGTAGGGCGGGAGACACCACTGCAGGCCACATGTTTGTTCTTGACACCCAGAGAGACTGAGAAGCCATTACTGTGTTTCGGCTTTAAGCTGTCCCTTCTGAGCTCACTTGTAATTACTAGTGCTTGCTGCCTTAGTGGAACCTGGGAGAGTTGCAGCACTGCTTGCTGCCAAGATTTTGTTTTACAGTTTTGAAGATGGGTGCTGGAAGCAGTAGCTGGAACTACTGCTGCAACTTGAGAGTAGCTGTGGCTACAGAGGGAGTTGTGTTATGACTACCTGTTAAATCTCAAGTGAGACAGTGATTTATCTAGTCTTCCTTGCTTTTAAAATGATGCTGTAATTCATATTAGGTATATTGCATCTTATCCAATTTAGAACCCTTCTCTCCTCCCCCACTGACTTTCATCACTAGAAAAAGATGGAGAACACATTTAAACACCTACAGTAATGGTGATCAACATTTCTGTTGAAGCAGACAGGTTTTCGAGCTGTTTTGCAGTTTTCATGAGGAGGCAATGAAACTTGCCTTCTGGAAATCATCTAGAGTATAAAATGGGACTTCGTTAGAATGGTGATGCTTATTCATTGATTTAATTTGTCTTTTTTTATTATTATTATTTTATTATTAGATATCAGATACAAGGATATCCAGATATTTGAAATTCCCTTTTACTGAGCAATTGATGTCTAACACTTTGATTTTGCTTGGTCTCTTATTGAATGAAAACTCACTGGGTTGTATTTACATGAATTGGATAACTTTTGAAACAGAAAGCTCAGCTTTTGTCTTGTCTCTATAAGATCTGATTCTTTGCCTTTTTTTTTTTTTTTTTTTCCTTCCAGCTCTTTGAGCACTAATGATTTATATATTCCCTGTTTTGTATCTGAAAACTAGCCAAAGATTCTGCTAGATTTTCATGTTTGTAAGATTTTCTTGGAAGACTTGGACATATATAATTTCTTCTTTACTTTTAAATATATATTCTTCCAATATCACCAGGTATATTCTTCTGTTTTTCAAGATACTAGTCTATTATTATCACATTTAAAAAACGTCTAAGTATCAGATCCTCCAAGATTTTCAGAACAATGCATGCTCAGCTGTGACCCTTGGATTGGTGAGCAACAGTACAGCCAGAGGGTTGAAATATCATACAAAAATAACATATATATATTTTTCTTGTATGTTACTAGCAGATTTAATAACTTTGTTCCTACTAATACATCACTTCTTTAATTAGGTCAGATTATGGATTATTAAGAAAAACCTATTTTTAGGAGGAGTGGAAAACTGATGCAAAGCAAAATGAACCTGAAACAGGCTTTGGTCCAGGCTGTGGCCTGGATGGTGTTTAGTGCTTGAGAATTCTGACTCTTCTCCTGGCTGTAACGTGAAAGCTTCAGCTTTCTGCCTGAATGATCTCATCACACATGTGCACAAAGAGCCCAAAATGAAAACACTCATATTGCTTATCTGTCTATCTTCTTGGTAAGGAGAAACTCATAACATCTCTGCAGAACTTCAGACATAAAAAATGCTATATAAATGCTTAGTATTATTATGACAAATGGAGAGAAGGCTGAGAATAGGATACAATTGCTATCTATAAATGCATTAGGGAGGTAAACTCTACAAAGGAAAGAGATATTTAAGGCAGAGGACAATGCTGATGCAAGAGGAAACAGCTGTAAGAGGGACATGAATAAATATAGGCTGAAAAGTGGAAGAAGGTTTCTATTAGAGCAATGGAGCAGCCTTCTAGACAGAGGTGCAAGGTCAAAATTCTTGGTTTTAAGATTGAATTTGAGATATTAGAATCATATGCTGTGCTTATTGGCCCAGAGGGAAACTTTAGGTTTGGGGATGCTTTTCTGTTCCTCACTTGGCTGACCAGAAAATGCTTTGGCTACAACCAGAAATCCTTCAGAAGGTCTCACCCCTCCCAGCATAGTCTGAACATTTCCTCCCTCTGAGAGAAAAGAAAGAAATAGAATGCGAACTGGTTTTGTTCCCCAAATAAAAGGTGTTCATCCTTGCTTTAATTCATACTATATGTCTGAGGATACTACCTCCTTATATCATCCTATCAATATACATACTGCAAGAGCAAAGTATAGCTTTCTGGATGTGCAATGACAGGGTAGTAAGGAAGTATAATTTACATACCAGTGCAATTTGTTGCTGGAGTTGCTAACATTCATTCCTATGATCCTAAAACTCCATGTATGTGCAGGCAGGGAAACAGGGATGGTGAGTTATGCAAAGAGTGGAGAAATGTAGGTAACATTTGGCTAAATGTCTAAGCGAAAGCTGTTGCTCAGGCTCCACATGCAAAGACTGAGGTTCTCATTTCTGTGTGAACCTGCTCAGGTGACTTGGATTTATGGCTGGCTGCATGGAAGCTCTGGCTTCTCAAGACCTACAAGACCTACCTATAAAACTGTGAACAAAAAGAGTCAAATACCAGTCAGCAGGGTATTTCAGATGGCCAACTTGAGTTATCTAGTGCAAGTAGCAGAGTGAGAGGTGTCTTCAATCAATTAAAAGAAAAGCTTCTCCAGGGCAGTTCCCAGCAGGAGTTTAACTACAAGAATAGCCCTGTGGAACTATCTAGCCAGGCCAGGAATACAATAGGGTGGGGAAAAAAAAGCCTTAGAACTTGCCATTTGGATATCTACAACTTTGATGAAACCTAACTAAAAATAATTCCAATGTGTGTAAGTCTTTGCTGTCTATCTTTAGGAAGGGTCTTGAACATCAGAGTTGTGACTCATCTGCTACAAACTTCACAGGTAAACCCCATTCTGGACAGTTGGATTAGGATCGTGTGCTGCATAATATTGTGCAGAAAGGAACCAGAATTTCTATTTGTGGAAACATTAGCTTACTGATAATTGCACTCACTGTATGCTATTAATTAGAGGCTAGACAATGATATTGCTGTTGCCATTGACAACTGAGCCTACAACCTTGGTTTTTTTTTTGATACTAGCATTAGGAGATAAAAGTCTGTTCCCCTTTTGCTGTCGCATAAAAATGGCAGAAAGTCTGGCACCACAAAAAAAAAAAAAAAAAAAAAAAAAAAATAAAAAAAAGGATATATATATATATATTTAAATGGCCAATAAATTTGCATTCACATATGAAGAATATGTCGTATGTCCTGCTGGATAACATGATCCCAAAAGGCCGCTGATGCTGTCACCTGAACATGAGAAGAATCAAAACAGTACTGCACCATTCCACAGTGTCTGTAGGCTAGTGTTGGTTTGGTTTTGAGGGAAAAGCAATTCTAAACTTCATGTTCAAGGGTGATGAATTTCAACCATGACAACAGATCTTGTGAGACACATACCATAACTCAAAGGAAATCCTTTGTGTTGCAACCCCCATTTTTTGACCATGAAAATGGCAGGCTATGTTTGTTCCTCAGGTGATAAACCCAGCCCGATGCTTCATATTTATAACTTGGTGCAAAGCAGCTACAATGCTCCATGAATTTGGGCCAGCACTTCTTGATGGGACTGGGGCCATCTGGGGCCTCACAAACCATTTCAAAGGAGGATAGCAGATTATCTGTTATCTACAAACCTGCTCATGTATGTTTCAGCATTTCCCTACCAGAAGCAGCTGGGAAAGGTGATTTTGAAGTAACATGAGTGGGTTAAGGAAGTATAGATTGTTATTTTTATTTTTTGATTATATATGAGGAACTTCATAATATGAAGTTAGAAGTATCATTGTATTTTGACATTCTGAAGGAGGCCGGTCACTACGAAACAGAACCATCTCACACAAAATTATTTAATTCTGCAAAAGAAGTGTTGTTGATTTTGTTCTCATATTCTGTCTTGATACTGAAAGCTTAACCTTTTTCATTTACAGCCTATTTCATGTGTGTTTTGTCAAATTTTAAATCGCATCTGAGTTACCACTGCCTGCATCAATAACAGTGATGATTTTTGTGAAATACTACTTCCCAGATCTGTTAAACTTCCCTGAAGGACGTTTGCTGAAATGGTTTTCCGTGTTTATATAACCACTTGGGTCATTAAAGAATTGAGAGGGGATTAAAAACCAGATTGGAAAAAATACTCCTTCTGCATCTAGAATTACTGTAGTGCTTTGACCAGGAAGCACTTCAACACTGTCTCAAATGGGCTATCATAAACAGTCTTTATCTAATATATCACTCCTGCCAGTTTCATATACGTGAATAAGGGAGGCCATCAGTGGACTGAGAAAGACCCTGATAAGTTGGATAGAAGTAATGAAATGTGTCTATATTAGGATACAGAAACCCAGAGAGGTTAGCACTCAGCTCCCTGCTTGTTTTCATTCAGTATCTAGTACAAATTAAACTGCAGTGTATAACTAGATGTGGAATCCTCTGGATAGAAAGGATTATTAGCTTTGGAGGATATGTGTATTATAGGCAGCGTGGGAAGCACGCTTTGCTGGCATTGATTAAACTGGAGTACACATACCCCCGATTCCTGTCAAGATTGCTGCAGTCCCACTGGAGTCCATGCTGCTACATTTTCACACTTCCTGTGATTTACACAAGCTAGATTAAGTCTATCACAACATATGTTTGTAGCCTGTACCTTAAGCCTATCTTTGCCCGCTGCACTGAGATGTTGTGAATGTAAAACAGGAGGAAACCTATTACCATAGTCAAATGCATATCCACCCCCATCGCTGTGCTCATAGGCTTTCTCCGTCCTGGTAGATTTAAGGGTTTGTGTACCGAGGTGGGTGAGGGTCACAGGTCACAGCCATCCATGGACCTGCACAGGATGGCACTGCTTCCTTCTCTACACTGCTCGGATGAGGGGTGGCCACTGCAAGAGAAAATCATGGGCTTCTCCTGATTGTCAAGGCTGTGTCAGATTAAATTTTTGAGGCTAAAAATAAAACAAAAAACCTTCCAGTGAATGAGCTTCTGCACTGGAGAAATCTGTCCCCTTTTAAGTTGCAAACTTGGATTATCACTTCTGCTAAAAGTTAAATACAGGACAGGAAGGAAGATCTCACGGTTAAGTACAATTCCCAGCTAGTGCAAATACTCTGTTACATGATCCCCTTCACTTTAAGACTGTATGTTAAAATCTGTTTTCGTATGCCTGTTACTCCTATCAAAATACTCCTATTCCTTGAGTTCATTGAACTCATATCCCCATTTAAAACGTCTACCATTTGTTCTTGGGCAAACTTTTAAGTAATTTAGTGTATAAATATAACTCTCCTTTCAGTCTTCCTATTCCAAGTCTCTTCTACACTTCTCACCAAAAATTTATTCTTTGGTTATCTCTGTAATTCTTCCTTATACCTCTTCCATTTGAACATTTCTTTCTCTGAATGGCATTTGCTTTTTTTCACAACCTCCTCATGTTCCTGGCACTTAGCTCTCCTACAAATGAACAAGTGGAAGCAAGTTCTTCTGCTCCTTAGGCATTTTCAATGCAGAAGCATTCAGTCTGTAAGATATTTTTTTTTTCTTCGTTCCAAAGATTGTGATCCTTTAGTTTGTACTTCTAGATTTCCCATTTTATTATCCAAGACTTCAATGTTCTCTTTGTGTGTGTGTATACTGTAGTCCATTTTTTCCCTGCAGTGAAAACACTTTGAGTCATTCTTTCATCAGTATTTTTATAATATTTCTTCCCTGATCATTAGTGACTTTCATAAAGCTATATCAAGTTATACAAAATGGGGCATAGCTGTTTCTTGAGGAACTCATTTATAATCTCCTTTCAGTTATAAACCATAAACCTTCCCTTTCAAAAAGTGCACTTTGTGTCTGACTTGAGACAGCTTCTCATCCTTAGAATTTCTCTGCTAATCCCCATCTCTTCCTGTTGTACTAATAATTCCCTGTGTGTTATCATAGACTTCAGTAAGTTAAGGCAGATGAGATCAATCACATGTCCTTTGTCTAGAATGTAGGTTATCTCATCAAAGAAATGTATGAGATTAATCTGGTACAATCTACTTTTGGTAAGCCCATGCTGTATTTTATGCCATTTCCAGTTGACCTTCATGTCTTTAATTATGTTTTGACTTAGAAGCTGCTCAGAAGCTTTGCATACCACTGAAGTCAGAATTCAAGAACTGTAGTTATCCATATTCCTTCTCTCCTCCTGACAAAACTCTTACACACAAGCACTGTATTTTCTAGGTATTGGCCTTATGGTACTTGATAGAGCTATTAAAAAGTAATGTTTGACAATCAAGAAGCTGCAGGTCTATAAAGCAATTCCAGTTCAAGCCTTTTATACACTTGACATATAATGTGCTGACATTTATTGGGGATTCTTGCACAAATAAAAACAACCCACAGAAGTTAGACTTGCAGAAAGGTAAGTGTAGGGAACAGTGGACCACAGACAGGAAAGTTTTCATGGCATTTTGGCTGAGAAAGGTGTGTCTGTGTGTGAAATAGAACCATTCCCTAGAGAGTGTGTTAGTCTGATACATGTGACCTAGGCCACATCTCACTTTGCTTCTAACTACCTTAACAAGGGTAGAGGTGCATAACATTATTTGGCTGCCCAACCAAGGGAGAATCCAACAAATATAAGCTTTTCTCTGTGCCACTGTGGAGGATGTCCTTTGGCAAGGAATGTTGCTGGAATGCTGGTACTGTTAATTACAGCCACAGACATATTTAAACTAGAATGCAGAGAAGATCCTACAGGTGCATGACTAACACAACACCCAGTTCTTCTCCAAAAAGACCAGTAAAATTGCAAGGAATAGGGAAGACAAATCAGGCTGCTCGGATTTCAGTTGACTGACAAGAGAATGGGCACTGACATCTCTGTGTCAGCCAATGATACTAAGAATTTTTAGTTAGTCAAAGTCTGTGTTGGGGATGAGGATCTCCAGAAAGTGTTTCCCACAGAGCTGAATGTGTAAAAAAATAAAATTAAAAAAAATGTGGCAGATAGATGAGCTTTACTGTAGATCAATGTAGGTGATGGAGAAAAGTAATCTAAATTACGTTTGCATGATGCTGAGCTTGAAATTGGCACTCACAACTCAGGAAAGAGATCTTGGAGTTGTCCTTGACAGTCCTCTAAAATCATTGCTTAGATATGGTGTCAGCCAAAAAAGGTCAGCACAGTGTTAGGCATCATTAGGAATGTATATAGAGCAAAAATAGAAAGGATTGTTTTGCTCCTATTTTAAACCTTGATGCATTTTTGAGTGCTTTGTGCTATCCTGTTCTCCACAATTTAAGAAGGACATGGTGGGTATAGAGAAGATATTGGGAAGGGCAACCAGACTAAGATGAAGAAACTGCTTGATGAAGAGAAACTAAAAAGAGCAAGATATCTCAGGTTGGTGAAGGAGCTGAGGGGAATATGATGGTTGTTTATGACATCAAGAATAGGTGGATAAGGTAATCTAAAGAGCAGAAGGTCTGCTCTTTAGGTCTGCATGAAGAGCAGACCTAAATGGTCTAGTCTGAGATCTAGGTCTCTGCTTCTATACTGCTAACCTAGACTAGACCTTGCCAAGTGCAAGTCTAGAACAGGGAGTATGCGTTAAAACTAGCTGAAGTTGATTTAAGTCTGATAAAAGAAGGTACTTTTCACACAGCAGAGAAGTAATTTCTGAATCTCTGCCAATAGGATGCTGTGGAGGCAAACTACATTAGGAAGATCAGAGAGGGAATTAGACAAATTCATGGACATTTAGTTGGGTCCACAAACTGATGCTAATGGAAATAGGCTGGGATGTGTCCCCTGATGTCTTCAATCCAAGATTTGTGGATGTTACAGGAGTGCAAGGAGACAAATAGCTAAGTAGCATCTTCTTTGCTGCTGTTGGAGAGTACTAGGCTTGAAGGTCTGGCCCAACAGGGCATTCCCTATGCTCCTTGTGTTTCAGGTGCCCTTAATAGTATGGGATTTGCTGCTGTAAGCAGACTCCAGAATGGGAAAAGTCTGCCTCTCAAAAGGGTCCACAGAGTCTTACAGTGGGGTTATTTCTATTCCAATGGGGAACACCAGGTACTTCTCAGCGTCCCATGGGGCATGTTTTCCTTGACTGATTTCCAGCTAAGGTTGTGCATTTGATTCTGGCTGGAGATAAGAGCTACTTATCCAGCTTTTCAGTCTGCATGGGCTATCCCTCTCACTAACAATACAAATTATATATATATAACATATATATATATAACATATATATATATAATTTATATATGCACATATATATATGCATATATATATGCGCATATGTGCACACATAAGAAAACTCATTTATTCTAGATAAATATTTTGAAGTGGAGTGTGGCTGAGGGTATAGATGAAGGCAGTCACTTATTTGATTGAAATCCTCATTAACTTTTTATAAGCCTTTACTCTTAGTAAGTCCCTCACCTTATAAACTCCATTAGGTTTGTGTGTTTTGGTTGGTATGGAATGTTTGCAGCGACAGAGGAATTATAGGTCATTTTCCATTTTCTTTCAATTTGTTTTCACCTGAGGGGGGATCTACCATTATGTGGCCAAGTTAGAAAAGATATGACTGTACCATGCAAGCCCTTTTCAAGATAACAAGATATTTTGTTTCCTACATTTGTCTGACCTCACCACTGGCCTTTTCTGGTTTGTCCTTTTAAAATATCTGTACATGTGAGTGCAGAGGGCTGATGCACTGTCAGTTATGAGACAGCACACTGCTGGGTCCCCCAGGGATTCCAGCTTTGCACTTGGAAGCATTGTTTCTGAAAAAGGCAGTGCTGGGAGGGAGACTGAGAGAGGCTAGATGTGCTGATGCATTCAGACTGCAAGATTTTGGGGTTAGGTACTCTCATTTGTATGCTTGTGTTTATATATATTAAAAAAAAAGAAAAAGAAAGTATGCAAATATTTGGTCTTGCAAGAAATGGGCCTATAAAGAAATAGAGCAAACCAAACAAGGAGGGAGAAGGATGGCTTTGAAGCTGGAACTCAGGAAAAGTGCAAAAACAGAAGGGGAATTCTAATAGACTTAGGTAAATAAGACTTGGATCCAATTTAAATAACCCCAAACAGTAAATACCAGAGAAGACATCCCCAGTGGTAAGAAGCAGAGGAATGCAAATGTAATAAGTTGAGCAAGACTGTAAGGGACATTGTACTGCTCCCACGTGGAATAAGTCAACATGCTTTTCCAGGAAGAAGGTGGCTTCCAGTGGAAATTCCTGCTGAGATCTGTGCTCCTGCCTAGGTTGGAGCTTGCAGTGGTCACTCAACTCCTCCAGGCTTTTTGGCAGTCTAATGTGCTGAGGGAGCTGAGGCAAGAGACAACACATCCTGCTCCGGAAGGTGGTATTAATGAACAGTCATCTTTTAAAAGTCATTTGTTTCATGAAACTCAGAATAGGGAAGGCATGCAAAGAGAATTGGGCAAGAAGTATTTTCAGCTCAACTGATGTCTGCATCTGGCCTTTGCCATTCAAAACAGACAACAAAGTGACCCTGTTTTGTCTTGCAAGTGGTGACCTGAACTGACTGCCTCTCTGTCCATTATTCAGTGCCTAGGCTGCAAAGTACAAATCAGTTCAAATTCAAGGATTTATATCCATAACTGTATTTGTGGGTTACTTACATACAGTATCTTGCTTCAAATAAAGCACTTATTAAGACATTTTATTCAACACTTTGTAGTTATAAAATATCCACAACACCTTTAAAAAACCTAAGCAGAACCTTTTGTAATTTAACATCAAAACTTACATATCGATAAAGGAGATGAGTATTTTAGAAAAACAACTCCAAACGATCTAGTTTCACTAACATTGGAAATTGCAGTATTTGGCACAATTATTTCAGTGCTGTGTTAAAATGATGAAAGGCTTAGAAGATCAGAACATAGTGATTGATACGGAATTCAGCTTATCTGCCTTAGAAGATGTGATGAAATGAAGATTTGTATGTGTACAACTTATGATTTATCTCTGAAATTAGAGGCTCTGCTACGTGTATCAGGGTTATGTGACAGGCTGGTTTGAATGCAGCATTCTTATTTTCTCTATTGGTCCAGTTGTTGTCTGTGTGTTGAATTGGACTGTAAAAGCTGATATGTGTGCATAAATCTTCCAGTAAAATGGATTTGCTCTGGGGAAACAGACTTCCCATTTTCCCTCCCCTCACCTTGAGGCATATTTTAACAGATCCCTAAAAATATTGCTAAATGATTAGGACTCCTAGTAAGGGTATGTGATTCCACAGTTCCTAACCAATAAGTCTTTGAGGAGGGGAATAGAAGATGATTAAAAAAAAGATGGGAGTGATGTTATTCTGGGGACTTTCTTTTATATTAGGACAAGATGTATGCATTACATTTTGTGGTGGTAGAAGGAAACACAGGAATATGAATACAATCGTGTGTACCTACCAAAAGAAGTGAGCTATAGAGAAATGTTTATGACTTTCCCATTTCCCTTGATCAGTCAGAGAGAGCTCAGCCTGATCTGTGACACAAAACTTTGCCCTCTCAGGATTTGAAGGTGGCTTTCCAGGACTTTATGACTTTGTACCTGCAGTTTAAACCATAGAATCAAATAGACCCTGATGATCAAATTTCTATTATTAAACTGTGGAAAATGGATTACATGAAGATATGCCTGCATGAGAGGGTACTGTGGTACAACAGGAGCAGATGTGTAGAGTTTAGCACTTGCTTTTGCATACCCAAGACCCCTGCTATGTGCGTGTTGGTGGCTTTGACCTCAGACTAGCTCTAGACTGTCCATCAACCCAATGCCTTCTCATAGCTACACCAGGCCAGGTGCACCCCAGGGGTGCATCTTTCAGTTTGACCTCAGTTTGCAGAGTTTGCAGCCCAGTGTGAACTCAAGTGCAACATGTGGGAACATCAGGACAAGTGGCTTTCCTGTGCTGAACTAAAACTATCACCAAGCCAGCTTTGAGCAGAAAGCCCAGTGCCCATTCCGATTTTTTTCTGGAGGGTATGCATGCTCTTTGAACCATGTTGTATAGCCAGAACATTTCGAAAGAAGTGGGAAATGGTGTAGAGGCAAAGCAACTGCGAATTAAATTATTGCCATATAGAAAACATATGAATAAGCTCCTGTATTTAAATCTAGACTGATATTTGCTTCCCGTTAGGAGTCTGGAATGAACTCTGCCAAAATATTAGGATTTCTGACTGACTTGTCACTCCCCCTCAGCCATCTTTAAAGTGGGTCAAAATGTAAATGCAGTGCCTTGTACATGTAATGAAACCTTCCTGCAGCAGCTGATTCACTGATGGGAACAGTCTATTGCCTAGTTACAGCTGAGAGAAGATTATTCTGAGTTTTCAAGGCATAACTGTGCATTTTGGCACTGAAGACCCTGAGTTTGACTCTCGATCTCTGTGACTCTACAAGAGTGCATATTACAAAATAATATTTTCACCTGTATAAACTGGGTAGCAATGGTAACTGGTTAACACCAGCTGAGCATAAGGGTCATTGGCTGGTATCATGTTTTTGCAGAAGTCAGGGTGTGGGGCTAACCTCTGTGGCAATGCTGGAGTGCTTCTGAACCAACAAGTTCAGCAGCTTGAAGAGAGTGTCTTCCTCCTCACCTGTACAGACTAACATCTGTTAAGAGTCAGATCCATATATATTAGTAGTCAATGCTTTTAGGTTCAAGGGTAAGTGTACCATGGCTGCATACCACACTGCACCTTGTGTTTTTATCAGTGTGACCAGAGGGAAAACATGGCAGGGTTCAGTTCCAGAGAGGGAGTCTGAGACATGGCTACCACATGCAAGGAAGGCAGTGGTGAACTGCAGGTAAACAACCTGCTTTGCCATGGGCCTCTTCACAGGCTGCATGGAAATTTCTGCTCTGTGCCTGGAGCACCTCCTGACCTTCTGCACTGACCTTGTGGTCTGCAGGGCTGGTTCTCACTCCTTGTTCTCCCAGCTGGTGTTGCACAGTGTTTTCCTTTCTCAGTTAAGGTCTCAGAGGCAAAACCAACATTGCTCACTTGCTTAGCTCTGTCCAGCAGCAGGTCCCTTTTGGAGCCATCTGGAGCTGGCTCTGGTCTAACATGGGGCAGCTGCTGGTCTCTGCTCACTGCTGCAGCCCCCTACTACCAAAACCTTGCTACGTAAACCCCATACAGTTGTCACTGTTCATCTAGCCATGATACCATTTGGACTTGTGAATCTCTCAGGAAGAAATCTGCAGTGATTTGGTAAATCAGGTCGAGTCCTCTGCTACTTGTTGTGCTAACCTTATGGCATCTTTGTGGAAACATTTTTGATCATGAGGCTATGTTTAGTTAGCGTGTACAGAAAATGCAAGGAATATGCTTTTGAGAGTTCAGTGTGCTCACCTTGTTTTTCAGCACAGTAGACAAACTCTTGGCAGAAGCTTAATATTCAGTACTGACTTGAATGCAAAACTTAGCAGCTCAAGAATATTAGAGAAAAAAGCTTGCAATTTAAACTTTTTTTTTTTTTTGTGGGTGCAAATGAATGCACTACCACTGAATTGAACAGAAATATCTTTGAGTACCATCAAGGTTCTCATTTATATCACCTGAAGAGGATGCCTCAAATGCAGCTGGGAATGTACCACTATACATTAAATCATTCTTAGGCATTTATACTTTGTTTTGCACTGTAGCATTTTACACAATATACTAAACATCCAAATAGATTTAAGCATCTATGAGAAATTGGGGCTTGTGATTTTTAGCCACAGATAACAAGATATTTCTTCTTCTCTAATACACAAATGATAGGATTTCCTCCTCTCCTCTCCTCTCCTCTCCTCTCCTCTCCTCTCCTCTCCTCTCCTCTCCCCTTCCTCTTTTGAGTCATCTTACACACTAGGCAGCACCACAGTCCTTTGCAGCCCCTTTAGCACAGTCAGGTAAGTTACCTCCCTGTCCAAGTTCTTCTTCATCCAGTTTAAGATTGACAAGGTCATGTCCTTGGTTTAATGAGGACTCAATAATGCCTCTGGGAAACACAGAGCTGGTATCAATCCTACCTTGCCTTCAAAATTAATTGAAAAAGCACTTTACCAGTAGCTCGATGACTACCTCAGAACATGCAGACTAAATTAAAAGAGCCTGGTTTTCACTCTGGATATTCTCCACCCATAGCTTTGATGAAATTTATAGGCAGTAGTCTCAAAAAAGCCACTCTTCCTGAAGCAATATTCACCTGTCCCTTGACATAATTTTAGTGCATCTTTCTCTCAAAATATGTTTACACTTTGATGTTTGCATATACACTGATGACAATCTTTCTATATGCACACAGGCTGGGAACAGCTTTTGAGAAAGTATTATTGAAGGCATGTTAAAAATTGCTTGGTGGCCAGAAAGCAGTCACCTTACTGAAGTCTGAGTGAAACATAAACAGCAATTCATAGACTACAGGAGATGATAAATAGTCTGTCTGGACTATTTAAGAGATTCACTAAGCAATGACTCCTTCTCCATAAATGCTAACTGTACTAAATTCAAAAATGTCTTCTGAATAAAATATTTTATATGGCCATCCAATTAGGTTAGCTTTAGGGAAGCAGCATACCTAATGGACCTAATTGCACAAGAAGTATTAAAAAAATCCACTTTTTTTTTTTTTTTTTTTTTTTTTTTTTTTTTTTTTTGGTAAAATATGTTAGACTGTGTTCAAGCAAAAATAGTTTAGTGATTAATATTCTCTCTTTCTAATTCCAGAGATGAAATCTGAAGTGAGCATTGAAATGGTCCACTGAAATTGTAAATAGCGTGCATGTGGGGAAAAGATAGCAGGTTTGTGCTAAATGGTACTTCTAAAACATTACAAAAATAATGTTCTGGGCATAATTGTGTTCCATTAGAGTGGATAGGTGCCTGGCAACAAAACTGAACAAATGTATATAGACTGAGAGAAGAGTATCTTGATGGAAAAGGCTCTTGTCATTTAGTTCAGTCTGAGTATGCACAGATTTTTCTGGTGAACACAAACGGAGATTCTGAAGCTGAAACAAACTAGTTTACAATGAATGCATTTATGGGAAATGGGGGCAAGATGTTCTCTTTTGCTTTTTGTAAGGTTCCAATGCTCCCTTCAGCAGGAAAGCTGAACACATGTTTTTATGAGGGCATTACATGAAAACCAGTGAATAAAAGAATTATGCTTTGATATTTTGATGCCCACTGGAAACATGTAATTTTTAGGGGGGAAGAAGGGGGTTTAGTTTTGTTTTTTAGTTTTGTTTTTCTGAGGTATTACTTTCTCTTTCCTTCAAAGCACGAAGTAAGTCTGGCAGTGTTCAACATGCCTGGAAAAACAGACACAAGGTGTTTCATTTTGCAGTCTGAGAAAAGGAAGCAGTCCTAAAAGAGTCAACACAACATAAAACATCACGCACTGTGGCATGAGCCTGGGTGTTTTGGCACACATACCTTGAAATAATCACAAGGGCAGAGCTGTGACCCACATATGTGCAGACAAAATGTCTGGCAGCATCAGGCCAGGTTATGTTCCAAGTTCATGGTGCTGACTGTTAAAGCAACACATTGTTCTGGGGTGTGGATTGTGCATGTCCCATGCCAGTCTGCCATCCTGTGTCCTTGTGTCCTGCCAACAGTGTCTGTTTACACTGCAGTTGATACTGACTTCAGTGCAAAATGGGGCTTGCTGAGGGGACGGGCACTGTGCCATAAGGGACTCTCACAGAGACTGAAATCGACCCTTTGCTTCAAGCAGATGGGTAACTGTTAATTTGCATACCTACATCTTTAAGCTACAGATGTGCTTAATTTTGTATTTAGTTAGGGGTTTGAAAGTGCAGCTGTCTGCCTGGGTCATGGGTGTGTGCATGGAGCACCTTTCTCAGTTGCTTATGCTCTAGAGCCTGTGGCACGCTGGCCCGAATGGCATGGTGTTATGCTTTGGGGCTGTCAGAGAGCTGTGCCTGGGCCTGGGTCTTCATTCCCATGGGCACACAATACATTTCTCTGTCTTGGAGAAATGTATTGTCACCTTCTAGGCATCCGTTCTTTGGCAGTAAGACCCTGGATCCTTGTGAGTCTCGTCCAGTTTTGACCCAAGGAACCAGAAAGTTTAAAACATGTTGGTTACATCTCCTTTGAGAGAGGCTTTTGTGTCTCTGCTGAGTAGAGAGGCAATGTTCTCAAGAAAACATGTTCAGTGCCTGGCTGTGTTTCCTCTCACGATTGTACAACATATTTCTTCCTCAGGGGCTTTTCTGTCTATGTTTGAAAAGTCATTTTAGCTGTCACTTGAGTTACCTCAGGATCAAAAGGAAATGCACAGCTTGCTGCTGAGAATTAGCCTCTTTTCATGCAATTATAATTTTTCTATCACTGGATGGTAAAAGACATATAGGATCAATTCAGTGAATTACCTTCCTACCTTTTCTGAGGTAGACCATGGGAAGAAGGAAAAAAAAAAAACACACACAAAAAAACGAAACTAAACCCAAAGCCCAACCTTCTGGAAGCAAAAATCCAGCAGAGTTTAAGCCTAATCAAGTGTTAGAGCAGCAAATGCCATTGATGTGAATTTAGCATCCAGCACAGAGGCATAGCATACTGTACAGTATTTTGAAGCTCTTGTCTGTGGCTTGGTAACCTCCAGAAATATTTCATACAGAATCACAGAATGTTAGGGATTGGAACAGACCTTGAAAGATCATCTAATCCAATCCCCCTGCCGGAGCAGGAACACCTAGATCAGGTCACACAGGAATGTGTTCAGGTGGGTTTTGAATGTCTCCAGAGAAGGGGACTCCACACCCACCCCAGGCAGCCTGTTCCTGTGTTCTGTCACTCTCACCATGAAAAAGTTTCTTCTCCTATTTAAGTAGAACCTCCTATGTTGCAGCTTGCACCCATTGCCCTGTCATTGGGTGTCACTGAGAAGAACCAGGCTCCGTTCTCCTGACACTCACCCTTTACATATTTATAAACATTAATGAGGTCACCCCTCAGTCTCTTCTTTCCAAACTAAAAAGACCCAGCTCCTTCAGCCTTTTCTTGTAAGGAAGATGCTCCACTCCCTTAATCATCCTTGTGGTTCTGCACTGGACATTCTCAAGCAGTTTCCTGTCCTTCTTGAACTGAGGGGCCCAGAACTGGATGCAATACTCCAGATGCAGTCCCACCAGGGCAGAGTAGAGGGGGAGGAGAAACTTTCTTGACCTACTAACCACACCCTTTCTCATGCACCATAGGTTGCCATTGGCCAATGTTTTATTTCCCTTCAGTTCCTCATGAGATGCCCACAGATGTCTATTGTCAGCTTCCTAGCCTTAAGTTGCTTTTCATATTTGTGGCTGGTGACTGCAGACAAACATGAGACCAAACACTTTCCAGAGCAATATTTCAACTCTGCCATGCGTAGAGCCTGGTGCTTCAGTAATGTGAGAATCTGTCTGAATGGCAGAGGTCTGTGAGGTTGTAGTGGGTTTATGTGGTAAGGTTTTGGTAGCAGGGGGCCATAGGGGTGGCTTCTGTGAGAAGGATCTAGAAGCTGCCCCATGTTTGGTAAGGGCCCCACCGCTGACCAGAGCTGAGCCAATAAGCGATGTTGTTTTGCACCCCTGTGAGAGCATATTTAAGACAGGGAAAAAACTGCTGCGCCTCTCAGCAGCTGGGAGGGTGAGAGGAGTGAGGAACCGCCTTGTAGGCACCAAGGTCAGTGAAGAAGGAGGGGGAGAGGTGCTCCAGGCACAGGAG
Organism: Nettapus auritus; assembly: GCA_011076525.1. Classification (NCBI taxonomy): domain Eukaryota; kingdom Metazoa; phylum Chordata; class Aves; order Anseriformes; family Anatidae; genus Nettapus; species Nettapus auritus. Next base: position 89,435,456 of record CM021765.1, read on the forward strand.
CAGAAGTCCCCTGCAGCCTGTGGTGAGGACCATGGTGAAGCAGGATGTCCCCCTGCAGCCCATGGAGTACCACAGTGGAGCAGGGTTCCACGCTGCAGCCCGTGGAGGAGACGACGGTGGAGCAGGTGGACCTGCACTGACGGAGGCTGCGGCCTGTGGAAGACCCCTGCCGGAGCAGATTCCGGGCCGGACCTGTAGGCCGTGGAGAGGAGACCACGCAGGAGCAGGTGACCCGGCAGGAGCTGCTGCCCGTGGGGGACCCAGGTTGGAGCAGTTTGCTCCCAAGGGATGGACCCCGTGGTACGGACCCATATATGGAGCAGTTCTTGAAGAGCTGCTGCCTGTGGGCAGCCCACGCTGGATCAGTTCGGCAAGGACTGCATCCCGTGGGTGGGACCCCACAGCACAGGGGACAAGAGTAACCGAGAAGGAGCGGCAGAGAAGTGCTGTAGACTGACCATAACCCCCATTCCCCCATTCCCCTGCACTGCTTGGGGGGAGGAGGTGGAAGAGGGTGGATGGGGGGAAGGTGCTTTTGGTTTCTTTCCTTTGTTTCTCACTTCTCTAGCTTGTTAGTAATAAGCAATAAATCTTACTTTCTCTCTATGCTGAGTCTGTTTTGCCCATCACGATAATTATTGCGCGATCTCCTAGTCCTTATCTCAACCCTTGAGCCCCTTTCATCGTATTTTCTCCTCGCTCCTCTTTGAGGAGGGGGAGTGAGAGAGTGGTTGTGGTGGAACTCGGCCGCCCACCCGAGTAAAACCATCACAGAGGTAAAGCAAAAGTCTTAATGCTTCTTAAAACCAGTAGGAAGAGGAGCAACTCCTACATAGCAAAAAGGAGAGGAGAGGTCAGGTATAGGTATTATGTAGAGAATTCCAAACAGCTGGGTTTTGGAGCTTTTTCCCACACATTTATAGCTGTTCTCACAGGTTTTGTTTTCTGCAAATGGTTGGAACATTCCTTTTCTTGCAAGCAAAATTATTTATGGATGGATTCAGTGTTTGTACCTTAGTATCTGTCATGCAACCAGTTGCACACCAGCAAGAACAAATAATACATATTCAAAGCAAGTAAGTTGCAGATGTTTCTAAGACTGGAATAGGTTTCTGGAAATGGTGGTAAATAAGATATACAGTCACAGCATTTGCATTGGTTCACAGATGATTTGCAAGCAGGGAGGAAAAAAAAAAAAAAAAAAAGATGAATATCATCACACAGTTTATTTGCAAAATAAATAAAATAAATCATTTGACCAGCTCTGTTTCTCAACATTAAAACTCAACTGAAATGAAAGAGGACTCTGTAGTTCTTACTGCTGAATTACAACAATTTTTTGAGCTTGACTGTAAAGGAAAAAGTGAATGCTTAGATGTTGTTTGACCAGCAGCTGATGAATGTACTCTTTAGAATGTAAATAGTATTTTTCCAACAACCAGAACTATGTAAAATGAGAATAGACTCTATTTTGAAATTGATTAGACTCATATTTGGTCTCTTAGGGTGTGGGCAGTCACAATTAAACTAAATATAGTAATTGGATGTCCCCCACACATTTCACAGTTTGCATAAGGCTTATTTCATAGTGATACCTTCTGAAACTACAAAGACAAGAGAGAAATCATATTTGCTCATTAAAAAACTGATGATGATTTGAAAGACCAGAAAGGCAGCAATAAAAATTCACCCAGATCTACATGAAATATATAGTAAGTGAGTTTTTTATTTCCCTGTGAAAGTAGATGTTTTAAAAAATAATTTCTTTTTAAAAATCCTTTTATCACAGATGTAATCTAGAATAAAGGTCAACTACAGACTAAATCTCCTGGAAAGACTTAGGCATTTGATAACTCTCTAGTGTGCCTTGTCAAGCAGTCATTGATTGTGAGCATTAGCCAGAGGTATATAAACACTTATAAATATTATATGCAGAAGACTAGCTGCACTTAGATTAATGATTAATAGGTCTGCTGTTGGTAATCCAAGGCATCTCTTTTGCATGAAGAAAGCAATTAGAAACACATTTCTGAATATCCCAGACAGACCTGAGATGGTACACAGCATAAAATTGAAAGCTTGAAGAACCTACATGCAAGAGCCAAAATTAAATGTACAGACACAATCCTATCACCTGACATTTCCTGTTGTAGCTAAGAAGAATTTATTAAATCTGTTAGGCTGAAAATGCAATATTTTTTTTTTTCTTTATCCTTTATCTAGAATCCCTAATTTTATTTTTTTTTTTTAATTTGTTTTGCTTTGTTTCCTTTTAATACATTACCTTTTGTTAAAAAAAAAAAAATCTGTGGCACCTGTCTAGCATTGGTAATCAACAATATATTTAAGAAGTAGTTATTACCTGGAACTAATGAAAACAGCATCATTTAGGAAATGAACAGGGATTAAAGCAGAGCCCTTTAAAGTGTTGCAACTCTTATTTTCATCTTTCATCACTGCATATTGTTTTCCCAATGTCTCCGCTGGTGTGGTCTGTGGTACTGGGCAGTTTTCTACAGTTTACCCTGAGGGGATTATGTGGGAAACAAAGGTACTTCTCTACCTGGTGATATGTGCAGCTTATTGCACATGTAGGTGTGGGGTAGTGTCAGGGCTGGGAGAGATGGAAGGCCCCCAGGTGTGAACACACTTTTAAAGAGAAGGTGGTACCTGCTGAGTACTCATATGGCTTGGTAAGTAATGTAGAGGTAAGTAATGCAGAGCAAAGTAGCGTGGAGCTCAAGTCAGGGTGTGATTTCCTCTTTCGGAAACCTTAAATATCTGGTTTGCTAAGGAAGAGAAGACTGGTGGATCACTGTGTACGTATCAGTCAGCCATCCTCCCACTCTCAATCTGTCACCTCTAGCTAAATTTCAATCAAATTTGTCAGATAAGCAGAGGCCACAAAGGCCTGCAAGATACATTGGCTAGGGCGCTTGTGGAGCCTGTGGGACCCTTGGGTCCTGCAGCCAGGAGGTGGCCCATGAAGCTCACCAAGGACACATGCACTCATCACCCCATGCTCTCTCCCTTGGCCTCTGGAGAGACCCATGGAGAAGGGTAAGGATCGGTGGGAGCTGAGCGCAGTGTGGTGGGAGCTCAAGCAGTGCTGAAAGATGGAATGAAACAAAGGTGCCTGTGGTGGAGGGAATTAGAGTGTGAGGCACACAAAGGTATTGGGAATACAGAGCTGTAGGAAACAGAGTGTTGTTATTCTCCCACTCATAGAGCTTGCTGACTATGCTACTATCCTATGTTACTCTGCATTGCTTTCTATTTTAGGAAATAGCTGTTCAAGGTGTTTTTCTTATTTTTCATTTTAAATTTTAAATTTTTCTTAGCATAAACATAATTTTGCAAAAGAAATTATGTATGCACTGTAATGGCATACTTAGCGATAGCATTTTGAATTACATTCTTAAATAATAATTATTATTGTGTCTTTTTTTTATTTGTAAATTAGGAAATTAACTCCTTCATAATCCCCCTCCAATGAAGTTTTGGAAGGAAAATATATCTAATTGTGACTTTTTCAATTTAGTTCATTAGAGAATAATGGAACGGTTGATTAAACTGTAATTTTATATTAAACCCCAGTTTTGGAATCTTTTGCAACCCAAGGAAAAATCCCTTCTTGTGTCCTGAAATTTCTCCTGCTGATTCTCAAGCAAGAGGAAACTTTTTCAGTCTTCATACGGCTTGGTTATAAAGACTTTGTATTTCTACATTAACCACCACAGCATGCTGTAGATCAGGGGTCTTTCTTTGCTTTGTCTTGAAGCCTTTAAAACACAGGAACATTTGAACTCAAAAAGTCTCCAAACTTGGCTAAAGATCTGAATTCAACCTTGAAGCACAAGATAATTCATGTCCAGTTTAAAGTCATATCCTTAATCTATTGTGCCTACAAATTGTGAAAGGGTCACCAAACCACCAGGAGATCTTTCGTAGCTACAGTAGGTGCCATAAGCCCTCAATACAAACAGTAGGCAAAAGTCTGATGTTAGATACAGAGAAAGGTTCAAACTTTCCTCTGAATTTCCTTACTTTTGTGCATCCAAGGTCAGAACCTTAATGTTATCTGAATATATCGTTTTGTGATTTAATAAAGCAATGTTAGAGGCTAAAGGTCTGCCTACTGTGTGAGTTATTTTTAAAATGTCCTTCAACTTTACTAGACTCTTGAGAATAGAACAACTTTTTTTTTTTTTTTTTTTTTTTTTTTTTTAATGTCACTAAAATCATCAGGGAGAGTGGAGAGGATGATAAAACTTACAATAACAAATATTCACCCATTTTAATTTTACTGGTGTTCACAACTGGTGATCTTCCTACACAACTGGATGTAAATTAAACCTTGCATGCATTGTTTAACTACTACTCAGAGCCTACAGAGCCCTGTCTTACAGGAATCTTCCTAGTTAGCAAAGTGTAGTGGAAACATCTGTGTGATCTGTACTTGGCTCTGGTGAAGCCACATATTGAATACTCTGTTCACTCCTGTTATCCTCACAAGAAGGACTTGGAGGTGCTAGAGCATGTACAAGGAAGGGCAATGAAGCTGGTGAAGGGTCTAGAGAACAAATCTTACATGGAGCAGTTGAGGGAACTGGGGTTTTTAGCCTAGAGAAAAGGAGGTTCAGGAGAGATCTTATCACTCTCTACAACTACCTCAAAGGAGGCTTTAGTGGACTGGGGGTTGCTCTCCTCTCCCAAGCAACAAGCGATAGGACAAGAGGAAATGGCCTCAAGTTGCACCAGGGGAGGTTTAGGTTGGGTATTAGGAGAAATTTCTTCACTGAAATGGTTGTGAAGCATTGGAACAGGCTGCCCAGGGAACTGGTTGAATCACCATCCCTGGAGGTATTCAAAAGATGTGGAGAAGTAGGACTTATTGACATGGTTTAGTGGTAGGCTTGACAGTGCTAGGTTAATGGTTGGACTTGATGATCTTAGAGGTCTTTTCAAACCTAAATAATACTATGATTTTATATAGCATGTGATCTTTCTAGAGCCTCTAACAAGCAGTGTTCCCTCCTTTTTCCTTTTCCCTTCTAGTAATAAAAATCACTTCAGGTAACAATTTCCCTTAATTTAACAAGATTTTGAACACGAATGGTAATTAATGCCAACTAATTAGCTTCTTGATGACCCAGGGCCTTAAGAAGGTCCTTGAGATTTCTTCTGATTCAATACATCACCATTTGTGAGGTTGTAAGTCCATTTAATTTTGTCCTGTCCTGTCTTGGGAGCTCAACTTTTAGTTTTAGGTGTCCCACTGCATAGAAGACTAACTGCATTCTCTTTATCTCCATTTTATGTTGTACTGTTGTACTTTATTCTACTTTATTTCAGTGTTCGTTTCAAGTCTCACCTATTCCTTCTGGTTTAGCTGGAGTTCAACCTCTTAAAACTGCAGGGTTAAACCTTAAAACCTGTGCCATCCTTAGTTATGACCACACTGATTTCTTGGTACATTGGTGTATTCTCCTCAGAGAAGTCCTCTTCAAAGTTCCTTGTCAAAAGGAAGCTGATCCAAGCTGCTAGTTGCTGCTCTGTGCTCTTTGGTGCCATCCCGAAATTGAATAGTGCTAGAGAGACATCAGAATCTGAATCTGCATCCCCTATCTAACATGTGCTTCTAAAATACATCTAATGTTTATTTTAATGTTTTTCACCATACTCTTAAGGACAATAGGAGTGGTAGGGAGAAGAGGACAAAGGTGCTATCTTTTAACTTACACTGCACTGAAAACTGCTAAAATTCCCAGCTATTAAACTGTGGCCCATGATCAAAGATTACTTTCTTGGGCATAACAAGTGGAAGTTTTCCTATCCAATTTTAGCCATCAAAAAATGAAGCATCTCATTAAAGGTAAATGTTTAGACTTTGTCTGTAGTCAATAGAGATAAAATGAAGATCAATTGCTCCAGAGAGCAATTAATTCTATCTTAGCTAACTATCATAAAACAACACGAAAAAGAAAAATCCTCTCAGAGTACATCATTTTCTTGCACCATGTCTCCTTCCCTTCCCTTCCCTTCCCTTCCCTTCCCTTCCCTTCCCT
>CM021765.1:89441623-89516760 GCA_011076525.1 Nettapus auritus
TCCCTTCCCTTCCCTTCCCTTCCCTTCCCTTCGTATTCCTGCTGCTTCAGTTTTTATTATTATTATTATTATTTGAACAGAATATGATGATAAAATTGGTAACTTTTTCTGTAGGTATCTTCAGCTTTGAAAGATGACCTGACAGTTACAATTCACACTCCTTTTGAGATTGAACTGAAAGAAAAGAATGCCCAGTGATGTGTATGTACTGCAGGTCTAAACTCAGCTCCTTAGATTTTTGTCAAAGAGGAAGTGTGGTGCCTGTAGCTATTAAATCTTTTTCAACTTTGCATGAATTTTATAATTCATACATTGCAGATTAGGAACCCCTCCAAAAGAAAGAAAGAAACAAACAAAAACACATCTTCCTGCTTTAGGTAAGGAGACTATTTGTCAAACCCATTTTGACAAAGTCATTACATCATTTATGGCTGTTTCACCTCATCTGGGCATCATATAATGACTTAAATTTTTACACATGTGGACAGAGTCCTAGTTACCTTATATACCTTGAGTGATAGTCTATTCTTCAACCTGTGAGATATAATTCACTGGTATTCAGGTTCGGCTTCATCACTTTAGAAGGACAGTAACACTTCCTTGTTTGACAGAATTTATGGGAAAGTTTTATGTTCCCAGTCTTAAGGGACTTAGGACTCACTGTCTTATGAGTGTATTGTGTGCAGCTCTTTGTGCTAAGTTTCTGAGTTCTTTCTTGGAGACATTTGAGCTGTTCTGTTTATGTCATTATGTTATTTTACATTCTCTGTAGTGGCATTAGCATCAAACACTTTGGACAGTCCCCTGTATCAACTTAGACAAATTCCTTTATTTGATATATTCTGAATTTATTTATTTATTTATTGTAGTTTAATTATTAATCCCAAACTTCTAGAAATCAGTCTCACTGGATGTTTTTTTGCAAGCTGTAATCACCATCTGGTCTCTTATCAAGAGCTCAATTACTGTGATTGCTAACTGCAATTGCAAGATTAGCTCTTTAACCTTAAATTAGTCACAAACTCTTCTGGATTTTCACCTTCTGTTTGCTTAAAACTTCTGTCTGAACTATTTCACTTTTATGACTAGTATTATCCTTTTCAAATTAGCCTCATTTGCTTCAGTTAACTGAAAACTATTACAATTTATTATTTTATTTATTTATTTAGAACCAGCTATTACCATACTTTTTTCTTCTGGCTGTTGTCTTTTTGAATGATGCAGTCTGTTCACATATAGAGGGGGGAATAGTGGATTAATAAATTTCTATACCTCAGGAAGACATTTAATTTACTTTTTTTTTTTTTTTTTTTTTTTTTTTTTTTTCAGTTGCAGACCACTACAACTGGGAGTCACTGTTTACACATTGCTTATTGGCCCTTGCTGGGAGCTGTACTGAAGCACAGTCTCCTCATGGACTCATAGCCTTTTCTCAGACAACTGAATAGGATTTTTCAGTGAAAGAAGAGGTGATTCCTAGCTGGTCATCTCCATTGGTGCATGCATGAGAAACACATTGCTCTTTCTCCCTTAAATAGAGAAGTGTCACGGTGCCAGTGGGTTTTGTAAATCAGGCAGAAGGCCAAAGAACACTGCCAAACCTGCTACCTGAAAACCAGATAAAAAAATAAGCATATAGGCTTCAGCCACCAGCTACACTATATTTTTGAGTTCCCTTTCTTTTAGCGCCTTAAGAGACCTGTTTTTGTCTGTCCCTTCTTTATTAAGTGATCTTGGTCTCTTAACCTCCCTTCTTGGCTATCCAGCAGGTAATTAGTACAATTAGCTTTTGCATCACTATGCTAATTGCTCATATTGCCCAGTTGATTTCCCCAAAAGATACCTGAGGAACCTGCACAGGGAAAAAAAAAAAAATGCAATGCTCACAGTGACAAAGGGTTAGAAAAAAAATGGGACTACTGAAAGACAGGATGGGACATTTGTCACTACCTGATTAACCATCTGTGTGTAACATGTAACTCCTTTCTGCAAGCGATGGATCATACTAGCACAGAGCACGTGGGTAAAATTCTGAAGCTTTAACCCTGGTGAAGGATTTTTATCTGGCTGAGGTTTATTAAAGCTGAAGTTCTTAATGCCTTCTTTGCATCTGTCTTTACTAGCCAGACCACTTATCCTCAGGGTACTCAGCCTCCCGACCTGAAAGTCTGGGATGAGGAGAAGAACCCCTTTATAGTTCAGGTCGAAAGAGTTAGAGACCTACTGCTCCACCTGGACTGTCTCACTTTCATTGGGCTAGATGGGATCCACGCAAGGGTGCTGAGGGAGTTGTTGGATGTGATTGCTGGGCTGCCTTCTATCATCTATCAGCAGTCACGGTCATCCAGAGAGGTCCCGAATGACTGCAGACTTGCTAATGTGATGCCCGTCTGTAAGAAGGGTGGTAAGGAGGACCTGGGAAACTACAGGCCTGTCAGCCTGCCCTCGGTGCCAGGAAAGGTGATGGAACAGGCCATTTTGAATGCAATCACGCAGCATATGTGGGACAATTGAGGGAACAGGCCCAGTCAGCATGGGTTCATGAAAGTCAAGTCCTGCCTTACCAAACTCATCTCCTTCTATGACCAGGTGACCTGCCTGGTGGATGAGGGAAAGCTTGTTGATGTAGTCTACCTATATTTCAGCAAGGCCTTTGACACAGTGTCCCACAGTATCCTCCTGGAGAACCTGGCAGCCCATGGCTTGGACAGGTACACGTTTTGCTGGGTTAATAACTGTCTAGGTGGCCAGGCCCAGAGATTGGTGGTGAATGGAGTGAAATCCTGCTGGTGACTGGTCACCGGTGGTGTTCCCCAGGAGTTAGTGTTGGGACCCATTCCCTTTAATATCTTTACTGATGACTTGGATGAGGGAATTGGGTGCACCCTCAGTAAGTTTGCAGATGACACCAGTCTGGGGGGAAGTGTTGATCTGCCAGAGGACAGGAAGGCCCTGAAGAGGGACCTGGACAGGCTGGGTCGATGGGCCAATGGGATGGGGATCACTATGGCTGAGTGCTGGGTCCTGCACTTTGACCTCAACAACCCCATGCAGCGCTACAGGCTTGGGGGAGAGTGGCTCAAAAGCTGTGCAGAGGAAAAGGATTTGGAGGTGCTGACTGATGTTCACCTGAACAGGAACTGGCAGTGTGCCCTGGTGGCCAAGAAGGCCAACAGCATCCTGGCTTATATCAGGAATAGTGTGGCCAGCAGGACTAGGGAGGTGATTGTCCCCCTGTACTCTGCTGTGGTGAGGCTGCACCTTGAGTGTTGTGTTCAGCTTTGGGCCCCTCACTACAGGAAGGACATAGAGGCCCTGGAGCGTGTCCAGAGAAGGGCTACGAAGTTGGTGAAGGGCCTGGACCACAGGTCCTGTGAGGAGTGGCTGAGGGAACTGGGGTTGTTTAGTCTGGAGAAGAGGAGGCCCAGGGGAGACCTTATTGCTCTCTACAGCTACCTGAAAGGAAGGAGCAGTGAGCTGGGGGCTGGCCTGTTCTCATAGGTAACTAGCTAATAAAATAGGTAAAAAGGACTAGAGGGAATGGCCTCAAGTTGTGCAAGGGGAGGTTTACATTAGAAATGAGGAGACATTTCTTCTCAGACAGAGTAGTCAGACATTAGAACGGATCACCCAGGGAAGTGGTGGAGTCACCATCCCTGGGGGTGTTCAAGGAGAGGTTGGACCTGGCACTTAGGGACATGGTTTAGTGGGTGACATTGGTGGTAGGGGAATGATGGACCAGATGATCTTGGAGGTCTTTTCCAACCTTAATGATTCTATGCCTTTCTATTATTACTTTCACAATTCTAAGTAATGTAATAGCAAAGTTTTCTCCCTAAAAAGACTTTGCAATGGCATACAAGTTTCACACAGACCTGAATGGCAAGTTGATGCTTAAATTCATGGAAGGGTAAAATATACATGAAGAAATGGTTGGTGACCTGGTACGGCACTTGGAAGTGCACAAGTCGATGGGGCCGGACGGGATCCACCCGAGGGTACTGAGAGAACTGGCAGATGAGCTGACCAAACCGCTTACCATCATTTATCAACAGTCCTGGCTATCGGGGGAGATCCCAGTTGACTGGCGGCTAGCAAACGTGACGCCCATCTACAAGAAGGGCCGGAGGACTGACCCGGGAAACTACAGGCCTGTCAGTTTGACCTCAGTGCCAGGGAAGCTCATGGAGCAGATTATCTTGAGAGTCATCACGCAGCACTTGCGGGGCAAGCAGGTGATCAGGCCCAGTCAGCATGGGTTTATGAAGGGCAGGTCCTGCTTGACGAACCTGATCTCCTTCTATGACAAAGTGACGCGCTGGGTGGACGAGGGAAAGGCTGTGGATGTGGTCTACCTTGACTTCAGCAAGGCTTTTGACACCGTTTCCCACAGCATTCTCCTCAGGAAACTGGCTGCTCTTGGCTTGGACTGGCGCACGCTTCGTTGGGTTAGAAACTGGCTGGATGGCCGGGCCCAAAGAGTCGTGATAAATGGAGTCAAATCCAGTTGGAGGCCGGTCGCTAGTGGCGTTCCCCAGGGCTCGGTGCTGGGGCCGGTCCTCTTTAATATCTTCATCAATGATCTGGATGAGGGGATCGAGTGCACCCTCAGTAAGTTTGCAGATGACACCAAGTTAGGTGCGTGTGTCGATCTGCTCGAGGGTAGGAAGACTCTGCAGGAGGATCTGGATAGGCTGCACCGATGGGCTGAGGTCAACGGTATGAAGTTCAACAAGGCCAAGTGCCGGGTCCTCCACCTGGGACGCAATAACCCCAAGCAGAGCTACAGGCTGGGAGATGAGTGGTTGGAGAGCTGCCAGGCAGAGAAGGACCTGGGAGTGATGGTTGACAGTCGGCTGAATATGAGCCAGCAGTGTGCTCAGGTGGCCAAGAAGGCCAACAGCATCCTGGCCTGTATAAGAAGCAGTGTGACCAGCAGGGCTAGGGAGGTGATCGTCCCCCTGTACTCGGCTCTGGTGAGGCCGCACCTCGAATACTGTGTTCAGTTTTGGGCCCCTCGCTACAAGAAGGACATCGAGGTGCTTGAGCGAGTTCAGAGAAGAGCGACGAAGCTGGTGAGGGGCCTGGAGAACAAGTCCTACGAGGAGCGGCTGAGGGAGCTGGGATTGTTCAGCCTGGAGAAAAGGAGGCTCAGGGGTGACCTTATCGCTCTCTACAGGTACCTCAAAGGAGGCTGTAGCGAGGTGGGGGTTGGTCTGTTCTCCCACGTGCCTGGTGACAGGACGAGGGGGAATGGGCTTAAGTTGCGCCAGGGGAATTTTAGGTTGGATCTTAGGAAGAACTTCTTTACCGAAAGGGTTGTTAGACATTGGAACGGGCTGCCCAGGGAAGTGGTGGAGTCCCCATCCCTGGAGGTCTTTAAAAGACGTTTAGATGTAGAGCTTAGGGATATGGTTTAGTGGGGACTGTTAGTGTTAGGTCAGAGGTTGGACTCGATGATCTTGAGGTCTCTTCCAACCTAGAAATTCTGTGATTCTGTGATTCTGTAATAGAAAATAAATATTACAGGCTCTACTATGACCTCCATAGTTACTGAGCATGGTGTGTGCATCACTGGGAGCATTATTTATGTAGTTAGTTTTCAGAAGTCTCTAAGAATGGAAATAGAATCATAAAGTCACCAAAACAACATACCAGAGCATAGAAAAACAAAGTATTTCCTTGATTTTATCGTATTCAGATTTATAGATGAGGAAGGTCTTGGTTGGGGATAGGTGAGGAAGGATACCACCCAACTAACAGAAGAAATTCAAAACCATCTCAATGATGTAATCACAACTCACTCTGTGTTAATATGCCCTATGAAAGAAACTACATTTTGCAGTTGCTCTCAGGTGCATGTTGTTAAGGCCCTGACAGCACTAACAAGCCTTCATGACTCTAAACAGTCTCACCTGGTTCTCCATCCATATGAGACCAGAAGCTTTATTTAAGCTGAGCTTTATTTCTCCCTCCTTTGAGTTTCCTGGCAAGATGGTTGATCTCTATGTTTCGATGGTTGTGAAGTTTTTTGATCTAAACCTTAACTTGAAGACTGCTTTCCTAGCTTGACCTTTAGCTTTACTACAGACCTGCCTAGTAAATGCTGGCTCTGATAATGTTGATCTGTGAATTGATTTCCTAGACTGACCTCAGATCTGACTCATCACTAGGAGTTTGCCTGATGAGATAGGCTATTAGTTGGAGCTGTTCACCTCTGGACCCTCATTACTCAGATACTATGGGGCTGGACCTTGACCAGTGAGCTTCCTTCCTTTCTTGCTGTGAGTTTTCCTTGGTGCTACTGCCCAACCTGCTCTTGCTCGTACCTTGATGTGCACAGATATCTCTGAAAGGCCTTCAAGCAGTGCAGAGGATATCTTATCAAAGACAAGCCTGTGATGCCCTGCCAGACGGGATATACAGCTAGGGAGCAGTGTGAGAATGAGGGAAAAAATATCACAGAATCACGGAACAGTCTAAGTTGGAAGAGACCTACAAGATCAAAGAGTCCAACCTCTGACCTAATGCTAACAAGTCTTTCACTAAACCATATCCCTAAGCTCTACATCTAAACGTCTTTTAAAGACCTCCAGGGATGGTGACTCCACCACTTCCCTGGGCAGCCCGTTCCAATGTCTAACAACCCTTTCGGTAAAGAAGTTCTTCCTAAGATCCAACCTAAAATTCCCCTGGCGCAACTTAAGCCCATTCCCCCTCGTCCTGTCACCAGGCACATGGGAGAATAGACCAACCGCCACCTCGCTACAGCCTCCTTTGAGGTACCTGTAGAGTGCGATAAGGTCACCCCTGAGCCTCCTCTATTATATATTATATTTCCTCTAATGAGAATGGTGAGGATCTCATATGGCTCTTTCATGTATATGTTAGCTTTCTGTAAAGTCTGTGGCTGCTGAACTCATGGAAAAAAAAAAAACTATACCTGTTTGAAGCACTAAAATGTAGAGCTGGATCAGCTGGATACAATTGCCTGATGTCCTAGGAGCAAAAAATGGCTGTTTTCCCAACTGTTATGAAGTGGTGCTACAGAAGCACTGCCAATGGACAAGATGTGAAGCTGGTGTGCTCTACTTTCTGCCAATCAGTGATTTTGTTTGGAAGCATTACTAGAATTTTAATTTGAATCCAGCTCAAGATTGAGGAGAGCTCTGCTAAGGCAAAGATAACTCCCCATATGATGATAAGTTAACCAGTGTGCAGGAGAGCAACTTATTTCATGCACAAGATGTATATTGAATCAGGATGGGAGGCTTCTTAAAGAGGAGGTGGAGAAAATGTACTCCATTCAAATTCCATTAACAGGAGCTTCAGTCAACCTCAAAGAGTTACTTCTAATACAACTAAAGGAAGGTAAGAGTGCTGAGCTTTATTGCTTCTAAAAGTACATTTCTATTAGTAAAAACAATATGCTGCACATGTTTAAATGCTTCTGTATATTTTTACAGAAATAACTTCTATTGTCACCTTTCAAATGTATTTGGAAAACACTGAGTATCTGTCTGCTGTTCTATTGTTTACTCATTGAAGGTTGCTACAACTTCAAGGTGCTGAAAATCACCTTAGTCCTCAGCATAAGGTTTAGGAGGGATGGAAAGAATGTTAAAGGCACATATTTAGATGCTAATCAAGTGTTCTGTGTGTCTTAATAAAAGAAAATATTTCTCTATTTACACATATACATATTATTGTAAACACTTTCTGCGCTTGGCATGCCAGAGATATCTATGTCTGGTCTTGGTTGCCTCAGCCAAGCTGTGCATCTGCTAGAGCTGGATGAACTTGTGGTGCACTTATTACTCCCTCTCTTTCAAGCTGATGAGGTTTCTGCTATCTCGCTTCGAGGAAAGGAACAGTCCATCTTTTGACTGGAAGTTAGTGCTCTTTCTAATGTTGTTTCTGTGCTGGTTGGGGTAGATGCGCTTTCAGAAAAGGCAGAATGTCGGTGTGGTGGTAGTGGTAATATTACTAAGAGTATGCTTGATAACAGATAGTAGTGACATTAGATTTTTTTATATAGTAAGTCTCCTCCATGTTAGTATGTATATTGGGTATTAAAAAATGTCTTGTGAGTAGCTTTGTTTTCAGAGATGTATGTAAAGTTAGTCCTTGTTAGACTAGGCTATGTTGCATTCCTGTATGCTTTAGGTCACTTGAGTATTGTTGCATTTGTTTTTGACATAGGTTCATGATGTTAGTCAGAAGTCTGAGGTCTCCATAGGACTGGAACTTCCAGAATATGTTTCTGAATTTGAAATTTGAATTTTTGTGCCCTTTTTTGAATTTGAATTTTTGTGCCCTTTTTTTTTTTTTTTTTTTTTCTTGAAATGCACCTTGTATGCAGCATCATATGTCCACCTTTCAGAACGAAAGCTGTGTATTATAATTTAGAAGGAGGAAGATGGATAAATGACCCAACTCATACCTATTTCTATTTACAGTTCTAACTGATTATATTATTAATAATGAGCAATCTAACGAGTTTATTGTCCTTTAGGTCATAAAATGAAAAAAAGCAAGCTGTGCTTTTCTCAAATTTATTATCTGTTCAGAATTTGCACAATTATTTTATCTCTCTTAAACCTATGGATGGGAACTGGGTAGTTTATTTGACTTTCAGCTTCTGAGCTGCATTGATATTGCTATCGATAACCCTTATCAGAAGCAAGTGTTTAAATCGCTTGCAGACTAGTAGAAGATAAAGTACAAGGATTTTTTTAATACTGAACTGTTCCACAAACATTTCATGTGCATGTGTATCTTGCATTCTTAGGAGACCTGCTCATCTATGTGGTGGGTAGCCATTTTCTTCACTGTGGTTACCTTGGGGTAGAAAGTGGGGAAAATCCAAACGTGCGACAAGAGCTCTCTAAATTCTTTACCAGATACCACATACTCATAGTAAAAAGAGATGTGAATCTTATTTTCTTCATGTGACTCTTGTAGTCTTCTCCCAAAGTAGTGAGACTGAGAGAACTGTTGTGCTGGCTTTTGACTGCTTGTCTTTCAAAGATAGGTCTGTATGAGTTAGCAGTCTGTCTAGTGGTTGCTTAGTTCTTTCCAGAGAGCAGGGGATGCTCTCTGGATGAAAGCACATGTGTAAAATATCTCAGGCTGTTGCAAGAGGTAAGTATTTGTTGCTATCATGGAATGTGTTGCTGAGTTTCACATTACTGAAGTGCAGTATGTTTTCATGTGGTGCAAGGTTGTATGCTTGGAATTAGTGTTTTGCAAAGCTGGATGGATGTGTGAAGGCAAAGAGCACAGATTCTGGGATAATGCCTTTGGAGGCAGAACCTCACAAGTAACACTTGTGAAATCTGTGCTGGACCTGGTCAGGACAGTATGATGGCCAGGGCTTCTATGAATGAGTTTTTCAGGATATAATGACTAAATAGAAGCCATTACCCGTTCTCACTAGTCTTCCCTCTCAATTCATACAATGTCACAGTTACATCACTACTACTACACTTCTTCCTCTTCTCTCATGCCAACTGTATGTTGGAAGAAGTACTGTCCTGGAGCCTGTATTAAATCTATGCTGGTGCACAAAGCACTGAATTGCTCAGACTAGTCACAGAAACTGAAGTCAGAAGTGCTCTCCAGTGATGCTTTATCAAATCTGTCTCAAGGAAATTAGTTAGAAACCTAATGGCAGTGACAGCATAGTCTTTTCTAAGGCTGGAAGCATATTGTGCAAAGTAATGCTTTTGCCTCTATCAGTCGTAGGGTTATCCAATGTGTGGGAAGGACTGTAATGGGGAAGCTCATAGTTTCCCAGGTCTGCTGACACAAAGTAGACCCCTGCTTATTATACTGGCGTGCATCCTGATGTCTCTGCCTTGTCTCTTGTCTTGTCTGCTTGACTTCCCTTTAACATCACTTTTACTGTTGCTAACTGCTTGCTTGAGAGGAAAATAATGCTATGTTGGGATTTGAGATGTACAGATAGCTTTAAGTTTTAGTTACTGTCAAATTTTCAAAAACTTTGTGATATTGTTTTTCTGAAAAGAGTATAGTTAGATCCTTGCCTATTTACATTAAGTCCCTGTGTGCTAAGGCTTTAGTGAGAAAGAAGGAGGTGGGGAGGAGAGGGAAGGGAAATGTTTTAACTGTATGTCAAGCAGTGGCCTTTAACATAAAACCTGCTATTTTGGTATGAATATTGGAGGAGGCAATCTTCAAATTTGTTTTCAGATGACATGAGTGAAACTCAATCATTTATATTTGTGGAAAGCTGACATTGAAAGAACTTATCCACTCTAGTTTAAAGACACTTGGAACACTTTTTTTACACAAGAATACCTTTATTCATAGGGTGGACTTAGATGGGGAGCATGACATGCTGCTGCAACAGTACAAATTGTTGGAACTTTTTTGGTCCTTTTGTTTATATCTTATCACTTTAACATCACATGTATGAGATATTCACAACCAGGGCTTCTACTATAGAATAAATGTTTAGTTAAATGGTGGGGCAGCTTATTTTCTTAACTTTCTATGCCTTGCTTCTTCAATTGTTCTGATTTATGTATAATTATTCATGCCACCAAATGTTGGTATGAACTAGTGAAAAATCTTTTTGAACTTTCTAGTCCTTATATTCAGACTTTTAATTAACATTGTCTGTAATTCTCATTTTTTTAATTGTTGCTCTCAATATGTTTTGATAGCATTTAGGGAGCAAAAACTAAGGCTTACCATTGCTAATTAAACACCTGTAAATTCCTGCAGATGAGAAAGTAAGGATTATGTAGCCTTTTGGGAGGGAAGGGGGGAAAAATGTAAGCTTTATATTGTAAAAACAGTAGTTCAAGTGCTGTTTAGATTGCTTCATTAATTAGAACTTGTTTTTCATTTGTGCAGTTATGGACAGATTAATTTATTATTATTATTATTATTTTTTTAATGCAAAATAGTCTCTTAGCCAGGATTGGTTCTATACTTTTGCCATGTTCTTGCCCCTGTGTTTTATTCTGGGGATGTGGGAATTTTTTTAAGTCGAAGTCTGTGATATTTATAGCCTTAAAAGAATCATGTATAGGAGCCAAGTTCATTGAGGAGCTTCAGCTGATACATAACGTTAAATTTATGTACCCCTTCAGTGTCTTATGCTGAAGTCCCATTCCACACAATATGATGTATGAACTTTAAGTTAGTCAACCAAAAATTGAACTAAATGGAACTTATGAAGAAGCCAGCCTTTGCACCATGCGGTTTGAATTTTTTCCTCACTTCTTCCTTGAAGCTGATTTAAGGATGCTTTAGACAAAAATTAGCTAGTTTATTTTTGAAATTCTAAATTCTCAAGAGAAGAAACTCAGGTTATATTCTGTGCAGGTTGCTTTTGCTGTGAGGAACAGAGTCTGGAAGGCTCAGAGGGATTCCTTAAAGATGTCTCTGTGCTCAGAGGTGGTTAAATAATGCAAAACCTCAAAGGTTAAGTGACACTGACTTTCTTCTTTGTTCACAACAAGGATTTCTCTAGACAATTTTCTGTAGGCATAGGTGAAGAAGCTGAGCATCGAGAGATATAAGAATGAAATAAAATGACTTGGAAATGAATTTAGGAATTTCTTGTGAGGGTGATATATGAACAGAGATGGATCAAGTCGTTTCCATCCATGCCGAAGGTCCCATGTAATTGATAAATCTTTGATGATTGTGCACATTTTGTTCTCTTTACTTTTAAGATATAAATTTCTTGGCTGTGATTTTTTTTCTTAAGCTAAATGACATTTTGCTTTGTGAAATCTGTCCAGTCACTAATTCGTGCTACTGCTGTCTCAGATTGAAAAGACAACTGCTGATGCTGTGCTGAGGTATGACCTGCTGGAGCTACCAGCAGGAAATTGCATTGGGATTATAGTTTTTCTAATCCTGTTTTTAGGAAAAGAACCTAGACCTAGCACAGTAATGAGAGGTGCTAGAATTGAGAGTGTTCTGGAGTACCATGAGGATTTCTGATGAGTGAATAGCTCCCAAACTTGATTATTATTATTATTATTATTATTATTTTTCTGGTCTTGGGTCTTGGAATGAACCTGTGCTGCCTTAAGATGAAACAATCTGTTCCTCCTGAATTGTGAAGTGTTCCAATACCTTTATTGTTTTTTTTTTTTCCTGATTAAGTTTAAATGTGAGTAATTATTTATGTATCATTGAAACAAATTGAAGACTTGCACTTTGTGGAAGGCTAGCTTTGCTGTTTTGTCCTCTTGCTGCTATTCACATACTTGCTTTAAAAACAGAAGCTAAATCAGTCTACTCTGAAGTCAGCATATATTGCCTTAAAATGCCTTAAATGCTATCTCAGTATTTCCTCTTAGTTGTAACTTACATTCAATGATCCTCCAAGTTCCTGGTTTTAACTCCATGCCTTCAGCTGACTTGCATTTACTTTCCTGGGTAGCTAAGCTCTTAAGGTATGTTTGGCTGGGTTCTTGGTACAGGTATCTTTGTGGATATGTATGGGCAGAGCCACAGTCCTCTGTGCACATCAGGAAGATCAGCAGTGAGCCAGCTCCAGCTGCATTACTGTGAATAAGTAACCCCTATTTGCTCTTCCTTAGCATTAACCTTATTTTTGAGTGGTGTCTTCAAAGTACACATTCTTTCACATTCAGGTGTTAAATAACTATGTGGCTAAAGGTGTTTATGTAGACTGCAAAAAAGCACTAGAGTTCATAAAATAAAAAATAAAAATAGCCTCTAAGTCAGACTAAATGTCATTTTAAAAGTCAAGCACAAAATAAACTTTGTCAAAATATTTTTGGCTGACAACAACAATTTTATTCCTTATTACTTTTATCACCTTATATCTATGATAACTTCAAAAAGTGTTTCCAGAATTCTTGCCCTGAATAATGCACTTTCATAATGAAGGTGGTACGGAGTAGAAAATTGTTTATTGATGCAGGCGTTATTTTTCAAAATTATTCTCCCACATTTACTGCTTGTTAAATGTGGGAAGTATAGGAGAAAGTGGAAAACTCAGTGCTTGTGTGTGCATGCAAAAGCCTATGTTTGACCAAAGTTAGCTTTTTATGAATCTCCAGAAATTTCAGCTCGTATTTTGAGCAAAGGCTTAATTGTGTTCGTATTTCTTCTGAAATTTGTATAAATCATTCACCTAACCTTTTTTAATTAACAAGAGGGGTCCACAGTGTCTAAATCAGAAGACTGTTTCTGCAAATTACTTGCATATGATTTGGTGATGTTGTATATGTTCATTTTTGTTTGGCTGTAACAGGAGCAGGCAGTACCAGGCTTCTCTCTTCTCTGCCAGAACATCCAAATAATTCTGACTAACTTTAGATAAGCACCTTTTAATATTTCCTTATTAAAAAAAAGACTTCAAAGGCAAATATAAGTTCAAATCATGGTGCAAATAATGGACAGTGGAAAAATTGAAACTTTTCACTGTATTATCTTCAATACTATTTCTCAAAGTCAAACTGAACTACTTGACAAAGGTCAAACCTACACTGCTCTATTGTATGTACTGTATATGTTTAAAGTAAGGATCCTTTGTGCCTCATGACCTGTAGGTCTAGCAGTCCTGGAGTGGACTGTGATGGCTCAGAAGAAAATGCCTTCTTCTTTCCTGCCCTGTGAGCCCTATGCTGCAGTGGCTGCTGTAAGGTGGGGAGTAGGGCTCTTTGTAGGGAGGGTCATATACCTTAGGGCTGTTGGTGTAACAGACAAGACAACTACTGCCCCAAATGGGCAACACCATCCTGTTAGACCAGCCACCTTTGAGAGCAATGCCTGACTCTTTTCTGTTGAAAAGAAAAGCATCCATTTTTAATAAATTGTGTGAAAATCAAAGATTTGCAAACCCACCTCCTGAGCTGAGTAGGAAGCTGACTGGGACGAAATGCTCTTTGTTTTCTTTCTCACAAGTTCTCTACATCAAGCTTGTGCTTTTACTTTTGCCAAAGCTTCTATGGCCTCCCTGTAGGCAGATTTCCCTGTAGGCAGATGTCTGGAACACATCCCAACTTGTCTGGGCAAACATGTCTGCAGTGTTTGCTGGCAACACTGCTGGTATGTCCCCTCACCTTAGGGATGTACCCAATGCCTGCAGGGCAAGGCTGTCCCCTTTTGCTCATTGCAGGCCATAGCTAATTCTATCAGTTTGGGATGGGGTGGCTGTGGGCCTTCCACCCTGATGGTTTGGAAATGGTAAAGGTGAAATCCTCCTCTTCATAGTAGGTGAGAGATTGCTCAAATACACTACTGAAGTTTAGTCATTATGAAGCACTGACCATTGTGAGTCAGGTTTAATTTACTGCGTGACTTCATCTCTTCAGCTGTAAGGTTTCGGTGGGCAGAATACAGTGTGTGGTGCTTCTAGTTCTTCAAATGGTTTAATCTTGTTTGTGCCCTATGTTACTGTTTTGAATATTTTTGTCTGAACCCAAAGAATTTCCCATTTACAGCCCTGCTACCTCCAGCTAGGTCAGGAAAAGGTTTTAGGACTAAGGAATATGCATTGTTCTGTTTTCTTTCTTTCTTTCTTTCTTTCTTTCTTTCTTTCTTTCTATCTACTATATATATATATACATATAGCTTTAATTTGAATTACTGAACAGTCCCAATGTGCTCATGCTCACTCATTAGTGCCATAAAAACCTTGAGATTTATTTAGCAAGCCTTGATATGCAGAATATTTTACTTTCATTTTAAATGGTATTGTGCCAAGGCCTTTCAGAAATTATCTGTCTAAAACTTAGTAGCTATCAGCTTCAGAACTGTGTTTAAAATAACTTCGCCAAGGCATATTTGAGTTTTTATTGCTGCATTAAACCACTTTTTATTGTGTCATAAAATGCACAGGCAGTATTTACACTTCTAAATACTTTAAATATGTAGCCTAGCCTTTTAGAAAAGATGAGATATTAGCATCACTCACTTCAGTGGGGTCTTATTTGGAAGAATGATGCAGCCATCTTCTCACTACTGTGTGGATGTGTTTGCTGGAGTGTATGTAGATCTTGGTATGTTGTGTGGGGAGGCAGCCCTTAATGGACAGGCTAACATGTGCTGTCACTGTGGAGACGTGCTGCTGGCCCTTTTGCTGGGATGGGGAACTGTAAATCAGATGAGCAGTAGTCTGTTCGTGCTACTGGTGCTGAGCTGTTCTTGCCTGACCTTGAATATTCTTTAGCAAATTGCCCAACTCCTTTGTGGTATTGTGGTGTTTTTGTTTCTTTTGGTGAAACTGGATAACAACTTGAAATAAATACTCATTGTAAAGTGTTTGGATACTTGCAACTGGAAAAGATGCTGGCAATGTATGATGCTACTACTACTCAGTATGATTTTAAATGCCCTTTTCATCAAAGAGGATATTTTTGACCATTGTTTTTCCATTAGATGTTACTCTGTGAGAATAGTCATGGGGATGTTCCTTAGTAGTTCATAGAAACCTTCTGCATGCAAAGAAGCGTGATTGGTTTGCCTGAGTGCCTGTGAATTGCTTTGGCAGAAATACAACTTCATATTTTAATAATATTTATTCCACATTGCCCTATTAATGTACTTCAGCACTATTCTTGAGAGCTATACTAGCACTGATGGGTAGCAGTCAAATTGCAGTGCTGGTGCAATCTTTTGCATCAGCTGAGGCTGCTGACAAGTGTACTATTTCAGCAACAGGCACTTGACCTTTAAAAACTGGCCTTGGATCACTTAGCTGCTTCACATTCATCCTGAAATTGCTATGACACTTTAATGGGGATGAGCCTGATGTTCAGGTTTAATTGTCAAGACTACTTAGAAGTGGGACACAAGGTACTTATTGCCCACAACTAAATATTGGACTATATAAGCTTCTATTTGGATTTATCTGTTCTGATGCTCAATTTATCCACTTATCAGATGTTTTTATATATATGTGTGTATATATATATATATTAAGTCTGTGATGGGTATCAGAACTGTCATCTAGATAAATTTTTGGATCAGTTTGAGGAAGTTTTAGCTTTTCATGATGCTATTGGAAAGCTGATCTGAATTTTGAAACATCAAGTAATCATCTCTCCCTCCAAATTTCAGTTTGAGATCACAAAAACATTTCTGTTGGTGGATGTGAAACTAAGTGATGCCTTTACGCTTTTGTTTTTTTTTTTCTTGTGCACAATTAAAATTGTGGAAGAAAATACTGTGAAAGCTGCAATACGCTTCTTGGATATTAAAGTAAACAAAATATTTAAATGCTGTCAAAATTAGTTCCATTTTTCTCATATAAAAGAAATACCTTATTTTAAAAATGTTTTGGCTCTTAACAAAATGTTTCATGACAAAATATTTCCTCAAGTTTTTTGAATGTTCTTAGGATAACTGTGGGATTGACACTGCAGGAAAATGATTACTGATTTGAACAGAGGATAATTTGAACTATATTTCAGCTCAGCAGTTCTTCCTGCATACCATAATCTAATGGTTTTCTGTAAGGGGGAATTATCTTTCTTCCAAGAACAAAAAGGGAGCTGGGAGACTTCTCGAGTTCCTAAAAAAAAAAAAAAAAAAAAAAAAAAAAAAAAAAGTCTTTTCTGAACTAGGATCCTGCATACAAATTAATTCCGAAGTCTTCCTTTGGAGATTACTGACAGCAGATTGAAAGCACCACATCTGGAGATAAAGTTTTAAGAAGTGCAGACCATATGTTTGACAAGAATGTTTTTGTGTAAATGAGAGAAGTAAGTATCTGACTAAATGGTGGAGAACTTTAAAAAAAAAAAAAAAGCCTCAAAGCATAAAAATGCCTTTTTTTTTTCAAGAGTTTACTGATATCTGTTGTTTTGCAGTGTAAGAAACAGCATTGTGACCATTCTCTGGACTGTACAATACTCTGCACAGGTAATCTAGACTTTTTTCAAAGTCTACTTTATTCTTACAAGGGCAGAAGACTTTTATATGTTTTATGGAACAACATGTTTGCTAGGATGAAGAGAAACTGAAGATTTGGCATTAATATGGCACTAAAAACTTTAACGACTGTTTGCAGTTCTGTAACTATTCCCTTGCATGGGTTTAATAATACCTGGACCCTTTACAGCACGACTTGTCATTTGGTGTTAGTGGTTTCTGAGCAAGCTCTTTACTGCTCTTCTTTTTGATGCAAGCTCTAGTTGAGCATTGAGAGGTGATCACCTGCTTTGGCCAGCAGCCAGTGACTCTGCCTAGAGCTCTGTCAATATGGCTTGCACTGATAGCATGAATGTTTCCTGCTTGCAAGGAAATAATCTACCACATTCACAAAAACAATCCACTGAATCAGTTGTGAGATTGTGTGAATTCCAATCACAAATTTTATAGAGCTACTCATGCTCAGGGGAGGAGCAGAGGTGTGCTGTGAGCTACATGCCAGTCAATATAGCTGGAATTTCCAACACAGAATAAGAGTAACTATGTCTTCAGGCAGAACGTACAAGTAAATGATAATTCATGGAAAAGGTTCCATAGATCTAGAGAGCACACGTGTCCAGCATACAGGTAGATAAAAACATCATACTATGGGCGAACAACTGAGTGATGAGTAGGGCTCAAAGGGTTATGGTAAATGGGGTTACATCAGGTTGCTGGCTGGTCACCAGTGGGGTACCACAAGGCTCAATTTTAGGGCCAGATCTTTTCAATGTTTTAATAAATGATTTGGAAGTAGACTAGAAGGTGTTTTGAGTAAATTTGCTGATTATACTAAACTGGGAGGATCTATTGACTCTGTCAAGGGTGGAAAGGCCTTGCAGAGAGATCTGGACAAATTGGAGAGCTGGGTGATCACCATCTGCATGAAGTTTAACAAGAGCAAGTGCCAGGTCCTGCACCTGGGATGGGGGATGAGATACAGGACAGCAGCCCGGCAGAGAGGGATCTGGGGGTTGTGGCTGACAGCAAGCTGAATATGAGCCAGCAGTGTGCCCTGGCAGCCAGGAGGGCAAACCGTATCCTGGGGTGCATCAAGCACATCATTGCTAGTTGGTCGAGGGAAGTGATTGTCCCACTCTACTCTGCACTAGTGCGGCCTCACCTAGAGTGCTGTGTGCAGTTCTGGGCACCACAGTATAAAAAGGACATGAAACTATTGGAGTGTGCAGAGAAGGGCTACTAGGTGAAGGCCTAGAGGTGAAGATAAATGAGGAGTGTCTGAGGCCACTGGGCCTGTTCAGCCTGGAAAGAGGAGGCTGAGGGTAGACCTCATTGTAGCCTACAGCCTCCTCATGAGGGGGAGTGGAGAGGCAGGCGCCGATCTCTTTTTTCTGGTGAGCAGTGACAGGACGTGAGGAAATGGTGTCAAGCTGTGACAGGGGAGATTCAGGCTGGATATCAGGAAAAGGCTCTTCACTGAGAGGGAGGTAGTGCACTGTAACAGGCTCCCCAGGGACATAGTCACGGCACCATGCCCGTCAGAGTTTAAGAAGCATTTGGACTGTGCACTTGGTCATATGGACTGAATTTTTGAGTAGACCTGTGTGGTGCTGGGAGTTGGACTCGATGATCCCTGTGGGTCCCTTCCAACTCAGGATATTCTATGGTTGATTTTTTTCCCCACAAATAAATCCGAAGATCTTGAGGAAAACAGGTCTTGTTAAAGCAACTGATTAGAGATGTTTCTCCAATACTGTTTTGGTAATAGTGGCCTCTGACCTTTTTCTCTGAGGACCAAATTCATAACTGCTTCTGTTCATCCTTATGGGAATTGGAGATGCTGTGAAAGAGATGGGTTAAGTCAGAAAAGTTTAAGAAGTGGTAGCTGTGTTCTTGGCAATGATCTTTTCCATTCTGCAGTCATTCAAACAATCTTTGGTAGCCAGGTGCAAGTTGACTCTGGAATGGAGAAGTGGTTGGCTATACAAGCTGTGTATGTGCTAAGATTTCTATGACTTTGTAGGTGTGTATAATCCTATTTTAATTTATTCCCAGTTGTGTGTCTAGTCCACTGAGACACTCACCATTTAATAGAATGCCAACTTTGTGGCTTTGACTTGTTAGAGGAGATTTTATTGTAGGTAGTATAATGTGGATTTTGCAGGTCATTTAATCTCCTCCTTTACTTTTGTTCGCTGAGGTCTTCATGTTGCAGTGTGATATTCCTCCCATCCCCCCTCCCCTTTTTTTTTTTCTTCAGCTGTGTCTTCCTACTGTTTTTTTAAAGCGTTCCTTGAGGTTTGACCTAAAAGATGGGTCTGGAATTCCTGGCTCAGAATCTTTGGGTCTGTCTTCATGTAGGATAAATATATTTTGTTGTGGCAGCTTTTTCTGGTGGGGAAGGGGTTCAGATTCCTCCTTTTCCCGTATAGCCAGCATGCTTAATGCTGATGACAGTAGCTATTGGTAGTTTTACAGTTGCCTCTACTGTGACACATTGCAGTTACTCTTAGACTATCCTAGGCACGTGTCCCATACTTCCACATGTTAGTCCTGACACTAGTTGGAAAAACTGTAAATAACTACATTATATATATTGTTGTTGATGATAACTTTTAAAAAGTCAGGTATTTTTCCTTCAGATATTTTCTTGGGGTACTCATTTTAATGGATATCTTGAGTGTAGACATCTGCTTTTTTATTTTTCCTAAATTGTGCTCTTTTTCTTTAATATTTCTTCTGATTATCACTCAGAGTGACAAGTCTTTGTATTTCCTGTGGTTGATGTAAGGAAAGCTTTTTGGAGCTGTTTTTCTTTAAGACTTTCACGTTATCTTGCATTCTTTTTCAATCCATTACATGGGTGAGTTGCATATGACTGTTTTTACTTTTTCCTTTAAGTGTTTATGATCAGGTTCCGTAAGAAATGATTTGAGAAACTCTGGGCACACAATATTACGGTTAAGTCTACTGGAACTTCAGGATAAGGATGCTTTTGGGGGGAAGACCCTAAGTTGAAGAAGTCTTAAAAGAAAAGACTCAGTAGGAGTTATGATCCTGAGGCCTTAAGGAGACGGAGGGGAGCAAAGGTGGGTGGCACAAAAATAAAAATAAAAAAATAAAAAATAAAAATAAAGCAGGATCAGAATGGGGAGAAGTTGGAGATTCTCAGATGTTTTTACCGGGGGCACGCCTAATGAGTGTAGTTAGTACCTTCAGAGAAATTCTGTTACTTTTTACACATAGATTCTTCTTAACAGCTTTACCATGATGCACGTAAGGTAGGTCTGCTATGTATCTCACTTGAATGTTTCACATTTTGTATATCACCCTGAACACAAAGCTCTTGTTTAGTAACCACATAACGAAAAAGTGAGTAAAAATAGACCCAGCAGTGAACAGCCAGAACAAATCCATCCAGGAATAGGTGAATGTCCTCTGCTGTTGGTGTGGTCAGTTCTAAGCACTGAAAGCTGGTAAGCAAGTGTGTGGCTAATGCAGTTGGTGCCACATTCAACCATGGGGGAAACAGGTTAGCTGGATTTTTATCTTCATAATGAAATGTTAAAACTAGGTGTTTGTTTTGCAGGTTAGTGCATATTACAGTTCTCCAGAAGTCTTTCCAACTAACACCTTTTATGTCAGATTATGATCAGCTCACTATACTTGAGTCTATTTCTATCCAAAAGGCTAAAATAGCAATGAAAATTCTAGTATTTTGTTGCTTGAATGCAACAATTCTTTCAAGTGTTTTTAAAGCCAGCAGCTATATTCCTTTTGTTTGTGATGATGCAAGATGAATTTATTAAAATTAATTTTCACAATGATGATTAGTCGAACTCTGGAGCAGTTTTTGACAATCCTCTCTACTTATATCTATTATCAGCACGTGCATATGTGGATTGAATAAAGGCAGAAATTTGCATGTCAAGTCACTGCTGTGCAGCTGTTGCTCTTCTTACGATGCATATGATTATTTTAAACACAGGTTCTTTCACAAGTGCATGCAAGTTCTCTGCCAGGAAGTGGTCACTCTTCTCCCTCTGCAATTAAATCACGTCTGTTGTACCTCTGCCTTGATTGTTTTCTTCACAAAATTATCCGTGTCCATTATGTTCATATACATTACTTTTTTCAAGATGCCTGTTTTTCTGTTTTAAATCAAATATTGGACTGAATTATAAGTGAAATATTAGATTAATATGCCTGTGATCAATTGATCAATCATTGGATTCCTGGAGAGGAATCATTTGCACTTCTCACTTCACTTGAGCTTGTGATTTTTATCTGCATCTCCTGTTGTTAGTAGATCTTAGAATTTCAATTATTATTATTTTTTTCTGCTCTACCCTTTGCTTCCTGCAAATGTCAGAATGTCTTGTCTTTTTTGTTCTGTTTTTTAACTCAAATCTTGCTGTGATAACGCTAGCCTTTAAAAAATGCCACTCCTACTTGTTCAATACAATGTACTTCTGAGAGTGTTCAGGCACCGCTCATTATGACCCATGCTTTTTAGAGACTTTATTTGACGTTCTTAAGCTTAAGTGGGGGTGGGGATGTTTCTTATTTTGATGGTTTTCTAGGCAAAACCTGAATCTCTAAATAGGGAAAAGCAGAGAAATAATGAGATAGATGCCAGCAGAGAGAAGCTCAACTTGAAGTTTTGTGGCTGTATACCCCTGGGAGCAAGGTGTTTCCAGTGTGAGTTTAGATGGAAATTATGCAGTTGACCTCTCCCCTTTTAAATCTAACACTCTTAATCTTAAGTGCTATCCCTCTGTAGCTCTGTGATTCATGTTAATATCTGAATAGCTCCCAGTCTTCCAGTACTCATTCTCATGCCCTTGCAGATGGGGATGAGACACTAGGAAGGTAAATTACTTAATAAGGTCACACAGGAAACTGGTGATAGATCCCCTTATTGTATTATTATATTGTAGATCCCCTTATTGTATGCTCTTATTGTACTATCTTCGATTCCATTTTTCTTGTTAATCCTTTAACTGTGTCATTGGAGGTGGTTACTTCAGCCACGACTTCCCTCCCTGTGGTTATGAAGTCCGAGGTAAATCTGGTGGTGTGGGAATAAGCTTTGACTAATTGTCAGGTAAAAAAAATGTGTATGACTATCTACTGTAGTGTCTTAGATTGGATAAGTATGCCACTTCTGGAGGAGTCTCCTAATTGTCCATGTTGGAGAATCAGTTTGGAATGAGTGAACCATACTCAAGTAAGATGAAACTATGCAAAAAGGTGCCAGAGATGCACCTGAAACACTTCAAAGGTGAATGGTTGCTCACTTTGTAAGACTACAGTAGACATAGCATATAGTAAAGCTCCAGCAGCAGGTATAGAGTGAAAGCTGCCCTCAAAACCCACTGCTTGGCCCACAGGTATACCTATGCTAAACTGTAGTTTAACCTGTGAGTGTAGGTTAAGGCTGTTAAATCCTATAGGAGGCCTGCTCCAAAAGTGTTCTTGTTCTGTTTTACTGATGCTTCTGTAATTTTTTTTTTTAATGAACCTGGATACATGCATATGTTTATATTGTTTGTGAGCACTAAGGTGAGCATCACACTTTGGCTGATTTGCATAAGGTCTTCAGGCATTTGTTGCACATTCTGGAGTGTACTACACTGATAACCATTTGTTGGGGCATTTTATTTTGATGCACTTGATTTAAGTCCTTACTATTTGGAGGAAGG
Organism: Nettapus auritus; assembly: GCA_011076525.1. Taxonomy (NCBI): domain Eukaryota; kingdom Metazoa; phylum Chordata; class Aves; order Anseriformes; family Anatidae; genus Nettapus; species Nettapus auritus. Next base: position 89,464,222 of record CM021765.1, read on the forward strand.
TCTAGTGCACAATAGCTCTTTGTGACATTTGTGTGGTCATCCAAGCTGTGTGGTATTGTTTAAATGTTGTTCTCCTTTGTCTCTGCAGTTCCAGCTGGGTAACTAAAATACTCTGAGCAAGCAAATAATTATGACTACAAAAAAATTGTTTGGGGTTCTGTTAAAATTCATAGAATCTGGGGCTTCTAGACACTACCCAGGATGTCTGGTGCATATATGAATAATAAATCAGTCTGAATTGTACTGAATGAATTCTCGTTAATAAGCTGGCTTGTTTTGTTTTTGTAATAAAAATCAGCTTTGAAGACAGAATTTTGCAAGAATGTAGGCAATAGGGGGGTAAACATTTCCAAAATAAACTTTAGTGCTGTCCCTGCAGGATGCTTCTAAGTACTGCGAAGGCTTAAAATCCCGTCTATTACCTCTCTCCTTCAAATCACTTTCAAATCTTTTAAAAGAGAAATACTTCCAAATAACAGTCCTGCAGAATAAAGCAAGAGGTTAGCTATTGCTGTGTTATTATTTGGAGGAAAGGGGGTTATTTTTCTCTTATCCTTGTCTGATATTGCATATCATTAATTTCTGCTGGAGGAAGAAACCAGCAGGTACCCAGCTCACACCTGTCTTCTGCTTTAAATTCAGTTGGTTTCTAATTTCACTAGTTTATTCTCTCTCTTCCTGTTCTTTCTACTAGGATTCTCTAATTTTAGTGGGAGTGAGCAGGATACCCAGAGTACTATGGATTTAAGAAGAAAAAATCCACAAAACCCCTGAAGTAGCAGAGCTGCATCAGTGCTCTTGCTTGGTGGCAGTAAAGGAAATGGTAGGATGCACAGAACTGGAAGGTGGATTTATAAGAGGAAAATATCTTGTGCAAAGGATCCCTTGGGTGCTGTTATTGGGAATGACACTTGCATGTGGAATCTCTTTCCTATACTCACCTCTCTGAGGGTAAAGAGTGCTGAGCCTTGTGCACTCCAATTTTACAGCAATACTGCAGTTAGAAAAAGATGTATACATCAAGATGTGAGCTTCTGGTGTCAGGTCTTTTTTTTTTTTTTTTTTTTTTCCTCCTCCTCCAAACAAACCATACTAAAATATCAAGTATTTTAAAACTTCAGACTCTACCTTGATTCTGTACTTGGTGGACATTCACCTACAGTGTCTGGCAACTCATCTGGTCAAACTCAATGAACAGGTTGGCTCTTTGCATGTGAAAGACCAGGTTAAACCAAATGCTGCCTGATGAAACAGGATAGCAAGTGGCATCCTCTTGCCCCTGGTGTGGGGTTGTCTTTCTGAGGGGAAACTAAAATTTTGAGAACAAGAATATAGAGAGACTTGGACATTGGAAAGGGTATTAATCATTCTTGGAAATCTGTTCAGTATAAAGGTCAAGAAAAATAGATTATTTCAAACTCTGATTATTTTATAAAACCCTAAGCACATGTTGAGATGTGCTCAGTCTAAATCTGCCTTGGGGACAGTCTGAAACAAATACTTTGGAGTACGGGGAAGGCAGAAATCCCTGTCTATGGCTTAGGTTGGAATTAGATGATCTTTGAGGTCCCTTCCAACCCAAGCCATTCTATGAAATAAAGCCTCAAAATAATGCAAAGCCTTTGGAGAGGACTTCATTGTTTGGAACCTGGTTGATGTATATCAATATATTTGTACCATTCTTTGCTTTATACTTGTGCTGATGTAAACTTCTGGATCAGGGTGTAGTTAAGAGGCTTTAAGTTAAGAGGTTTTAACTTGTATTCAGCTCTAGGCTGGTGGTAGAGGTGAGGATTATTAACAAAAGCAGACCACTTACTTTTCTAGAGCCTCAAAATGAAATTAAATACAATTATCCTTAATACTGATTTATTTATTTATTTTTTTCTTAAAACAAAACTTGGTATGTGTATCACTCCCATTCTTTATCATTTGTCACCGTATTCAGCAACTGAAGTTGAGCCTGGGTCTGGAAGTAAGTGTACCAATGTGCAGAGATCCATAATGCTGGCTGCTGAGGCTGGAGAGCAATGTAGCCCTTGTTACTTGGCAAGAAATCATGTAAGTAATCAGCAGGGTTCTAGAAGGTCATCCTCCCTCGAGTGTTGCCTAAAAGGCTTTTTGCTCTTTTTCCTTGCCTCTGTTTGAATTGATCCTGTCCAACAGGGTCTGACTTTGTACATAAATCCTTGCTAAGCTTTCAGTCTGCACTCTAGCTGTGCTGTGTTGCCTCATGCTTCTTGGTGTGCACGAATCAAAGAGATTCCTAGTTTGATAATGCTGATATCTGTTAAAACCATGCCCTGAGAACAGACTGCTCCAACATGGTAACAACCATCTCATCGATAACAGCAGGTCCAAGCTCCTGTCTTGCTGTTCTGTGTTGCTCTGAGCGTGAACTGTTTGTACCAAAGTGACTTGGCAGCATGGAGGGCACTGAAAGTTGTGCTTCTGAATTCCTTGGTCATGACTGAGAGCTCTGTTCCCACTGTCAAGCAAGTGAAGAGCTAGCCCAGGAAAAGATGAAGCTGCTAGGAACTTGTGATAGTTAAACCTTTTTCCTTCCATGTATCAAAGATGTTTTAAAAGTAGATGATTCTAGTTTGTCTTCACTTATCCGCAAAGTACCCTTCACAGGATTAACCTATTTGGCCAGATCTTGGAGCTTGCTATTATGGAATCTCTTCCATAAAGAAGAGAAAACTAGAAAACTGGATTAATTTTAATTTTTCAGTTTCTCAGATCTGTATGGTTTGATTTGCAGTGAGTTGTTGTGTAACGAGTGAAACATTTCCTTCCCTTTCTCTGCCCTATGAAGAAATATGTTTTTTTTTTTTTTTTTTTGGCCTTATTTTTACTAAGATATCCCTTATCTAAATACTGTTTTTCCTAATGCTTATAAGAAATGAATGACTGTCAGTTATCTGCTCTTTTGTCAAAATTACTGAAATATAGATGACTTTGAAATGTGAGCAAGACTGAATTCATAGATAATGTGTAGGTATAGATATGCTTTTCAGGTTAGCAAAGTTCCTTATGTTAGGAATTCCTAATATTTGATCATAGGTTAAAAAATATACTAAGGACCCCTTTTAGCTGACTGGAGAATGTTGTGGTAAACGGAGGAGAAGGAACTGTTTAATAGGGAAGTCTTGTTTGATTGCTGTTTTTTTTTTTTTTTTTTTTTTTTTTTTTTTTTTGTGTGTGTGAAAGGAAAGTGAAAGCTCTCTGAGGAGATGTATAATTTTTGAATAGCTAGATTCAAATAGCTTTGGGCAACACGTAGACATGCAAAATACAGTACACAACATCATTCTACAGCTTGTGTTTCCAGTTGATGGACTGTATGATATGGTGTATACATGCACAGGTGCATATAGGGCATAGAAATAATTTCTGAGGCTTCAAGGAATAGTATTTCAAATAACTAACTTAAAGCATTATGTCCCCTCTGGGAATGCTGGTTTCTAACTCCAAAACCAACCAGAGAGCTAGGTGCAGCTCTGTGTGGTCAAAAATTGCTGTTGACTCTGGTCAGGGTAGGCTTTCACAGTATAAATTAACATTTGACCTATTAACATTGGACCAAACCTTTTATTTGAGAAGTGACATGGCAACTTCCCTATCTACTCAGATCAGACAGGCACTCTTATTTCAAGGTTGTCACAAAGATACATACAGAATAAACTGTGGTGTTCAATTTATCTATGTCAGGAGGATAGAAAAGGGAGTTGACCCTGCTGGAACTTGATCCAGTTGTGTTTTCATGCCCAGGTACTGCTGTTCTAGTAATGAGACCACTGTGCTTCTAGGGATAACAGGCATCGTTTCTTCTCTAACTTGACTCAGACGCTTCTTTGAAGAGATGTAATTGTTTGACAGACCTGTATCAGGACGTGAACTGTGGAATGACAGCACTTTCCCTTGGTTGAATCTTTGATTCTCGGCAGACTTAACCAATTCCTCTGTGTAAGTGAAAATAGGAGACGCTCATATATGGTTGTTGAAAAAATTAATTGCTAATACATGTGAAGGTAAGAAAAGCAATATGAGTAATCAACAATGACAATGATGCACACTTTGTGAAGGAAGTGGAGAACATGTAGGGAACGGATGCTATGTTTAAAAAATATCTGAGGATAAATTGTGTATTGCTACATCTTTCATGGCTAGAGCATGACATTATGAATACTAAGAAAAGTGTAAAAATATTATGGCAGTTCTTCTGAAACACGTGAAAGTAGCATGTAAGTTGCTTCTAGCATTCAGAAGCTTGGTTTCATAAGCACTACATCTAATTTTAGGTCTTGTGTGGAACATTCTAAAACTTGTAAGAAACCCACCAGAAGATTCAAGTGTCAACTATGGCAAGAACTTGCAATGTTTTAGTAACACTTTCATTTTACATTCCAGTGTTTCTTATTTGGGGACAGCTGTCTTCAGCAACCATAGACATAGAAATTGGGGGAACTTCTGTTCTTTGGGCTGGCGTTAGTGGGTTTGAGTGTGCATCCTTATTTATATGAATGAAAGCTGAAATTCTTGTCCAGGTCCAGAAAGGTGTCCTTCTGTTGCATTAACAAACAGCAGTTTGGCGGAGTAATAAATAATTTATGAACTTGGGATATTGATTTTTTTCAGTGCTTATAGGAAATTATATGCTTGTGGCTTCAAGAAATAATTGGTGCAATTTAATCACATAAAAATTATAGTCATCTTTAATTCTTTTCAAATGGAACCTTAATGACACTGGCTAAGTTATACAACCAAGCAAAGAGAGGGCTGACTGCATGGACTGAAGAAATAGGACTGCCAGAAACTGCAGGTTTAACAGGTCTGACAAGAATGTTTAAAGCCACTGCCATTAGGATCAAAGTCTAATTGACATCTGCTTGATCACAAATAAGTTTTTCCACAGGAAAATATTGCAAACCCTACTGAAAACATTTAATGATACAATGTATGTTAAGGGCATGGAGTGCCTGGCATACTGGGAGAAAAAAGTTCTGTGTAAACCTTCATTGAGGTGAAGGTGGTTTTTGCTCTAATGTAATATAATTTTCTTTTTACTGTAATTTTCTGTGGAAGCTCTGTATTTGGGTGTTTGTGACTCAAGAAAGAGAAGGAAGGAAATAATAGAAACTTGACTAAAAGTTATTCTGATTTTCTTTTAGGGAGGGAAAATGACCTTACTTATGATATTTCATGAGACTTGATTCTAATTGGAATGATAAACCTTGTGAAATATATTAACCTGAACCGTCAAGTTTGAAAACTGTATTGAGCAACTTCCAACAGAACAGAATGTTGTAGGGCTCCTCTTCACTTTTTGATTAAACAAAGCACAAATGCTCATTTGCAAGCAGATTTTAGTAAAATCACATGGTACTTTGCCTGTTTACAAGTTTAATTTTTTTGAAAGCTATCAGGAAACCAGCTTTATAAAACAATTTCTAGAATGAGGTTTCAAACCACTCCGGGGCAACATTTAAATAGTCTTCAAACTCACTCTCAAGATGTTAGGGGATGAGTTTTGTTTGTCCTGGGTTAAATTTACTTTTTTTTTTTTTTTTTTTTTTTTTTGAGTAAAAATAGGGAGAAATTGCATGCAATTTCTGTGTGAAAGAGCATCACTTGAATTTGCTGTAAAGCTTATGTCAACTAATCCATTGTATTCATCCATTGCAGGAATAAAATATTCAGTACTTAAAAATGGAAAAGCTGCCAACAATTTTGATGCTAATAATGAAATGGTATTATGTGAGTCAGTGGTGATCCCTGTAATGCTAACTGTAGGCTTAATGTGGCATGTTAAATGACAGACTGATGCCTGGAGTTAGCTTGAGGCTGAGAGTTGCGGAGCATCTCAAAATACTTTCCCAGGGAACAGACTAGACTCAGAAAGCATGGCAGACAAACTAGCAAAGTATCTTCACGTTTTATCTTCTACTACAGTAGAAGTGCCTGGGCAGTGCAATGTCATCAAGATTTCAATGCAAACTTCTGCCTGGCTGGGAACCATTCACAATTGGATTTTCACTTTTGGATTGCTGAATGGAAAGGTTTTTCCTCTTCCCGGGACCCTGGGATTGTCCCAGTTGTTGCTAGCTATCACAAAGAAGCTGTGAAGTGAATTGTGCTATTGTTGGTTGCACTGAGTATTATGTCCCATTTCTCATTCCAGTTCTTGAACCTGCAGGTTTGTAGTTCAAAACACTGAAAAATAGCTAAACAACAATGGTCCTCTTGACTGTTTTGAAAACTCACAGTAGCCATTATTAAAGTGTTGTAATTGCGGGATGCACATTTATGCTCCACTTCAACACACATTTAATGACTTCCAAACATTTACTTTAGGCAATAACAATCTTACTAAATGTAACTTTGTGTCTCTGTTCCACTTTGTTTAATGCATGGACATATGCAAATAGCTTGCATTAGTAGTTTTGAGTGAGATTTCATTGGCAGGCTTAACAAATCCCTTGGTAGTACTCCTGCTGATAGCATTAGTTCCATGTGCCCTTCTATTCAGGCAGCTAACGTTTTTTTTCCACAGTTGTCAATCCTGGACTGATAAAAGTTGAGGAATAAACAGGGTATGGATGTAGAATGCCCAAAGCTATGCTTTGCTGTTAAATTGCTGGTTCAGATCCATTTGGGACTGAGTAGTGAGCAGTGACTGAAGATCACCTTGTTAGGTGACTTACTGTTCTACATGAAGAAAGACTTTAATGTGTCCTGCAAGTGCAGGCCCTCAAGAAGGGGCTGAGGAGGGAAACCCTTGTGCACGCCATGTTCTACTTTCTGCCTAAATGTCTTGTCTCCTCTGGAAGGTGGCTGTGTCTCTATGCACAGCCAGGACTCACAATGGCAGGTCCTTTTGCAGCACGTGGTTAGTTTGGAGGATGGGGTGTGGGAAGTCCACAGAGAACTGGCACTCTGCGCTGACAGATTGCACCACTTGGCAATCTATTGCCATCACAAAGGAGAAGGAATGATTTGATTGGCAAAGAAGCAGGACTATCTTTGTAATCCTGAACAAAGCTAGGTCTGAGGAAAAGTAGCTTTTGCCTGTAGACAATGTACTGAGGCATGAGTGAAGGTTGTGGTGGGAGCTGCCAAGGGCACCAAGCAGGGTCTGTGCTCAGTGGAGTATGCTGCTTGCAGCAGGTGTTGGTAATATGGCTCTTGATTTTTTATTTTTTATTTTTTTTTGGGGGGGGAGGTGGGGGAAGCAAGAGAGGTCAGGGGAAATGGTGCAGAGTGGAGGGAGATGCTAGGCAATTTGTGGGAGGGAGGCAATGGGGAAACTGGAGACAAGATCAGAGCTCAGGCACCTGAACCTTGTTCCTTCTTCAGTTTTGCCTGGTGTCTGCCCTCTGTTTAAAAGCAAACTCTTCAGTCTTCAGAAATACTCTTCTATAGTAAGTTTAGGAGGGGAAGGGAATATTATGGAAGGTCTCCTTAAATGTGCCATTAAAGTCTCAAGTTGTTGAGATATCTAGCTGAAGCTCTGAATTAGCAAAACCCTTGGAGATTGGTTTCTGCCAACTAAACCACTTGTGAATGTAATTCACTAACATCAGTGGTGCTGAAAGACACTTGCAAGCACTTTGCATGTACAATGTGTAAATTCCATCATGTTACAGATATTGGCTATGAATAGCTTTTTTTTTTTTTTTTTTTTGCTTAAGGGAGTGGATCCCACTCACTGTAGAGAAACCAACATTTACTGTTCAATTAGAAAGCCTTGTTTTCTTGCAGACAGCATTGATCTCATGGACTGCTAAGTTATCTGTCACTGTCTAATTCACAATCTGTTGCTTGCATGGGGAAAGCTGTTAAGCAGAGCCCAAATGAGACTCTGGAAAAAAAAAAAAGTTATTTCTGTGTGGAAGAGGGTTGCAGAGTGATAGCGGTTGGCATATGGGATGTGACTGATTGAACTCTGAGGAAGAAGGCATGCTTACCCTATCTCAGGAGTGGAAAGAATAGATCCAAAGGGCATACGGTTGTTCTTAGTGTGGAAGATTGGACTAGATTTGATTATGAACTAATGATGGGCAGTTGTGAATTAGAAGGCAATATATTACTGCTTTGAGCTACTTCTGGTGATATTCTGGACAGAAAAGCTGGAGAGATGATTAATATCCCCTTGCCCTCTCTCCCTTGCTCTCTGTGTAGCAACTGACCAAAAAGATTAGGTGACTGTTTCTTATTGAAAAGCAGATTGAAGATCTGTGTGCCAGATGCACACAAATGAAGGCCTGCTATTCTGTTATCTGCCACTCTTCTGGCTATCAGTCAGGAGAATGACCAGGATCCATACACAGCCCCATGCTACAGCTTGTTTGGAAGTATCTTTCCTTTCCACCCTTTCGTTTTTCACTTTGGTATTTAGATTCCACATGTGGTCTTGCTGTTGAATGTTTGAATTAATTTAACCTAACACAAAGGGACGTTCCAGAAAATATAGGTAGCTTTCAAGATACCAGAAAGTACGTGCTTCATGGCAGTTGCCTGGCTGCTGCTTCATGGAGGTAGGATAGGAAGACTAAAGAAATGAGTTTGAAGTCTCTCCCTTCCCAGCTCCCCACATTTTCCCTCATCCGCTTGTCTGAAAGCCCCAGGCAGCCTGCAGGAGTTTCCTGTGCTGATAAAAACAATACCCTGAAGAATGAAAGTGATGGCATATACTCCTTGGGAGTCTCTGAAGGTCTGTCTTGGACAGCAACATCTTGTTAGACTACTGCTGCCTGTGCCTGTAATCTGGACCCCTCTTAACTTATTTTTGTGTTTCATAAAATAGACTGCTGTCCTCCTGGAGGGCTGATGAGTTGTACAAGCTGAATGAGAGATGACGGCCTAAATGGGAGATTCAATTAGACAAGGAGCAGCAGTATGTAAAACATGAAAGGCTGGTGCTCAGGTGTGGTAATGAGACAATACTGTTGGGGGAAAAAAAATATATATATATATATATATATATATATATGTAGCTGCAGCTGGAAAAGGATGCAGATGTAGAAGAGTATATGCTTTTCCATACACATGAAGAAGCAACCGAGTATGAACTGATGGTGCTGAGGAGGAAGATGGCAGGACTGGGAGGCAGAGATGTGAGGGCTGGAATGGAAATGCTTTCATTTTGCTTCTAGGGACAAAGGACAGTGTTGTATCACAGAATCACAGAATCACAGAATTTCTAGGTTGGAAGAGACCTCAAGATCATCGAGTCCAACCTCTGACCTAACACTAACAGTCCCCACTAAACCATATCCCTAAGCTCTACATCTAAACGTCTTTTAAAGACCTCCAGGGATGGGGACTCCACCACTTCCCTGGGCAGCGCGTTCCAATGTCTAACAACCCTTTCGGTAAAGAAGTTCTTCCTAAGATCCAACCTAAAATTCCCCTGGCGCAACTTAAGCCCATTCCCCCTCGTCCTGTCACCAGGCACGTGGGAGAACAGACCAACCCCCACCTCGCTACAGCCTCCTTTGAGGTACCTGTAGAGAGCGATAAGGTCACCCCTGAGCCTCCTTTTCTCCAGGCTGAACAATCCCAGCTCCCTCAGGCGCTCCTCGTAGGGCTTGTTCTCCAGACCCTTCACCAGCTTCGTCGCTCTTCTCTGAACTCGCTCAAGCACCTCGATGTCCTTCTTGTAGCGAGGGGCCCAAAACTGAACACAGTATTCGAGGTGCGGCCTCACCAGAGCCGAGTACAGGGGGACGATCACCTCCCTAGCCCTGCTGGTCACACTGTTTCTTATAAAAGGCAGTAAGGCAGTAAGGCAGTGCAAAGTAAGTTGTAAGGCAAAGTAAGTGCAAAGTAAGTTGTAAGGCAGTGCAAAAATGAAACTGGGGGAATTTGAAGGAAGTGTTGGTAGCAGACAGGCTAACTGGTGAATCACAGAATGGCATGGGTTGGAAGGGACCTAAAAGATCATCTAACTCCAACCCCCTGCCGTAAGCAGGGATGCCACCCACCAGATCAGGTTAGCCAAGGCCCCATCCAGTCTGGCCTTGAACAACTCCAGGGATGGGGCATCCACAGCTTCTCTGGGCAGCCTGTGACAGTGTCTCACCACCCTATAAGTAAAGAACTTCTTCCTAAAGTCTAATCTAAATTTATCCTCTTCTAGCTTAAGACTGTTCCCCCTTGTCCTATTATTATCTACCAGAGTAAAGAGTCCTTCTCCATCCCTTTTATAAGATCCCTTTAAATACTGAAAAGCTGTGAACTGGTGGTATAAGTGAGGCGAAGGAAAGGTGTGTGTAGGACCTGACCACAAGGATGTGTATGAGCTAGAAGAGTGTTATTACTCCTGTTATGCTCAGCCATTATTTTGTCCAGAGCTGTGGTGTAGATATTAACTTGGTCTTTTCCTCTGTAATGAGATCTGCTGGGTAGACCAAGCACTTGAAAACTTCATTTTTATTTTTTATTTTTGTTATTACAGGCCAGGCCAGGAAAATTAACTAAGTCAAAGGTTTCTGTTTTTAAAATGTACGAAAAAAATAAGGATAAAAAAGAATTGTGACTCTTTCCTGTGCCACTGTACCCTCCCAGGGAAGCTCTTTGCCTCCAGGTGGTTTCATTCTAGTATACTGCTGGATGAATTTCAGCTAATGCTGGTCAACCCTGCCCAGGCCCTGGGAAGCTTCTCTCCCTCATCAGAGGCCTGACCGTGTGTCTGCTCTTTTTCATTGAAGCCTGCCCTGAGCTTTGCTAGGTCTGTAGGGTAACTCTGAGCCCGAGTGAGACATCTCTCCCCAACATCCTGCTCCAAGCACCATCTGCAGTGAGGGCAGGCCAGGGAGCTGCTCCAGGCTTAATCCAGGTGCTTCGAAAGCCTCTGAGGAAGATGGAACCGTCAGGGCCTTGGGTGGTGGCCCTGCTGCCCTTGCCCTGGGGACAGGCTGCGTGTACTTGTCCCTGCCCCAGCTGTTGTGTAGGGCTGGGCAGGTGTCTGTGGGAGCACTGTGGGCGGCCCCGCGGGGGTTTGCAACCTGGGACCAGCGGTGCTCGCCCCACGGAGGCTGCTTCCTGGGCGCTGGGCTCTGGGGAACACTCAGACCGGGCGCAAGGTGGGAGGGACGCGCCGCCATTAGCTGTGACAGGACACTTCCGTAAAAATATAACCGCAGCGTGGCCGGTTAGCTCAGTTGGTTAGAGCGTGGTGCTAATAACGCCAAGGTCGCGGGTTCGATCCCCGTACGGGCCAGTTGCTTTTTGGCCCCCGAGCTGGGAGCATGGGGCAGAGCTCCGCGCTGGGCCTCTCCCCTCCACCGCATGGAGACGCGGGCATGCTGGGCGAGCAGGAACGGCCGGCGGCTGGAGCCCCCCACCGGGGAGAGGCTGCCCCAGAACCCCCACCTCCTGCTGGAGGGTGGGAAAGGGAGTGGGAGCCAGTCATTCTCCTTGGGTTAACCTAGGGGAAAATCCACTTGTAGAAACTAGCTCCTAAAAGTTAAGAGAACGTCTTTTTTTTGCACTGAGGCTGGTCACTGGAACAAGCTGCCCAGAGATCAGGGAGCTGCTGTAGTTGGAGATGATCCGAACCTGACTGCCACGGCGCTGGGCAGCCTGCTCTAGTTGTCCCCGCTCTGCTGAGGCAATGCTCGTGGGTCCCTTTTGTCATGGCTCTGAAGAGTGGGGACTAGAGAACTGCCAGAGGTGTGGGCTGCAGAGGAGAGGGGGTGACAGTAAAAGGCAATCAGGGTCAGCATGGTGTGGGCTTGTGGCTGGAGGAGCTCAGCCTGGCCTGGCCTGGCCCATCCAGGGGTGTAGGGATGGGCCTGGGGAAGGAAATGTGGGAAGTGGTGAAAGTAAAAGCAGGGTATCAGAGCGTAGAGAACAAGGGGAAAGGGTTTTTCAAGGAGAGGGGAATAATCTAAAATGCAAGAGGAAGAGAAACGTGTGGACAGGAAGGACACTCAGCAAAACTTCTAAACTTTTTCATGGAACATTAAATATCCTTTGCTTCAGAGCACTTTCTCATGTGGTACTTTTAATTAGCATTGAACATGAAGTATTGCAGTATTACAGATGGTCCTCACCTTCCCTTTATAACTATAGGTAAGATAATTTCCTACCCAATATTTGCTTCATTATATTAATGTTCTTTGATACTTCTCTGTTGTCAGAGACTGGAACTGAGATGCCCAACTGAGGGTGCATTTTCCTATGCTGCTTCTTTATTTGGAGCAAGAGGACAAGTTAGCATGAGATCTCTGTCCATAGCCTGCTTTATTTATTTATTTATTTATTTATTTTCAGAGAAAGTTCTGAAATCTTATTGAAAGCTGTCCCTGTGCAGTACTGGAAACTAGACATCCATACAGAATGGAAGTGCCCAGTCTCGCCGCACACTTGGCATTCTGTCTAGTCTTAATTTAAATTTATTTACCATTTATTGTTTAAGGAAAAAATCCAGTCCAAACTGAGATTTTCTGAGTGTTTGCAACAATAGCTCACATCCCTGCTGACTCAACTAGCCTGTGAGGGTCTTAGCCTTTCTCTTACAACTTCAGGACAGATAGTACTTTTGTTCTTTCTTTGGAAGAACTGGAATGTGATTCCTCCAGAGGAAGGAAACTTTGATATGAATGTTCTTTATAGAAACTGGGGGGTTTGCTACTGGAGCTGTAGAAACTGGGGTGTTTGTTACTGGAGATGTATACTTCAAGGCCACAGTTTCTTTAGGAAAATGTTGGGGCTCAGTAGCATTCTTTTGACTTCCTTAATACATTTGCTAATATACTTCACTATCCAAGTCTGCTGCTGCTTATTTTTTTCCAACAACAAAAAAAAGTGGTGGTAATAAAAGCAGGTGACACTCATTTGAAAGTCAGTGTTTTGACATTGCCTCTTCACTACAGTGTCACCAAGGTACAACAAGGGCACATGAGCAGTATCATTCCAATGTCATAATGTAATTTTAAAATCATACAGATGAATATTCATGCCATCTAGCATCCAAACTGCTGTCGTGACTCCATCAGATGTCAAGGGAGAGTAATGTGGTGCTGGTTTGACCTTCTGTCTTGCTACTTCCCTCAATGATCCTCTGCAGTTCCCTTGGGTGCAGTTACGGTGGTCAGGACTTGACTGATTCTAATGACATCCATTTTAAATGAAATGATAGCAGAAATGGCATGGTGTTTCATTTCAGAATGAAAATCTGGGAATAATATTACTTTGTTTTATGTTTCCCACATTAGAAATCTGAATTTTATTGCAGTTATGTTGTTGTGTAGCAAAGTCCTTGCTATAAAGCAAGGTGATGCAATGGTTCCTTGGTCAATATTTCAGTTTGGTTTGAATCGCTTATATTCAGTGTGTTTTTTTGGCAGTCAGGACTGCATGGGCATTTTTTTCTGAAATTTAATTTCAGCAGATGGTTGTCAGATTGTGAGGGTCAGCCATTGTTCCTAGTGGAGTAATTCCAGAGCCCATTCTTCAACCTCAAAACTAGTTGGAGAATAAAAGAACAGATTAAACAAACAAACCGATATAGTGGAATAATGCTCTCATGAGGACAGCAGAGGAATTTCCATTTTGAAATGTAGTGGCAGATGTTGGGGCATATTCTGGGGTTACTGCTCAGTATTTCGATTAACCTGCAATCAGGTTGCAGAATGTCAAGGCTGGAACACACATCAGTTGCTGTGTATTTAAAAAGAGGTGAGAGCACACCTCTGTGCACAGAAAACAACGTGGGACAAGATTAACTTTTGTTGTTGCTGGTGACAACACTGAATGTTGACACATGAAGAAGAAGTTTCTAATCAATCTAGCTAAACTTCTACCTTTTGTTAGAGTTTCAGATAGCTGTTGCGTTTTTAGAGTTGCATGGACTAAATAAGCCAACTTGGTTCATACTCTTCCCTGAAGTGACCGTTTTCTTTGTTGCGTGAAATACTGCTGCAAGGGCTCTTGTATTCAAAAAGTTAAAGCTAGCCAGAAAGTGGGTTCATGCTGCACTAAATTCAGTAGATGTGTACTAATTTGCTCAGCAGTGTTTTGAAGCACTTTATTTTCTGGCCACATCAGAGGTTAACATTTACATATACGGTACACATTATTTAAAAATCTAAGCATATTTCCATCAAGGTGCTTTATTCGTTCAATCTTCCATTAAGGGTATTAATTATGGAGAAAATCTGAGTGGCAAGGATTCATCTGGTATCAGCAGTAGTATAAATACACAATACAGAAACAACATTACTGAAATCAAAGGCAGGATGTGGTAGAAGGCTTTTTCTTTAGATTAATTTGTGTTCAATTAAGTCTAAGTAATTTCGTTATTGTTGGTGAAGTTTAACCTTTTGTTTAAAACTGAGTGTAATGTTTACCTACAATGGACAAATGTAAGCTAGAAAAATGGTGTCTCCATCGAAAACTGCAGTCTTGTTGTCATCCCCAAACAAAGGTTTTCATGAATATTGGCTTGAGTGGATGCAGATGGGAAATGAGGACATGAAGCAGATTCGGGAAGGAGCAGGAAGCAAGAATGTGGGCCGAATGAGCCCTGGCAGCCCAACACTGGAGAGTCAAAGAGCTGGCCGAGAGGATCTTGGAGCTGTAAGCAAAAGCCCAACAGCCACTCTCCTATTCATGTCCTCTAACATTTCAGAAGTGCTTTTTTGAGCAAAGGGGACTTCATGGGAGGGGATGCTGGTGTTCATTTTTTCTTTGCAACTGAAATAAGGATGCCTCTGACTTTGTTTTGCAGTTTGTGTCAAAGGGGTGACAGTGCTGTCAAACCTGAAGAAATACTTGCTTCAAACTTGTATGTTCTTAGAATAAGTATTTGCTCAAGTATGAGCAAATCTGAGTAATGTCTTAAAAACCCTTTGGCAGGCAGGCATTAGTTCAAAACAGTGGGAGAAATTGCTAGATACTTTGTTTGCAAAGTTGTTTAATCTTTTTATACAGCATCTCAAGAGCAAAGAGTTCATTCATGTTGAAGTCTGATTCTCCGTGCTTTCTTGGGTTTTAACTTAAATAGGAAAACAGTCCTTTGTAGTGGAAGAATTCACAAGCCATGTTCATAGAGTATCAGGGCTATGTAGAGGTTACTGAATTCTCATTTAAACATGTACCATGTGCAGCCAAGTGGAAGATGAGGGGGAAAATGTCTGTGGGTGTGTATTTGCTCATTTTACAAAGAATAAGACTTCGGTTACTAGACATGTAGGAGTAGCTATAACTATACACAGATTCCGTGTGTATTGTGTATATCTCATTGTGGTGAGATTAAAAACCATTCAGTCTAATCCATATCTAGTCCTTATTTTACAAGGAAAATAAGCTAGAAGTAACAACCTTTGACAAACTGTTTTTTGAGTTTTGAGGGAATATTGACCAAGTCTGACTGAATTATCTTATTTCTGAAGATGAAGAATGCAGCCTTAAAGACATGTTAAGTAATCTTTCTCATAAACTGGAATGTAAAGAATAGTGGAGGACATTGGGGGTAGTGTGGAGTTTGTCCTCTGACTTCAGTGTGGAAAAAAATGTTGAGCTGCTCCGGTGGGGGGGGGGGGGGAAGGGCAACAAATGGCAAGTCTTCAATATTTGGTAGGACTGAGACTGATCATACCTCTTCATGTTCTTGAATAGATGGTGTAGTTATTAAACTTCTCTAAGGCTTACTTGAGTCACAGCTGGCTGGTACCTATCACTCCTTTTGGAAGCAAGCTTTCTGCTTTTTTACTAAGTGGTTAAAAAGCTACATGGGGATAGTCAGAATCATGCACCATGTGACATTACTTCCTAATGTCACATTAGGAAGTATGCTTTCAGTGGGAGAAATCCAGGCTTGTTCTAGGCCAAAACCTAATCCAGGAGGGGGAAGACAAAGTTGTAAATAAAATCCTTTGTTCCTGACATGAGTTCACTGGTGCTTCCCAGCAGCTCATATTTTTCTTGTACACAGTCCATTACAGCAACCTTGAAAGTGCAGAGCAGGCAGGCAGAGCAGGACAGCGCATCTACCATATGATGCTCTTCGACTTGCCAAAACCATCAAAGCAGGCTTCATGAAAAGCAGCTCTGCCACTGAGCTGAGAGCTACAACTCATGCATTCAAGATATGGGAAAACTGCCAAGGTTGGTAAGTTTTAAGAAATGAGCACCGAACATCACACCCTTGAAACACTTCTTACCAAAATGGCCTTCAGCTATAGGTTTTGTTACTTGAACTCTGCTGCTGAAAAGTGGTTCTGTCTGCCAAGCATATCTTCTTGTAGAACTGTCTGAAGCTAGGCATAAAACTCCTATGTCTTTGGCTTTCCTCATGCCAAGAGAGTTAAAATACCAGGTCAATCAGAGTTCAGAGGAAGATGGGTATCCTGTATTATGTCTTTGCAGTTGTGCTTGAAAGCCGCTTTCTTTTTGGTTAAAATGAGTTTTTCTCCTTCTGATGTGATGGTGTTGTGGACGATTTGCCCGAAGGTCAGGGAATGGGAAAGGCTCAGTGGAAGAACTTAAGAAGATCAAGTTCTAGGAGCAATTTATTTGGTGTGTAGAAGAAAAGAACAGAATTGTAACATGCCCAGTGAAGCTTCACTAGTTCATGTGCTATCATTACTTTCAATAAGAACACTTTGTAATAAAAGTGGATCTGTTTGCTCAATCTGAGAAGTCTTCCTGCATCCCTTAAGCATCTGCACTTAAGCATGAGTTATCTGTTTTTACCCTTATACACAGAAGCTGAAAAACTGAATGAAAACAAATATTTTTCCTTGTTTTGCCACACAGCATTTAATTTCAGCAAAACCAAGGCATAGACTCAGTATCTAGGAATTAAAGGTCAAATATTCTCGTGCCCAATGTTACTATTGACTCCATGCCTGGGCTTTCAATTCATGTCTTTTTTTTTTTTTTTTTTTTTTCATCAGTACAAAATTAAAATCCTTATCTTATTTAGAAGATGCTCTTGAAATCCACAGAAGAGCCAGAAAATATTTATCTTTATATAAAGATAATTTTTATATGCGTTAGTTTCCTTATGGTATCATAGCTGCCAAACAGCAACCTGCTGGCTCATCTGCACATTTTCTAGTGGCGGATGAACACCAGTAAGAAAAGTAGTTGGTCGGATGTTGCATTAAAAATAGTAATTGGAGATCAGAATCTATTCTAAGTATGAATTTACTTATGCTAGACAGCATGCTGAGACTTCCCTATGGTGAGAGAACTTTTTAAAGTGATAATTCCTGTCTAATATGGGTTTTAATGAGGAAATTGGATTTTTACTTTCATGTGCATATACTTCTGCTCTTCAGCTTTTTTCTTGTAAGGATAGATTTGCAGTAACTCTACCTGCAATGTAAAGGGCAGGTTTTCTTTTAACCGACAGTTTCTGAGCAACTAATGTTGAGGCAGCAAGGAGAATACAACTTAAGGTATATTTTGGCGAAGGCACAGACTAGAGTCTGTCTTCAAGAATGCTTATGAAAAGACTTTTTTAAGGAATGAACCTGAGGTACTGGAACTGTCTTTTTCTGGGCAACAAGGATAATGTGGTTCCACTGTCTACATACATCTTATTTGTTTTGCCTTTAGATAGCTGTTTTAGAGTATTTTCTTGGAACAAGCTGCTGAAGTTAAGCTGACTGCTTTGAGGTTTATTTTTTCAATCAGTTAAGATCAGCTCTGCAGAGATAAGTAACTAGAAAACCACAGTAGGTAGTTTTCTTCATCTCTTGTATCAGTTTCTTTTTCTAGCTTCTATTATGCTTTTTACATTCCTTCCTGCCACCCTGCTGGTATCACTTGGTTCTAAAAAAACTAAGTTATGTTAGTGCTTAAATCACCAATGCAAATGATTCTTCAGTTACTTGATGTCATATCTGTCAATCTTGCTAATGCCAGGTGTAGGACCAGTCTTCCTTGCTATCTGGTGGAGGGTGTGGGTCTGCAAGGGAAACAAGAGCTGCACTTCAGTTTTGTCTGAAGCTCCATGAGACCTGCAAATCTACAGGGATTCACTCTGAGGAATGAGAACGTGCCTTTTTCCTTTTAGGCCATTTTTGCTTTCATATTAGCTGTATTTTGTAGTCCCTCCTTCACAACCAAAGGCAAAACTCACTGGATATTCTGCGCTCTTGCCTTCCAGTTGGTAAGATCTGAAAGAAGTCATGATTGTAATGATTGGTAAGGGAGGGGAGGTCAGAGTGTGTCAAGAGCCCAGAACAGGTTCAGCTGTTCTTAGTGCTTCTACTCACTGCATGTAAAACTCTGGCTGTACCCCAGCAACCATCTAAATGTAAATAGAATATTTTGTTAGCATGCATTTTCCACAGCTGTAGATGTGGATGATTGTCTTAAATGTGTTGTTCAGAGCAGTTCTGCCTTGCCAGGGAGATGAGCCAGAAGTATCAGGACTTTGTCTCCTTTGTGATGGTGCGTAATATTCTCCTGCAATTGAACTGTACCAAAAGAGCTATAAAATTATCGGGAGATGAGAAATGTACCAACACAGGGAAGTTGGGGAGGGGGGAACAGAAGGCATACAAGTTTGCTTAGACACAACTGCTAACAGTACTGGAAACTTCTACTGTAATTATTTTTCTAGAAAAGAGATGGCAGTCTCTTTGCCTGGTCGGGTATATTCCTGTCTTCTGGAGAAACCTAGTCCTGTCCGAGCCTGAAACTCTAAATTCCACTTGAAGTGAAAAATGCCAAGAGGGAACATAGCAACACTTGAAAATGGAAATAGATTTCAGTCAGTGGAAATATGTTCGTTCTTCTGACAGTAGGGAATTGCTTTCACTTCCCATTGTAACTTGGGATAGTTGGGATTTTTCCTGTCCTGAGTCAGAGCGTTATGTTGATCATAAAGGTAGTTGCACTAAAAAAAAATAATAATAAAAAAATGGGTCATAACAGTCTGTTTTGACTTGTTAATTTTTAATAGATGAACTGAAATATGTAGTGGAAATCACTGTTTGAATTTCTAAATTGTTGAGATACTTTGTTAGATTTCCCAAATCTGATGGAAGTCTGACTATGGATATGTCAATGAATGTGCATTTTCCAAACAATATATTTTAAATGAGAAATTTCCAGTTGTTTCTCTTCTCCAGCAGCATGTAATATTTGAATAAAAGTCTTTTCTGTTAAATTTGCAAAATTGAAAGACATCTAAATATTACAAGATTTCTGGGCTGCATCTAGGTGTTGATGGGAGAAGCCCTCCTGTAAAGCAGGATGTTTTTCATGACTCCTAGTATGACTTTAATTTTTCCTCAAAATATTGACTTTGAGTCTAATCATTTTAGAATAGCTTTTAACTGCACTTGAGTTTTAGCTGCACATTCTACAATTGCTTATCCTCATTCTATTTCTCAGATTTTTTTGGTATCATCTTAATGATTTTCTCCTGCTTTATGGTTTTGGAATACTTCATCTCCTGTACCTAGGCAGAAAAAGAACATTAGTAATTGAAACACAGCAATCTTCAACCCCAAAATTGTACTTGTTGCCTATGTTTACAGCTGATGTAATATGCATATTGTGCCTCCTCCAGCACATGTACTGTCACTGTGATACACTTAATGACATTGTCTTAAGTTGCTAGATGCCACCTGAACTGCAGTGTTGTTAGGTGTACATTTGAGAGATTAAATCATTCCCTGATCAGTATTGATCCCTCCAGTCCATTAGAAACTCTTTATAGACATCAGTTCTAATTTGTAAACCCTTTCTTGACATTGAGGTCTAGGTCAGTAGTGTCAAACTACTTCTGTTTGGTGACCTAAGTAGGCACCAATGGCCATGGGCTACAATACTTCTGAAAAACTGTCCTGTGCTGAAAAGATGCATCTCACTCACACAGCAAAGGAATAATTCTTTTTTTCTGAAATTACTGTATGTAGCTAGATGTGATGTGAAAACTACTGAGTTCTTGGTATTCAATTTTAATCACTAGGAGGCTTCATTCTCTAACAATATATTTTTTTCTGGGCGCCTAGTGTTAAAAAACAAAAAACAAAACAATAAAAAAACAGCCCCCTTAAACTTCAAAGGACAAAATGGCTTACTCCCAGCATTCCAGACAGATGAGGGACTAGACTGTACTGCTTTATGCACACTCCTTGCTTTGAGTAAACCTTTACCATGCAGAACATTTGACTTGGAGAAGCCTCTGATTCCCATTGGAGTCTGTGCTACACAAGTGAACAGCAGTGGTTCAGTCATCTTGTTTCTCTTAAGTTTTGGGTCTGGAGTATCTGCTGTACAGTGTGGCAACATTGCTTCTCTCTGAAGCATGATAATCGTCATCCAAAGATTGTCTCCTTTGCTTACAGTTGCTGTACAGTGTATCTTCAAATGCGTCCCATTGCTTTCATAATGCTGATCTTTGATTCACTGACACATCAGAAATGCAGTTATCTATGCGTGCATTTATGTTATAATCTATACTGTGTTCCTCTTTTCCTCCTGAATCTAAATCAGCCTGGGCTTACAAGGACACTATATCTCTTGGAATTCTTACCAGAGCAGTTTACCCTCCTTATCACCTGGCCCTACTGACTCACTCCTCAAACCTAGGCTTCCCTTAAGTGTTCAAATACAGCCCTTTACTATTGGAGGTACTCTGGTTTGCAAAGATGAATGTTCATCTTTGATGTTGATGAACATTCCAAAATGCCAAATAAAACTTGATTTCTTTCTATTAAACACTTAAATTCTGACATCGGTTCTGTCCAGATATTCAAGCTTTGTGTCTGATACTTCTGTGTAGACCAACTGTTTTCTTTCCTATCTTTTCTTCCTTGTTAAATGTATTGCAACACTTCTGTTTCACTGAAGTGTATCCTGTACCTAGGGCAGGTTCAAACTGGAGGGACTCTGAAGTGGAAAGTCATGTATTATTAGTCTCCCAAGGCATTTGCTAGCCATAGTATGCTTTGTCTGTGGCTGGTTTGCAGTTCTTTCCTTCTAACATCAGTCCTGAAAGCTTTTATGCTAGAAGTAGTAGGAGAGAATTATTTTCTATTTATAACTCCTCAAGAGGGGAAAAATGCATTTATATCTGAGAGGTTTTTGGAAATTCCTCATGCACTTGTAGGTGTAGTTCAAATGATAATGATGCCTATATATTTTAACATTGAATTAGAGAAAAGAATGAACTCTTTATTTTCACGACTGGATTTTTCTCCCAAGGTGGGAAAATAACTATTACAGAAGAATGAATATATAACATTAATCTTTCTTACATATGTAATTTTTCAAGGAGCAGAATATTAATGGGACATCTGAAGAACCATGTTTAGGAGGGGTGAGAATGGGGAAAGAAAATTCTGAGAAATTCCATTTTTCTGCACTGTTTGTCAGTGCAACTCCTCATTGTAATTCTGTATACAACATTCACACCTAAAAGCTTGTGTTCTGAGGCTATACAGTTTTCATTAAATGCCTGGGCAAAGCACTGTAACCCTCTTCAAACTTGCACTTGATAGGCTGGCTGTGGTCCAAATGCTGGCAGAAGCACTTGCACAAACACAATGTTAGCTTTCTTTTCTTTATTTTCAGCCAGGCACAACTCAACAGCATTCCAGATTATGTGATTATGTGCCTTCTGTTAAGTAAGGGGAAAGGAGTGATAAAGCTGGTGAAGCTGGTGAAGGGTCTGGAGAACAAATCTTATGAGGAGCAGCTGAGGGAGCTGGGACTATTTAGCCTGGAGAAGAGGAGGCTCAGGGGTGACCTTATCGCACTCTACAGGTACCTGAAAGGAGGCTGTAGCGAGGTGGTGGTTGGTCTGTTCTCTCATGTGCCTGGTGACAGGAAGAGGGAGAATGGGCTAAAGTTGCACCAGGGGAGGTTTAGGTTGGATGTTAGGAAGAACTTCTTTACTGAACGAGTTGTTAGTCACTGGAATAGGCTGCCCAGGGAAGTGGTGGAGTCCCCATCCCTGGAGGTCTTTAAAAGACGTTTAGATGTAGAGCTTAGGGATATGATTTAGTGGAGGACCTGTTAGTGTTAGGTCAGAGGTTGGACTCTGTGATCTTATAGGTCTCTTCCAACTTAGACTATTCTGTGATTCTGCGATACATCTTCTCAGAGGAAAAAAATTGATTCAGTGGCATCAGTTCAGCATAGTCTTCTCCTCTGGTTAGCTCTAACCATACCTAGTTCTGCTTACCTTTCTGATTTGGATGATCAAAGATGATTTAGTCCACCCAGTTTACTCACAGCTGTAAGGCCTTACAAAATGAACCCAAAGTGACTCTAGTGATCTGAGAGGGGAAACAAAAATGGTAATGAGAGTAAAAGGGAGTAACAAGTGGAGAAAGTCATTGTAGCTGAGATGGAGGATGATGTGCTACTGTACATACCATCTCTTCAAGCTGTATCACATTACACTCAAGGATGCTTCTTGTTTACACTGGCTAGTAGCATGAGGTTTTTTGTCCTCTGTAAGGACAGACAAGTCATCTGAAGATGAGTTGTGTGAGGTTGACATGCAATTATGTAGACTTCTGTCTATCCGTGTAGACAGTGGGTACTTAAATGCAGGAAGATCTTAACTTCTAGAAGCAGCTCTAACAAGACTACGACCCAGGAATCTGATTTAGCTGTAAGAAAGATGTAGACAGATTTCTGAAGTTTTGAATTCAATTCCCATCTTTGCAAGCATAGAAATAACATGTTTGCTCTTCAGTATTACCCATTTGAGCTTTTTTATACCTCCTACCCTTTTCCTGTTCTTTGTCCAGTAGGAGTAAGGTGCTGAATAACACCGGTGTTGTGGGAGCTCCTGACTTGTCTCTGAAAATGATTGACAGTAGAATCTACTCATGGTGACCCTGTATTTCAAGGGATAAACAATGGTTTCAGTACAGCAAAACAAAATTGGAGATATACTTCAGTCTGTTTATTGTTCTCATTCCTCTGTGAATGGGTAGTCTCTAGTGCAAAAAAGTGGGCTAGTGGCACTCTAATCAAAACTTCTGGTTCAAAAAATATACCACATAAACAAAACCTTATTTGATTTTGCTGTAGCCAAGGTCATTGCAGTTCTGGCTGAGCTTAGAACTTAATCTTAGATCATGGATGCCAATGGGAATGAAATATTGTGCACCAATTGTGTGTGTGTGAAGGGGGGCTACTCAAAGCCAGGACCTCTCCATGGACAGTGTCCTTCCTGCTGTCACGGGCACAGATGTTGTCCCTTCTCCTCTAGTGCTGTTTCTGGTAAGTACAGGTATGGGAGTTAGATGGTGGCAATTGGGTAAACCAGGGCTCTGAGGTGACCAAGGAGTGTGTAACAGAGGCTTACTGTAAGATGTGCAGAAATAACGAATGAGGAGTGATTGTTCAGTGTCTCACAAGAACCAGGGCAGTGAATGCAACTCACTGGTGACAAAACTGAAGCAATAAGAGGCACTTCCTCACATAGCACACTTCTAGAGCCCTAGGTGGTGCCACAGTTTACGTGATTTACAGAAGTGATTGGATTAGTTCAAGAAGAAATGTCTGTTTGGAGCAGAAATGTCAAAATACTGGACCCAGCCCAGGAGATCCTTGGGCTGCAGGTTGCTGGAACAAAAGGTGTACTATGGAAACATCACTACTTGCTAGTTCAATTCCTAAGACCTTACTGTTGCCATAAGTGGACAGAAAAACTTCAGTCCACGAGCCCTCCTCTCCCGGCCCCCTTTACCCATGCTGAGAGCAGATAATCCAAATGCCTCCACTTTGTGTGTGTTTTTTTTTTTTTTTTTTTTTTTTTTTTTTTTTTTGGTGAAGAGGAAGCAGCAGAGACTGCTGCATTCTGTGGTAAAATTCTGGCATATTATCTGCTAATTGATTTTTTGTTTGTGTTTTTAGAGACTTAAAGAATAATTTGTGATATTATTAGCTTTGTAAGTAGTTTTTTTTTTGTTTGTTTTGTTTTTTTTACCTTATGTAGATTATGGTAGACCTTTTATTGAAAAAAAAATCCTTCAATTTACACAAATGTTTTGACTATCTTACATGTGAGTGTCTATATATTTGTTAACTTCAAAAAATAAAACACTTGCACTACTCTGCTTTAGGTCTAGCAACATCAGGTACATAGGCTTGTGAGAACTTGTTTTCCTTAAAATATAGTAATTACATATACTGAAGGGCGGCAAGTTAAGACCCTGTGTCACAATGTCATCCTTATTTTTCTCAGATAAGTTGTTCTGCAAATTCTGGGAATAGCACAATATGCACCACTCAGGCTTTGCATGAGCTACTCCTGTGTTTGTAAAGGCAAAGCAAATATAAGTGTAGCTACCCTATGAAGGCAGGTTAATAGTGTTTGTGAAGAAAGTAGGGATGAAAAAATGAAGCTATTGAAAGAATCAACATGATGGATGGTCTTGGATAAGCTTTCTGCAGTTCTGTGGTTTCATAGTGAATTTGGTCATCCATATGCTAAGTTTAGGCTGTAGGAACATAGAACTGGAAAATACTGGGATAATTAAGTCAATTCTTCCAATGCAGGGATATAATCATATAAATGTATTAAAACCATATTTTCTCTGGCTTCACGCTATCTAGCAAAACTGATTTATACTCTCTTGAGTAGCCAAGCTGCATTTGTTACCTGCCAGTTGCCCGAATTTGTTTGGACTGAGTTCATAGCAAGTGATCAAGGAGTTTTTTTAATCATAACTAAAGAATAAAAACCCAATCCAATGTGAAAACCACAAGGAAAAACAGATGAGCTGTGTTAGAAAGTAGGCGGTAAATACTGAGATGAGCATTTCAGACTTCTGTTCATCTGACTAAGGAGTCTTATTTTCTAAGCACAGTTGAGTAAGGAGGAGATACTTTTTGATCACATGCTGAAATTCATATTTAAGTGGTATGTACATGTGGATTTTAGTGCCTGACTCTGTGTAGTCATGTTTGAAGACTGCACCCTGTTTGTTCCTAGGCTTATTTGTATTAAAATCTAAGACTAGAAAGTAAAAATATTTTTTAATTATCTCTTAGATCGAAAAAGTTAAAATACCTGGGTGAAAACATTTTTCTATTTACAATAGTAGCCTGTCTTACCTGAATCATCACTGTATGATGAAATAAAAAGGTGAGAAGTTGTGGGAACGGAGCATAATGATAGAAATAATCTTTATTATCTTGGACTTTTCAGTCTTGCAATGATTAGATATTTGTCTTATCCAATATACTGTAAATAGTTGGTATGCTTCCAAAAGGAATTAATGAATTAAATGTTTTGAGATGGAGTCTCTTTAAAAATATCTACTTGCATAAATTTCCATGACCCAAAAGCTATTGGACTTTTCCCATTCCTCACTTTTTGCATTCATATCAGTAGATTTTTCCTGACCAAAGTTTTAGTACATCTCTGTGGCATTTCTTCCTGTAATTGGGTTATGCTTTTCCCTTTTACTGGCTAGTTGGTGTTAACAGGCAAGGCATGTCCTCTGTCATACTCTGTCCTTTATACTGCCTTTCTTCATCCCTGTCTCTTTGTACTGCTAAGAGGAGTGATAATAATCAAAATGGATGAGATGTTGTTTTGAGATTGATATTTCAGCTCCCCGTGTTATTTGAGTATGAATCTTTGATAACATTGTTTTTTCTTTTAGTAACAAATTTTCATCAATGCTGGATGCTCTCTCATAGAGAGCCAGGGCTGTATATGCCTATGTCACTGTACCTTAACCATAGTTTGTAACTAGTCCAGACCCATGACCCAAGCAGTCTCTGTTCTCACAAGAATGATCCTACAAGATCAGACAGACCATGTAGTCTAGTATCCCATTTCTGATAACAGACAACAATGTTTTGTAAGAGGCATGGGAACCAGTCTAGTACTCAGCAATAATTCTCCAGAATGCTCTCCTAGACAGAACAATTTGTGATATGGGCACCCCAAAGCAGTGGTTAACAACCCTCAGTAGAATCTTCCATAACTCCTTCCAGTCTACTTCTGACCTATGAAAATTTTTCTGCAGTACTCTGGAGCAAGCAACTCTGTATCTTAATTTCTTTTTAGTTCAAGAAATGCCTCCTTAGGTTTGATACTTCTTGGTTTTAGTGAAACACATCTCACTGTTTTCCAAAGGGGTGAAAAATTAACAGACTCCTGTTAAATACTGCAAGGTTGTTGCAGGGTGTTATTTCTGCTTTAAGTGCTTGTGTAGTGTCACTGTGCATGTTACAGCAGCAGACCATGCAGCTGATGCTCCTCAGGCACCATACTGGTATTTGCAGGACTGACTAAAATTTATATTTGCTTTGGATCTGACCTGCTTTTTCTTAGACCAATTTAGCACCCAGAGTTTTTAGCAGGGTGAAAAGAGGGCTTAAGAGCTGTAAGAAGTAGACCATTGATATCTGGCTACCAGAGTCCCTGAACTTCCATCTTTGTGTATCTATCCTGCTTTCATGAAACATTTCCTGGAGTTGCTTTCTCACGGCTTGGTAGACATGTTTTTCTGACCTGCATGGAATCAGGATGCTTTGGTTTTGCCTATGCAGTAGCTGCTGTCACTTCGAAACAGATGAACTGAGTGTTAAAGAAACCTTAGGTATAGAAATAAGATATTAAGAAGTAGGTCACACTTTTCCTAAAAAAAAAAAAAAAAAAAAAAAAACTATTTTCCTTTGAACAGATCAGTACTGATCATTGAGTGAGTGTGCTCACCTGAGTCTGTGGAAAGTTAAGGTTATATATGTTTTTAATTGAGATAGTTTGCAAAAAGCACTCAAAAAAAAAAAAAAAAAAAAAAGGCTTTCTCCAGTTTGCTTTTATTAGTATCCTGTTAAGACAATGAGAGGTGATGGTCTTTATTTAACCACTTTTATATTCTTCATGTTTGCCAGAGAACATGGTAGATGTAAAGACCTGCCCGTAGAAAGGGAAGGTGGTAAATGGCTGGTTTCCTTCACCAGAAGGTATGAGTACCCTTCTGTGATCTGTTTGTGCTCTGTGGAACTGATTTCAGCTTTGCCCTTGAAACACGGATGAAGCAATGCTGTTCACTTATGTTCTTGCCTATCAAACGTCTCTCTGCCTTGGGAGCCTGTGCTACAGCTTATAACGTATGTTCTCTGCCTGGGTAACTAGCTTGGTGTTTGGAAGGCTGTTTTCCTTCAGCAGAGGATGAAGTTCAGATGCTTGTTTGCTTCTGAGATAACATGATTTCTTGTATTTACTATTTTGAATGCTCCAAATTTGTTGTCACTGCTAAGGAGTACACTGATAATGAATTAAAATTGCTCCTGCATAGGAAGTGTAAGGGAATATCACAGCTGTATTTCTCTGTAGCCCATTTTAAAATGGGCCAGTAGATCCATCACAAACTCCAAAGCTGTGGAGCAGCAGACCTTGCTGTTCTGGTGATCACCTGTGCAGGATTTGTGTCAAGACAGAATACCATTTAACAAAACCTAGGAGTGACTACTGAAGCATCAGTGGCTGTAGGTAGAACTTGCTGGTAGCTTTCACAGGTAAAATTTGCATTTGGATGGTGGTGAAATGTCTGGTGTAGGTTCCTGAGAGAAACTGCTGAGTGCAGATGTTATTTCTTAGTAGTCTAACCACCATTTCAAGAAGCAGGGAATGGTTTAGAGGAGATACAGATTTTACATGCCTAACTCTAAATAGGTTAAGGACAGACAGCTTTTTGGTGGAGAAGCATGGAACTTTCTGGAAACCAGGATTATTTCTAAAACTGCATTCTTAAAACAAAAATAAATGGAGACATAGAGTCCAAAAAAAAGTCTCAACTTACAAAAACTTGTAGAAAATTCAGTGAGTTATTGTGATAAATGATTGAGTCCCAGATAGGATTCCAATTAAAGTTTGCAATTTATTAAATGAATAGAGGCAAGCAAACAGCGCTAGGTGCGCCAGGAGTCTCTGATCCACCAAGACGCACACCTGTTACATCAGGTGGCTGGTTTTTATGCTCCTAGACTAATACATATTCATCACTATTCCTATAAAAGACAGGGTTAGTATAATTAGTTCCTGGAATCCGAACCTTCTCCCGGACGCATGCGTATTAGTCTCTGGTGGTCTCTCTGGGGGTCGCTCGTGCTGAAGGCTCTTAGTCTTCCTCCCAGGCTTTGTCCTTCAACTCCCCCCTTTCTCCTTATTTGGTGATATCTTTGTCGGATATCAGAGGCTTGCACAGCGTCCCATGCAAAAGTCAGCAGTTTCCTAAAAGCTCCTTGGTTCTTATCTCCCAGACCCGAGTCTCAATTTTCGTCCTTCAAACCTACTATTTACACAAATTGCTGGACCCTTTCTTTGCATGATACAAGAACTATGTACACTAATAACTCTGTTTTTCTTAGGTAGAAGGTTATATTTCATCATGCGGCCCTAGCATTGTTCCATACTGACACAAATCAAATTAACACATTTCACAGTTATTAAAGTGTTTTATTCTGTTATAGATTTGATAGAAATCATAATCTGAGGAAAAAATGAAGCAAAACAAATAGGGTTTTCTTGGGATTTGAATTGACATGTCTACTAACATCCCCAGGAAACTAGGATAGAGATGCATCTTTTTTTTTTTTTTTTTCTAGCTGTTCACTCCTGAAGAATCATCCTTCTTGCATGTGCCATATGTATGCACAATTGGCACCTTGTCAATTCTTAAGATAAAAACTTGGGAAACATCTGCGTCTGCCCATTCAGTAAAAGCACTCATTTAAGAAATGGAAAGCAGACCCAAAATAAAATGAAAACAGGAAACGGATTTATGGTGATTGTGTTCACATTACCTTCTCCCTCCCTCTCTATTTGGTTAATCTGTGTTGCAAAAACATTTTTATTTTTTTTTTTCCTTGCTGAATGTTTTGCATTATGCATTGAGCTATCCCTGTGACTGACCACTGAACTACATCCTCTAACTGGCAGCATCTTGATAATACTGC
Source organism: Nettapus auritus (assembly GCA_011076525.1). NCBI lineage: Eukaryota > Metazoa > Chordata > Aves > Anseriformes > Anatidae > Nettapus > Nettapus auritus. The sequence goes on from CM021765.1 coordinate 89,493,139, forward strand.
ATGCAGTGGGTGGATTCCTTTCCTTGAGTACAGGAGGGGAAACAAGCAATCAGGTAGTGGTTATTTCACACAGAATTTGCATTGCAGCTGTGTCTACTGCAAAAAGCAAGAGTTGGGTGTTGGAAGAGAGCTAATAGTGTCTTTCTGCAGGATTTATTTCAGGGTGCATTGGATCTCATAGGATTAAATTCTCAAGGCATGTGGGAGAAATGAGTCCTTGGTATGATAGCTTCCCTGTAGTGAAGTGAGCACCTGGTCAGGGCTTTGGCTCTTGTGGGTAGACTTTATGTAGGATTCAACCCAGCATAGTGGGGTTGATGTGAAAGATGCGAAAGTAAAGCCTCCCTGGTATAGGCCTTGGTCCCCTGAATCTGAGATCAGCAGGGATATGGACTTTCTTCCCTTGGTGATGAACTCCAGATAAGTTGACTGGGATGCAGACCAAGAATGAAGCTTGGAGCAGGGCATTGGTGACTTGAAACCGACGTAGTTGCTCAGCAGTACGGTCATTTTAGTTTTTTTGGTTTAAAAAAAATAAAAATCAGCAGTGTCAATTTTCTGCTAGCAAAACTCAAGTCTTGTGTAGCCTTTCAGCTCTTAGGCTAATTTTCAGTCAGTTCAGTTGTAGTCTTCTGTGGGTTGGTTTTATTGCAGGATTGACTGAGGTAACATTGATTCAAAGTCTCCTTTAGATTTTTTTCCAAGTGTTCAGATAATGGAAGGACAAACTAGCTGTGTCTGACAACCAAATAAGCAAGGCATTTGCTTCCTTGTTGATAAATTCTGATGTAAATATGATCTGTATACATACGTTTACTTAATTGACCTCATTATGGAAGTAATCCAGACAACCTATTGTTAAACTGGCAGCTGTAGGTGGTAGATATCTCTAAAGAGCCTGAAAATAATCTTTTAATGATTCCAGAAAAGTAAGGAAACTGTTTTAGCTGTAATGAAATCAGCTGTGGGTAACAACATGCCTGCCTAAGGTAGCAGGTACATCCAAAGTATATGCACTGAGGGGTAGCCTTGGTTGCAAAAACAAAAGTGTTTCTTGCTATCAGGCTGTGCATGCAGAAGAAGCAAGAGACTTGTGCTTTGACAGCAGTTGAAGAGGTAGTTCCTCCAGAGTTTGAGACACTTGAAGTTTCTGAAGTAGGAAACTGACAATTGTTTGCTCCTGCTGTTTGAAAGATGGGTAGATTTTTCTGGGCATGTTTACAGTTAATAAACCAATTTGCAGCTGTTAATTTGATTTCGGTGACTGAATTGTGTTCTAATGCACGTAGAACTCTGAAAATTAGCCAACTGCTTGGGCCAGAGAGCCACAGACATCACAGATTGCTCAGATTATCTGGATGCTGATGAGTGGTTTTAGGTCATTTGGTAGAGGGAAGCTTTCCAACTATTTCTGGTGGGAGTGCTGAACCTGGAGCAGGATGTGGGCTGTGTGCTGGGGTCCTGTGCTCCATCGGAGGTTTGGTGGGTGTCAGGACCTCAGTTAGTGGCACAACTTTTCCTGTGGTTGGCCTCCCACCTCTCTCCAGCAAGCGTGACCTGGAATACAGCTGCAGAAAGCTGATAAGTGAGTAGGAGGCATCCTGCAGCATCAGACTTAGTGAGTTCAATAAGTACTTCTTCACAGGCAAACAAAGCAAGCTTCTGTTTAAACTTTTGCCGGGCATAACCTTGCTAGTGCTAAACAGCCTATAATGCTATCTGACTTGTTAAGCAACCTCATTAAGCTGCTGTAGCTTCATTGCCATTAATCTTTGAGGTGTTCTTTGGACAGACCTTGATGATACCTTTGACATTTTTTTTTTTGGAGTTGAGAAAATCAAGCTTGGAGAGATAGTGAAACCAAGTTAGACATTTCTAACTTTAATGAAATAAGCTGCAGTGAGAGAGTAATGTACGGCAGGTCAGAGATACTAAAGTGAGAAATAGCAAAGGTTTCTCTCAAGGATCAGGTAGTAAAGTCTCAGTAATTTAGGAAGAGAGCTGGTGAATAGCTTAAAAGTATGAGGAGAGCCTCCCCAAGCTTTGGGTCAGAAAAAGGAAGTGTGACTTTTGGCTCCTAAGACCCCAATTCTCAGTTGCTCTCTTTGAACAAGAATACAAGTTAACAAGAAAGAAAGATAGCTGCAATCTGCCTTTGTATTCTGGAACAACTGACAGCTCTTAGATATAACATTAGAGCAGCTTCAGAGCATTTTGAAATTGCACTGAGCTTTGCAATCTAGGGTCCTTGTAGCTTGCATGCTCTGTTTGGCTTGCTTCCAGTCCATGTTGTTCTCAGGATGGCTGCTCTAACTCCTTGAATAGCCTCCATCCAAAAGGAGAAAATGGACTCAAGAAGCTCAAGAGCAGTCTATCCTAGTAAACAGAGAATTGAGCACAGGCAGTGGCAGGTCTGCATAACTGAGCAGAGACTTCCTGACAAAACTCAAGCAGAAAGAGGTGGAAGCAGTGTCAGGTGTCCCAGAAGGAACATAGAGAAACTTCCCAAGTTTGCAGGGAGAAGGCTAGATTGGAAAGCTGTAGCCTATCTAGAGCTGAGTCTGATGAGGGATTTGAAGGGTGGCACAAAGGGCTTCTACCAGTATAGCCTGTCAGTAAGAGGAAGCCAAGCAAGAATGTGGAGCTGTTGTTTGGATGGGCAGGGGCTCTGTTGACAAAGAACATGGAAAAGGCCAAAGATGCTCCCTGTCATCTTCAGCTTGGTCTTCACTGGTGTGCGTTACCTTAGGAATTCCAGGCCCTTGTGAGCAGAAGTCTGTAGCAAGAAAACTTCACCTTGGTGGGGGAAGATTGAGGTAGCAGACACCCAGACAGGATATACCACTCCTTGGGATGGAGTGGGATGCACTAATGAGAGGAGAGGTGAGGCCATAATCTGGAGTGCTATGTATAGCTCTGAGCTGCCCAGTAAAAGAGAAGGAATTACTGGAGCAAGTCCAGTCAAAGGCCAAAAAGATGACTAAAGTGTCAGTGCATCTCATCTGGGGAAAGGTTGGGAGAGCTGAGACTCCTCGTCTAGAGGATAAGGTTTTTGGGTATCTCATCAATATTTATAAGCATGTGTGGCAGGGAGTAAGGAAAATACCCTGGCTATTCAGTCAGGCCCAGCGACAGGACAAGAAAGAGTGGGGCACAATCAGAAACACAACACATTGAACATAAGAACTTTTTTGCTTTAATGGTGATTGAACACTAATAGGCTACCTGGAGAGGTTATGGAGTCTCAGTCACTGAAGATATTCAAAACTTAACTGGACATAGTCCTGGGCAGCCAGCTTTGGGTGACTCTGCTTTGAGCAGGAGGGCTGAAATAGATGATCTACAGAGGTCCCTTCTAACCTCAACTGTTCTGTCATTCTATGACTTTAGGCACAGAAATATAAACTCTGGGCCAAAGTATGAGAAATCAAAGCTGTCGTCGTTGCTGTGATGGAGGATCTGCATGTGCCTACTGAATCTCTTCCACAGCCTTCCAGGTTCTCAAAGTTAATAAATAAATTAAATGAATGTCTTCCTACAACAAAAGCTTTCCTCCCTCCCCCCCCCCCCATGCACACAATCCCATTCAGAGCTGTGCCTAGATGAAGCTTTTTTCTGCTCAGCTGTATAATACTGCTCTTAAAATTGCTGCAGTTTGATTGTGTTTATGAGGCCTACCAGGCTGTAAATAAGATTAATATGGAGATACACTTACAGCTATGGAGTTGCCTAACTCAGATTGAACTTCCTTTAATAGGTTTAGTGATCCATAATTGCATTCTTTAGTAATTGTATTAAAGTATATTCTTTGCATTGATCATTTTAGTTGTGCTTCAATTGTTTTTGAATTGATCACAAAGAAATTGACTGTTTTGCCTGGTTATCTTTAGAGCTGAACACAAAATGATCAAACTTGGTTTGTAAAAATGTCAGAATAATTTTTAATTTTCTGACAATGTTTGTAAAACTGAACAGTTCTACATTTGAACTTCAAAACAGGCAATTCCAGCTAGATGCAAAAGAGTATATTGGTCTCTGGTGGGTGGGGAAAAGTGGAAATATCTCAGGAAAGAAAGAGATGATCTCTTTAACTTTCAAGACTGCATTTTACAGGAGGTAAGGTATTGATCTCAGGTTAAGTGAATTTAGGGTTATAACCTTGTTCTACATAATGTAGCCTATGGAAACTCCATGGGTTTTAGGATCATTGGCTTTGTAAGTGGTAAGAATTAAACTGCTTTTGCTTAAATTAAAAAAGTAACTTAAGCTTTGTTTACTTATTTATATATATATTTTTTAATCCTAGCTCTTTTGAACCTCCTTGACCTAATAAAGCAACAGAATAATTTCAGGAAATATTGAAGGAAAGAAAAATTGTGGTCACTTTTAATTCTTCCTTCTCTCCCTCATGAGTGTTCAAACTTAAAAGCAAAAGCAAAAAATTCTGTGTGCCTGCCTACCTTCCTCCTCTACAACTTTTTTTGAAACCCTTTGTTTGGTGCAGAGAATGTGGTCCTGCCCAAGTGCTGAGCTTGTCAAGAGCAAAAGTGAGTTGCTGGTTGGTGACTATCACCAGGTTACTGTTTCCCTCTCTCCATCCTTTTTCTACCTTTTCTGAGCTGATAAAATGGAATTTAGTGTTGTAATTGGAAAAGGAAGGGAAAACGTGATGGTGGTTTAGATGTATGAAATATGTGCAGTGTAATACACGCGCTTCCACTACCAGAAGCATCAAGACTACAGGAATTTAAAAATAAGACTTTTGCAGAATATGAGAAGACTTTTTATCTTGAATCTAGTGTGACCTGCAATGTAGGACAAGCCTAATGATTTCACAAACTCACTTCTGCTTCACAGTCACAATTTCTGCTTGGGTTGATGTTTCTCTCTTAGAAAGACATTAGTATGTCAGCCAGAGAAAACACACCAGATCTGAGGGCAGGAGCAGGCCTCTCAAATGACTTAGTGTGATGCATGTCATGGTATGTGATGAGGCAGGAGCTGCTGACTTCTGGGGATGGAGATGGTTAGTGGACATCCTTTGAGGATGGGGCTCTGCTAGGTGAAAACATACCACGATGTGCTACCTCTCTTCTTAAAACCCTTTGCAGTAGCTTCTGGTCAGCATGTCAGCCCAGCAATTACACTGGCAAATGGAGCCACAAACTACAGCAAGAAGTCTGGTCAGAGAGGACTGGGACATTATTGGATTCTGCCTTGCTGTTGGTATATAACATTCAACCGGTCTGTATATGTTCCAGTGTTTTAATTAGCCTTTTACCTTTTCTTTAGGAAAAAGGTGTGCACAGTGGCTACTCTTATGGAATTGTGAAAGTTGTGGAGAAAAAGGCCCAAGGCCAAGGGATTTGAACTACTCATACCCGATGTTCTCCAATGAATATGCTTTATTTTTTGTCTCTGAAGCATTTCCTGTGTCAGCTCCATTCAGAACATTATGGTTATTTTTTCACTGTGTACAAACAAGATGCTGCAAACACAATTTTGTTCTGCATTTTTGTTCTGAGTGGTAATGTATAGCTTTCTTCTAGCTTGTTGCTCAGGATTGTAGCATCTGAGTTGGTTTCTCTTTAAGGGATGAAATGAAACAATTAAGAAATGTATGTTTGGGTGCTTATTCCTGGTCCCTTGAGGATGCAGCAGAAAGGCAGGCTTAACAGATTTCACTTATTTGGAACACTTTTCCCTGTCACTTCTGATACAGTGCTTCACACATAGCTAAGGGCCTAATGTTGCTGATGCAACTCTACTTGTTAATTTTATCCAACTGACTGTGCCGCTTAGTGTGCTTAGTCATCTGCTAAAATCCTTTTAAGACTGAGAACCAAAGACAACACTGAGTATCTGATCCCACCTACTTAAGGCATCCCTTGCTTTTATGTTTAGCTTGCTGCTACAAAAATAACTCAATATTTATTCAGTATTTGAGGATCAGAGATCTCCTTGTGATTAGATGATCTGTAGAGGATGCTCCTTGGAAGGGGAAATGCTCTGTTCTCTAGTATCGCTGTTGGTAGGGAGGCTGTATACTCTTGAGGGGCATTTTTGTTCTGAGAGGCTAGACTTACTTACTTTTGCTGAAAGGAACTGTGGTCAAACTCCTTGAATTCCAGTGTCTCTTGATGTCACAGAAGGCTTACTGACTTCTGGTCATCTGTTAAATGCTGTAGTGCTTAAACATGGGGTGCTCTGTAGCCTGTGTCAGGTTTTGTGTGATTTAAATGAATGTGGCAGATAATACAATGAGCTGCAATGAGTGCAATGCTGTATCGCTATAAAATCAATGAGGAATGAATTGCAATCAGTCTTCTAGGACTGACCACTAAGGAGAATTTCCATTAAGGAAAATCCTATCCCACTTCCTGGGGTATGAGGTACCTTTTGCCTGGAGGGTTTTACCCAGTAGATTTGGATGATGGGTATTTTGATCAGCTCACCTGAGGGGTATGTTCCTGTGTAAATGAAGCCAGCTGAGAAAATCTTCAGTGTATATATAGCTCACCATATGTTTTCAGAAAATTCTCCTGGAATGAAGGCTCTTAAAAACAAGAGTACTGAAAGGCTAGCATCTGTTTCTGCAGTTGTCAAGACCTAGAGTGAGATTAGATGAGGGACAATAAATAGTAGAGATGAGGGAGGGATACAATATAATTAAATGACCTTTGCTTTCCTCCTCAAAGTCATAAACCCACACACTATAAAGAATCACTCTGAAGAATTACCAGTTTCTTGATGCAATATGACTTTGATTTCCATTAGGCTAAACATTTATTGCAAGGGTGGGTAAACTCCAGGCTGAACTTCAGGTTGAAGTCTAGTTTTTGTCATTGACAATCTCAGCCAAATTAATCTGTTTAAGAATGATGCTAGTAGGAAAAAAAATCAGCTTAATTCTCTAGTATGTTCATGCTTTGAAGAAGGGACTTGATATTTAAAAGAAGGTGACTTTTCTGTTAGTGTTCTGCCGCTGACATCCTATGAAATTCTACTGAAGTGTTGCTTAGCAAGAGGCTCATGAAAAAATATCCTAGCTTTTTTGTGACCTGTCAGTGTTAAAATTGTTGGATAATATTTTTAAATGCTCTGTGTGCTGTTTATAACCTCCATCCTTTCACTGCTTCCATGTGGGATGATGCTTTCCAGTAACAGAACATCCTGGTCTCCCATGCAATCACTGAAAAGAAGGGCATCATAACTTTATTTTTTCATGTGAGTTTGTATATGATCAGGGTATTGGTATCTGAAGGTGGGCTGATCTTGTCTCAGAAGAATTAGGCACATCCCAGTGTGCAGAGGAACTAGCAGTGAGCATTCTTTTTCATAATAAAATACAGATAGGTGTAGAGCCAAGCCTTGCTGTTATTTTAGCAAAAGCAGCAACTGAAGCTACTGCAGATCTTTTTGGTCCTGTGCAAGAAAGAAGATGGGACTGAATTTCAGGTCTTTCAAGGTTTAACTCTGATGTCAGACTAATATTACAAAATCATGCTGGCCAGCATTAAATCTTCCCTGCTGGCATTCGGCTAGTATCTTAGACACTTTTGGAAGCTCACTGGTGCTCATTTTAGGGATGGGGATAGGAATTGTATGCTCTCCAGAGGTAGTAAAATTAGGCACCTGTGTGCCAAGTGGAAGAGCATAGATGCTCTTCTTTGGAGAGGTTGGAAAAGGGGGAGGGAACCATGCCTTGAGGTCCTCACAAGGGACAGTTCAGCTGATCATACAACAGGGTGCTAAAGCACACTGCTTTTATTGCTTGTAGGCCATGGAGTATGAACTCTTATTTCAGAAGAGAAGCTTCATTTTAAGGGTTAACATTTGGAGGTGAGGAAAAGTAGGGAAGCAGAAGTGAGATTAGTGTTGTACTCTAACTCATCTTTGAGTTTAAGGCAGCTGCTGACATTCTGCCCTGCTTAGTAACTTCACAGAAGACTTAAAAGCCTGTACAAATATCTAAAGAAGCAGGTGAGAGATCCCAGACTTACTTCTGAAAGGGTTACAGAACACAGCAGACATCCCAAACAATTGTAACTAATGCTTCCTCTAGGCACTGAAGATTAGAAGTTTCAAATGCAGGATGTGACTAATGGCTTCCGTAAAAATTGAAGGGAGTTGGAACATGATATCAGGATGAAGCATGGGGAAACAGGATCTTTCCCTGGAGGTGCTGGAGTGAAGGTAGAACCTGCTCACACTGTGTGGTTGGTTTGAGGGAATGGATTTCTCTTGAGTAGTGTGGGAGTCTGGGTCTGTGCTATTTTATTTAGAATTCTGAGAATGCTAAAAATGCCCCACAATATGCTCCAGGTATTTTTGACAAAATTCAGAACTACATGACAAAAATACCCTTAGTGCAAAAGTACAGATGAATATTTCAAGGAAAATGACAGTAAAATGAATTTAGGGTTGAGAGTTCATATTAATAATGCAGGCTGATCTACAGCACCTTCATTTTTCATCTGTAAAATGGGGATAATAATGCTGACCTGGTTTGTAAATGAGCCCTGAGATCTTCTGATGAAAAGTATCACCAACAGAAGTAGTGGGTGATGGTAGAAATTTGTGTTACAGATGTAGTATAGTTATCTCAAGCCAGAATTTTATAGGTACCAGGAAATCCAGAACAGAAGTTAAAGAAGCACAGCTATTTTAAAGCATGGAACTGTTCTCACAAGGTATATGAATACTTCTGCTGAGGACTTGATGCCATATGGTAACCATGCTATTACAAGCAATGTGTTTTGGTTTTTGTAGTCGTGGATCAAACTGATCTTTTTAAAGAAACGTGATTTTTTTTGAGTTGGTTCCTTCTGCTGTCTGTCACTGTCACTTGATTCCCCATCATAGACTCTCAGCATGTTCCTTTTTCACTGCTTCCTATTTTTGTGGCCTTTTGGCCAGTGATACAATACTGTTGCGCTAACATGTTCTTTCTGCTGTCTTTGATTCATGTACCCAGGCAGTCTCTAAGTCTAATCTTTGTGGGTTCTGACCATGAATCTCAACCCTCTACTATCAACTCTACCCAAACTTTGTATGCAGGCTCTGGTACCCTGATAGAGCCCCTTTGTCCTAGTTTCTTTGCATATGGGTTCTGTTCGTCATACACATCTGCATTTGGCTCCCACACACATCCTTTGCCTCTGCACACAACTCTTTGTGCTAACTTTCTTGCCCTTCTCCTGATGTAGTAAGCTCTATTTTTTTTCTTTGCTCTTTGCCCCTTCAGGTCTTGCAACAGCAACCACAAAGAAAAATCTATGCAAATCTCAACCAAACAAATAATGATTAGAAAGATATAACTTAAAAATAAAGCTAGGTTCTCTGGGTATAATCACTTATCTAGGAAAAGACATTGTACTTCACCTTACTAATGTGTTTTATTGACCTTGCTTATATTTAACAGACAAAAGCAACCACCTTGGCTTCTTATCTTAGCTGTACATATTTAATTTTGTGTGCAGTATATTCCTTTAGACTCTAAGACGAGTAGGTGAAAAGATCAGTGTAGAAAGGTAAAGTGTGAAGCTGTGGCAGCAAGACCATGCAAGATGATGAAATATATGTGGTGGGTCTGTATTCACATGCTTTTTTAGGCATTCTCCAAGTTTGTCTTTGCTTCTGGTGTGTAGCATGACTATAAAGGAAGTAAATAAAACATCCTTTTCTCCACTATGTTTTGGTTGTTAACTTTGGACTTCTAAAACTTCTGGTGGTAGAGGAGGTGTCAGAAATTCTGAGCTTTATTCTTTGTGTGTCTGAGACTGGAATAGGACTTGACCCTACACTAAATGAAAGATGGAGTTAGTTGAAAATTCAGCTAATAATTGAAAAATACCTTCTACTTTAGCTATGTAGCAGTCACTCTGTAATAAAAGATCTTAGGGTTTCTCCCTTCTCAGTGTTATAAATGTTTGCGGACTTTTTAGCAGAGGGGACGTTTTTATAGAAGTAAGTTTATATGATTTCTGTCTGATATGCAAGTTCAGAAAAATGTTGAATGTGGCTTTTGTAGTTTTGAATCTATGGGGGTTTGAGGAGTATGTGTAAAACTCTGTTTTTTTTTTTTTTTTTTTTTTTTTTGACAATGCTGTTTGACAGATTAAGAAATAAAATGCTCAAGTAATCTTGCGTCTGAAAACAAAGATGGAAATAAAGCAGATGTCATTTTGCAAATGTGAAGTAAAAAGGTTTTTGTGTTTGCCAGCACGCACAGTTGAGAATAATTTCAGTGCATCAGGAAATGAGCTTTAAATTATTCTAAAGTGGTTGATAAGTGGGAGAAACAGTTAAATTTATTAAAGCTTTTTTGGTAAATAATTGATATAATGTTGTAGTAAGGGTACATTATATATTATAAAATGATACATTATGTAAATAGGTGCAGCACAGTTTTCCTTCTGCATGATACCAGATTCCACATTCCAACTACTAATTCTGAAAGATTTCAGTTTTTCTTCAAGAGCACAGGTATTTTAGCTGTGGAAAATTGGCAGGTGTTATTTAAATTACTTTCTCCATCTCCATACAGCTTTCAGCCTGATTTAGAAATGAAGTAATATATATATTTTAATCACCCCTAGAGAAGGAGATAGGCCAGCCTGCTTACCATGTGTGGCTGGAGGAAAACACTGGGAATGTGATGTTTTCCCCAGTGTCACTTAAATAGTGTTCAGAGACCTATTGCTCTGGGTGATTTGCTGCTGTTGAACTTATACTTGTCTATGCCTAATCCAAATGCTCGTTTCAATATTGTATATTTGATTATCTGACTGTGGAGGGTAGAATATTTGTGCTTTATGAAGGTAATGATGCTATTAATAGCAACACTTTCAGAGTTTCTTGAAGTCAGGTTTAAGGTAGAGTATCTCCTGAGAATTTTTATCTAGTTAACACAGTATTCTCATTTGACAGGGCATGTCTTATGCCTCAGCAAGACTTCTGTAATAATTACAACTTAAGGATCTGTTCTTTTTGCTGTTAACTGATTGCAGAAATTTCTCCACTTTTACTGTCAGAACTGCAACTGAGTCTGTAACTTATTGTGCGCATTTTGTATACAGAAGCTTTTTTAAATGACTTAGGAAAGCTTCAGAAAATGTTGAACAAAGGTATGAAGTGTAAGCACAAAGCAGTTATGTCTTCTGGTAGGAAAGCAAATGAAGAGACGGCACTCTAATATTTATTTACCTTGAGTATTTACTCAAGGTACTTATCCATTTAGCCTTTACCAATGAGTTACTGATGAAACCTTTTATTTGGAATAGACCCTGAGTCTCCTTGCTGAGGGACAGAACTAGGAGTGTTTTAGGGAAAATACTACCTGCTGACCTGGATAAGGCTCAGCATCTAATGTAGTGGAGAAGGCACTGAATTTCCATGATGCCATTCTTATAGGCCACTTAAAATGTCTTCCCAATACCTATGGACCTGTGCATAATCCATGTAAAGAGTATCAGAAAAGCTATGTGGACTATCACAGCCTTACTTCACGATATTTCCATTCTTTTGGATTTGAAACAATATTTTGTTTTCACAGTAGGGTCTCATCTGTCTGAGTAGGAGTACTAGCAATGTCTAGTGGACTTACATATTTGACTTCAGTCTCTTCAATCTCCACATTTGCCATGATCTGTATTTACTAAGTCCTTGTAGGTGGTGTGTGAATAATTAAACAGGTGATAATGGATAATGTCTCCTGTCACCCTATTTGTCATCAAGACATTGCGAGAAGCTGTGGAAGGGACATTAAGAAATTCATTTATTATGGCATTGCACTGGTGTTGTGGACAGCACTATGGTAGCTCTGAACTTACAGAATTGTTGGAAAACCAGAAATCAGGTATTTTTACATCTCTACATTTTTCCAGTGAGATGAGGAGTGTGTAATATGATCCAGAGGTACAGCAAGTTTTGATGCTGTTATGCAGAGTGGATAGGGAAGCACCTGCTCTTCCCTACTTCTTTCCTCTTGTGCCTTGCCGCCTGATACAAATTTGTCCTGTGGCTATAGTGGTATCAGCCCATATCAGCCCATCACTTGAAGTAAATGGATTTTCCACTGATGTTTCTCAGAACAAGTTTTTCCCTTTTTTTCAGAGTTTTTTTGTAAGCCTGCCGGCATTAGCAAAAGAAGACAAATAGTTATACAACAATAGTATGGAAAAATTGCTGCAATTTTCCTAAATGCATCAAGATATTTGTTACAACCAGTTTAAATTAAAAAAAAAAAAAAAAAAGGATATGCAAGAAGAGACTGTAGAGTTTAAATATGAAGCAGAACTTGCTGTTCTATTTCCATCTTTTCTTCCAGTGACATCTGCTCGCTTGTTTCATTTTCCTTCTGTTTTTTTTTTCAAGGTACAAGCTCCTACCTTGAGGATTACAACAGTCACGGTATAATTACACCAGTGTCTGCTCTGGTTAAATTGATCTAAAGAATGAATGTAAATTGTGTTCATTGTATTGGTATCACAGGTTAAATCTTCTCAGAGCTGTACCTTTGTTCAGCTCTGATGTGCCCAATTACCCCTTCCTGTCAGTCCTCCTCAACACCCACACCTACCAGCCTTGTCACATGGCGATATTTTCCACCCTCTGTTCCTTGCTTGTCTTTCTCTTACTGGTTCACCATGGTGCCTTTAAACTGGGTGACTTGGATCCTTTCAGACAATCTGAGTGGAAGGCAGTTAGGAGTTATGCACTGCTCTTGTGCATACTGGGAGGGAGAGGTGGGACATGCTGAGGGAGATGGCCTGATAACTCTTGCATGTATCAGTGGCCCTTGCTAGGGGATGTGACCCATGGGAGTTCATGGCATGTGGGGTAGCGGGAGAGTACCCAGAATCATGGTGTTGAGGGGTGAAAGAACTCAGTAGAGGATGTAACACATCCATCATTGGGCAGAACAGGAGTTCCTGGTACTGCAAGTAATGAAAAAGGATGTAATAAGGAGCAAAGAACTGAGATGTTACAAAGCACTTCCTCTGGATTGTTCATTGAACCTTTTCCTCACTAATAAAGAAGGAATACAACCTTTTCACAGCACAGTACTTAAACTGAACCACAAAAAGGGTGACCCTTTTGGCCACGTTTTTCTCTGGGGTTTCCAAATCCAGATGCTACATTTAATCAAAGTCTTCTCTGAGCTCTGTCAGTGCCTTCCTCTTTGGTGTTGTTTTCTTTTCCCTCCTGCTTTCTCTGACACATTTCTCCCCGAGTCTGTGGTTTCAGTTGTGGTTTCATTCCTTCTGCTGCCTGACTACCTGGAGACTTTGATGCGGGAGGCAGGGGGAAGAGAGAAAGCAGCAATTGCACCCTGCCATGTCTGGTGTGCGAGAGGGGGGAGCGACCCTTGAGCATCAGCTTGCTGCCTGGGCTTGTGAAGAAAAGGGGAAAAGACAGAATTAATGAGGCAGGCTGTAAAAATAACGCTGCTTTTTTTCCAGGAGCTGTGCCCCTCCAGTTCATATTGACAATTTAAGCATCCAGGTGGGGTGAGAGGGTGTATTTTAAGGCATAGGGGATGTTGAAACCATTAAAATGACTCCCGGTTTTGACTACAAGGAACTCTTCCCCTTAAGCAGTTCTATCCTCAGTGTTGGATTTCAGTTCCTTCTTGCTAGCTGCTGGCATTTCTAGCCACTGTTTGGAATATCACGGTGAGTTTGGTTGGCATTTGGAGGGGGTTGCCATGGCATATTGTTCATACAGGAATGGTTACTCTGTGTTGGTCAGGTACAATACCCATCAGGTTTTATTGCATCTTAATTAAAACTCTGGCACAATTTGGTTTCTTGGCAAAAGTCATTTTAATGTCTGATGTTATGATATCACTAGTAAGAAAGGAGTGGATTAGTGTGCTGAAACTGTATGGAGCTAGAAAAGAGATTCTTAGGAGGAATCAAGTGTTTGACAGTATTGTGACAGCAATTTTATGGAAGGTTGGAAGGAAAAACATTTGGGAGTAACCCAGCCTGGAACCCTGGTAGAAGTCATGGGACATTTCTGTTTTTCTTCCCTGCACTTTCCAGCTTGTTAGCCCAACACTGAAAAATATTTTGAATAAACCCCCATAGCAGCTTTAAGAAATACATGTTTACTGTTGGCTAGATTTGACGGAGTTGGAATTATGCTGGGGGAAAGAGCTATGCATGCTATTCAGAGAGGGAAACCTAGTCATCTTGGGAGGGCAGGCCAAAGGGAGGCAGATCCCCTGTCTCTAGCACTGACAGCCGATTTCCAGCACTAGGGTTAAAGCAAGAGCTGCATGCCACAATACTTTTAACTTACTCCTTTTTTTCAAATTCGTTCTTCTCCTGTGTTATCCAGAATTGGACTGAGAGTGCATTTCTCTGAGTCTGGTGTGTGAGGTGGGGTGAGGAGTGGATGCAAAGGGAGCAATCAGCAGAAAACAGGCTGCAGATAGGCTGGAAATGAGGAGGTAGGTCAGGCTGAGTGATGGGATGCCAAAGGCTCTGCTTCACAGTACCTGGTGGTTTGTTACAGGCACTCTCTTCCCAGCTGGTGGTCTGAGCCTGTTTGTACTCCTGATGCTTATCTGCAATAGCCCACTCTGATCTAACTCTTTCCTACGTGGGAGAGACAGGCCGACAGGTAGATGTATGAGAGAGAACAGAGGAAACATGCCAAAGCATAAACAGCAAGTGAGAGTGCATTTATTCATTGTGGTACACAGCATAAGTGAAATGCTTGTATGAAATGACAAGCAGTAAAGACAGCAACAGTTGTGATCATTTTGTGTGTGTGTGTGTGTGTGTGTGTGTGTGTGTAAGCATCCTCAGGAATGGCTTAGGAAAGCCTTTCCTTGGAGTTTTCAGTGTAATGGGGCAGCATAATATGGGAAAGAGGAAAAGTCTCGATCAGGGATATCTGGCTTTGGTTCTCTGCTTCCCTTTCTTTTAAAAATTACAGTATGGTTTTCCACCACTGGCCACTTCTGTCTCTTACTGTATGAAAGATGTTCTGTACTCAGCTGATAGCACATAGTGTTTAATAGAATAATATTTCCCATCTCTCCCAACTCTGCCCCTCTTCTGTGACTTTTTCTGAGGAGTGATTTTACTGATCCATACACTTATTGGCTGCTTCTCTGAGGACTGGATTGACCCAAGTTCAACTGAAGGCATCTGGCGCCTTTTTTAAGGTGGTCATCTTAAAAGTTGCAAGCGTTGAATGTTGTAAAGATGTCCAAATGCTTGGTCCTAGATAGTCCAATAGATAGTGCCCTTTGCATTTTTGAGACCTAACACTTTTCAGGTTTTTTTACTAGTTACAGCGTCAGATGCATCATATTTCTATTAGAGGTGTAACAAAGTCTGTGGGTACCCATTGGTGGTAGGATGCTTAGTGCCCAGTAGATTTCTTATCTTTAAACTGGGCAGTTGATTTTCCTCTGTGCTTTACAGAGCTAATCTCAGGACCAGGAGAATGGCAAGATCCCTGTGACTGTTCTGTTTTATAATACTTCACTTCCAACAGTTTGTGTGCCATGGCAGGTCTTCACTGAGATCCTTGTGAGTTCACAGATTCCAGCAGAAGTGGACCAGGCACTAACCTCCCCAGGATAATAATTGCAGGAGGAAAACCAAAATTCTCTATCAGGGTCTATGACTTCTCCTTCAGAACAGGATTAATGTTAGCTGATACTTAGAGGGTGAAATTTAAGTCACTGATAAAATCTTACTTCAGTAGGACCAAATTGTTCCTCAGGGTTTTTATAGGTGGCTATTAACTAAGTCACCCAACAGAGAGGTTGTTTTTTATCACTTCTGAAGAAAGTTCTGCCCAAGCCACTGAGCTTACTAAAGACTCCTTAAATAAGCTGATTGTTTTCTGCTGTTTGTTTAATGGACTAAATATATTTATAAAACCAGTTTGTTCACCTGTGACTAGCACTAATGCATATGGTTATTTTGCTTCCCTTACCACTGTCCTGTAACTCTGAACAAACTAATATATATATTGTATATATACTACAATAGACATTGTACTTTGCTTCCTAACTCAGTGCACATTCACTTTTGCCTTCATGTTTTAGCAGGCTCCCATCCAACCATGTAACCCACATCTTGTCTTGCGTTTTCCTTTTTCAGCAAGTTTGTAGATATTTGTAAAGATTTGCAACACATCACAAAAAAGAAGCATTTTCCTTGCTGGCAATCCTTGTACTTTATTCTGTATTTCTAATTTTTCTTTAGTGTTTGTACATAACTGTACAAAAAATATAGAAGGATAAGGAGGAACACTTGGAGGTTATTGAAGAAGGTTGTTATTGAATAAGAAGGTTATTGCCTAAGCTATTTGATATTCTATATAATTTGATCAGGATGAGCATATTCATTGCTCAGTTTTAGATGCTGCAAGTATTGCTACTGGCATAATGTATTAGCTCTTTATAGAAAAGATTGCATCTTCTCTCTCCAGAAAGCCAGAATTTCATGGACATTTTGACTGTTTATATGATAATGCAGCAAATAAACTGGACAATTACAGAAATAAACAAGGATTCATGGATATTTATAAATCTGTGCTATTTTTAATTGACAGACTCCAGTAGCTTGCATTTGGATATTGTTCCTTCCTGTATCATATTTGAAATAAAACTCTTCAGTGAGTTGCCTAACACTGTCTTGTATCCTACGTCGGAAAATCTGAATAATGGAACATTTTCTAATTTAGCCAGTCTTCAAAACCTCTTGGATTTGAACTTTCATAGCAGTATGAAGGGATGTCCATACAGCTATGGGGCAGACTCAACAGGAATCAGTTGCAAGCTGCTGGTCTCTAGTTCTGAATAAAGTTGTTTTGTTTTTCTTTTCTTTCTTTTTGAACTGGGGCTGTTGGAATTCCGTGAGCCCCTTGAGGGAAAATATTCACCCCTTTTCTCTCTGGGACACTGTACTGAGGAACAGCTTGGCCATGTTATCTTCCACTTACCTAAATTTAGAATAAAATCTTAAATGCTTGCTGGAAGAAAAAGTGACCAAGCAATGCTTACATATCTCCCCTTCTCCTGTTCCTCTCCCAGCCCCACTGTCCCCAGCTTCATTTCAGATTACCAGCTCTATTCCTGTACTGTAGTTTTTGCATTAATTGTAAGGATAGTCCTCTCTGAATAAATAAATTATTTTTCTGCCTTACACATAGACTCTGGATTTCCGAATTAAAACTTTCTACATTCATGCTCATACCTATGAAAGGGATGTCTTCTAAAAATGATGGAAAAGATTTGCTGAAGATCTCTATCCATATTTGTGCAGACCTATGCAGGTTATGGTCATACGTGAAGTGAGCTTCTGTGAAGTTAAGGACCACAATGATGTATCAATTTACTAGCCAATGACTACAGCTCCAATCTTGTCTGGTACTTTCCAAGGGTACTTTCCAAGACCACAAACATTGTCCTGTTGCTGTATAATGGTATTGCAAAAATGTTTTCTGGGGTTGTTTTCTTGGATTAGTGATACAAGGGAGGCATCCTTAGCTGCAAAACAGGCTTTGAGTGGTGCTGGGCTCACCCTCAAGCATACACGGATTTGTTGAGTATGAGAATACCTTGAAACTGTTTCCTCTTGGGCCCTTTTCATGTTTTCATAGAATGTCTCAGGTTGTAAGGGACCTTAAAGATCATCTAGTTCCAACTCCTATAGGCAGGGGTGCTACCCACCAGATCAGGTTGCCAAGGGCCCTGATCTAGTGTTTTTCTGCCCTCTCATTTCTTCCTGACCCATTGGTGTTGGGCCTGACCATGTCTTTGTTCTCAGTGTCATTAAGGGCTCCATTTTCATGATTCAACAGGTGAAGGATGTGCCATTAATCTAGCAGGCACACAAACACTCTAGAGTGTTTCTGGTCCAACAAGTGCATAATATGATACAAGTCTTTCTTGTGCCACGTTAGCCAGGACTCTGAATCAACATCTTGTTTTTACAGTGAAGAAAAAGCTTAAATGTGTGGTGTCTGAAGAAATCTATGCTGGACTAGGCCCTTGGGCTACCTTGCCCAGTGTTGCCAGGTCCGTTTTCAGAGGAATTTGGCACTACAGTGTTCAAGGTTTTCAGATCTTCTCTTTGCTGCTGCTTTCTTCCTTTTTTTCTCTCCTTAACGAAACCGCTCCCACTGATTGATATGTTTTTAATGATTACCCTCACCATACGCTCTATACTATAGTGATTTACAGTCTTTAAGATCCTTTTTTATTTGACAGCTCCTTCCTACTCATTTTTTGTCTCTGCCTGGCAGATACTGCAGTGATATTGTAGTGCTGACAAAATGGGAATTACAAAGAAGCACTTACCAACCTAATGAAGCTGTGGGGGAAGAGGAGGGAGAGACAATGTGAGTGTTTAAAGGCACTTTCTGTTTAACTTATCCACCTGAGCCATTGGTGGTTGTTCAAAATTTCAAGGGGAAAAAACAAAAACAAGCAACAAACAAACAAAAACAAACAAAACACAACACTCTTCCCCAAACGATTGCCTTGAAAGATGTTGGTCTGGTCATTTAATGAGAAAATGCTACTTGATATAGTTAGTGTATCTCAGGAAGATCAGGCAGAGAGACCTGTTGTTTTTCTGTAAAAACATTTTTCTTGCACACAAGACTGGTACTGTTCTCCTTTGTGAAGATGGTGGCTGTGATGTCCAGAGGGCAGAAATAGAGCCCCTGGGGCTCTGTGTGTACTTCTGTGTAATCTGAGAACAGAAATGCCAAACAAAAGAAAAGTCTCCTGGGATCTAAACATTCCTAACTCATTATTGAAAACTAAATTGTATTGGCTTTTACTGTCTCTTATTAAGTGATCGTAATCTCTTGGTTTTGTCACTCTAGCTTTATTTTGCTTGGTAGAGAGCAGGCCTCTGAGAATTCCCTCCCAAGGAGTAGGGATGCTTTCTGACTCAACACCCTCTGTAAAAAATACCCAAGTCATTTAAATGAACAGGATTTGTATCTCTTCAGCTTAACTGTTGCCTATTTCCCATAAGACACCCTGTCATTGAGCTGCTTAAGCTGTATGAACAGCACAGCAACAACACAAGCAAATTGAGCCTTGGTTTATAGCATTTTACTGTCTCTTTATGATCTCTCCGTATTGTAGGTGGTATTGTTTCTGAACTGGAGCTGGAGAAAAATCTATTTAAAGCAAGCAGCTCAATGAATACGGTCCTCTTATCCCGATAATGAATTATCTATGTAGAAGCTCACATAAACAAGTCTTTGTTGCTAAAGATAATGAGAATAGTTTAGAAATAACACTTTGGCTGACTGTCTGGCTAGATGCACGTAGCTATCTGAAGCAATAACTACTATGTTAGTTATTTCCTATACCTGACTTGCTTTTGCACTCTGTGACTGGTGTCCTGTGTCAGGTGGTATTGCTTCCTCCCTTCCCACCCACAGTGTCTGATTACAAAGGAGCTATCAAATATTTGGGAAATCTCTGTTCCCTCCATACATTTAACTCTTCTGACTAACAGGAACACACCTGTCCTTCAGTGTTTCTGTAAAGTGGGTCAACAGAATAGGCAGGCAATCAAGGAGAATTTACATTTGGACAAGGGTTTACAAATAGCTATTTTACATTATTTGCCCAGCTCAAGCATGAACAAAGCTGATTTAAGTACTTTCCTTGTTCACAGATGGCACGTAAATAGTAACTACAAAAGTACTCTGTTTTGTACATAGCTGGATTTTGTTTCCTTTTAAAGTCTCTGCATTTCTTTATAGAAGTTTCTTAGATACTTCTGTGTCCTCCATTACCATAGTATCTAAGCACCTCATAATCCTTAATGCATTTATCCTCACAACACCTCTGAAAGAATGGGAAGGACTATGTTCTTTTTTTTATGGGTCTCTTATTTATGTCTCTGTTTCTTCAAGACTGAAGATATGCTGGCTTGAAGTAAAATCTCTTACACACCTTTAATCTCCCTGCTAAATTAGCATTGAAGGTTACCATTCCCAGCAAACAGTCGGGAAGCCTTTTTGTGAGGAATTCCCTAGGTATTTTGCACAAAATAAATGGCGTAAATCTAATCCTACTAATTAATCTGACTCCTCTTGACTGACATCAGGGCTTTGGCAGTCATGTGAGCAGCAGTGTTGGAGAAAAGCTGGGGCATGACGAAGGTCACAGCCTCACCAGCAGGATGAGGAGAGATGGAGGATGCCAGCCCTGGAAGCTGCACTGTGGTAGCGCCACTGTGCCAAACTGGTTGTAGGCTGCCTATGGAAAGGAAGATTCAGTTCATATCTGTTAGCTATGTGTTGCCTAACAGTGCAATACACTTACCTAAGGTCTCTAAACTGGAGGAAAATTAACATTATTCCAATGGAATGGGTGGTTTTCAGTAGGGGTTTTTCTCTACCCAGCTTGCAGGGGTCATGTAAACATCTGTGCTAAAGCAATGAAGTAAGTAGAAATGTGCCACAGGTGACTGCAGATGAAGAGCAGAATGTCCCCTATTTCAGCAAAAATCATATGAAGCTTCACCCCAACAGATTCTCATGCACATTGCAAACATGGTTATTAAAAAAAAAAAAAAAAAAAAAAAAAAAGTAATAGCTGGCTGTACAAAATCTGTAGAAGAGCAGAAACTTCTGCCCATTTTCTTTCCTTGGCTGTTAGTTGACCTAGTTCTTCTATGACCTTCTTCAGTTCTTTTGGTTTTACTTGTATTTTCTGTCTATTTTTCTGTTTATTTCTAAATGCAGTGGTTACAGATTTTAAAAAGTATTTTACCTGGTGAACTAAGTGGTTTATAGCAAGAAATAGCTTCTTGCTTGGTAATCAGTTATGCTAAACTTTATTTTTATTTAGTAGTATTCCTATAGCAATAAATCCCATTACAAAAAAAAAAAAAAAAAAAAAAAGGTGATCTTAATATTAGACCTCAGAATTTTTTTTTTTTGAGCAGCATGACTTTTTAGTATGTGCTTATGGACTGTGTCCCTGGTTTCACCTCACTTAATTTACCCTGTGTTAATAATCAGCTACCTTGTAGCAATTCTAATTTGAGAGTGTTTTTGTCAAAATGTAACTTTTGTTAATTTAGGTATTTTCCTCCTTTTTGGAGGAAGTATAAGAAACTGAAATGAAGATGTATGAGGTGTTCATATTGAATATATTGAACTTTGTACAAAACAATAAATTGAAGTAAAACACTTCTGCAAGAAAACGTTTTTTGTGCTTTATTATTTCCTCTTTTCTCCTTTATCTAATTTTGTGTGGATTTTTTTTTTTTTTTTAATTCTATAATGAAAAATATCAAACTGTAAAGTTTGTTTTAATAAGTAGGAAATCTAGGTCTACTCAATTCTCTATGATGATGTTCTGAAAACTGAAGGGAAAAAAAAAATCTTTTTAAAGCAGATTTGACAATAGTTTATATAATTTTTGAAAGCGGCCCAGAACAGAAAGTTTTGTTTCTCTACCCATAACAAAGAGAAAACACTAAGTTCTTCAAAAACAAGCTGTACCTAAAATTAGACGTTGCAGTAAATAGAAGATATTAAGTTTAACATTAGATCTAGGGACCAAGATCACTAGAAACATTAAGAAAAGGTACAAGTGTGACTGATCTACAAGATAGATTTGAATATTGTTCTTTTAACATATCCTTTTGTTTTAATTAGGAATGTGTAAATTTGATCTCTCCTGAATTTATAAATAATGCTGTCTGAAGTTCCTAGGCTACATTCTTCACTGATTTGGAAACCTATTTGTAGGGAGCATAAGACAGGGCAGAGTGTCCCTAATAAGTCTACTAAAGTTTCCTTCAGTGCTTTACAGTTCTAAACAACTTGGGGAATTTTGAGTGGTGTTTTGCTTTTTTCTCTTCTGAGAGATCAGGTATTAGCAGGTTCAAACATATGCTGTGTAAAGTCTTCCTCATGTCACATCTAATCCTTTCTGATAGAGTTTCGTTGATGACTCTATGTCCAAGCCGAATTCAGAGCCTCCAAAATCCGTTTTGCTTTCAGGTCTGAGAAAATGTTTCTCTATTGTGTCAATGTAGCAAATCTCAGAGACTTTACAGGAAGGAAAGATGGATTTATTTTTAAAACAAAAAACAACGGTTTTTTTTTTTTTTTTTTTTTATTTTATTTTTTATTTATTTTTTTTTTTTTTACACTTGGACATTCATTTGCGCACTAGGACTTGAGTTTTGAGAGGAGTGTGAGACCAAGCAGCCTGTCCACCCAGCTGGCACCAGGACTCAAGTGTCCAAGTCATCAGTGTGGGGTTTTGTGTGATGACACATAAAACATGGGGCTCCAGTTACTGGATCCTTGCTATCATCTCAATATTCTGTTTTTGTATCATTTAGTAGCAGGTACTTATCAGTCTCTCCATCTTGTACCAAATCTGTGGGTCATCAGGATTTACTGCCTGCCCTTTATTTTGGGTGACAAACAAATAAACATAGGAAGACTTTATATAAACCTCAAACATGGAGGAGGAGGAGGATTCAGGATTCATAGAATCTTTTTATTTTTTTGATTTTTATTTTTTATTTTTATTTTTTAAATAAAGAGGACTTCTGAGTGCAATGTTATGCCATTATGTCTTTATAATCAGCCTGGTACCCACTGAAAGGAGTGATGGTTTCTTCTGTTCAAGTGCAGAGGTGAGAACCCAGCAGACACAGGTGTGCAATGCAGGTGAAAGAATGAGAATTGTGGCTGCAGACTTGAATGTGGAAATTCCTCAACTTCCCATGTTCGTCACCATTCTTTCTAAAACACGAGGTTTAAATGCTCATCTTAAGTGAAAAGGAATTGGCAAATGAAGGCCCAAGAGCCCCTTAGGGTCTCAGGTCCCTCACACAGGATGCTCCTGCCTGCTCCTGACTCAGGTACAAATGTTGGCCTCCAAGACTGAAGCTGCACTGAGGCAATGTCCTGAGGGGCACCAGAGAGATTTGAGTATTTGTGTGGCTTCACTCATGGCAGAAGCTTCCTGGCCACCTTGCTCTGCATGCCCTTGACAAGGGCATGGTGGTACCAATGACCTTGAGCCCACAGATGTCAGGAGCAATTGCCAGGGACCAGGTGTGCAAAGGTGGCTTCTCTGGGAGGGTCTGGTTGTGGGCGCTGCCCACTGCTCATAGTTCTAGTTCCATTTGTGACTCAGCAGGACCAGGCAGCAGCTGGCTGGTCCCAGCATCTTCATGACTCTGTGATGCGTTGTCTGTCCCCTGACTGGCTGGCTAGTGCTTGTTAGCTGTATTGCAATCAGCTTGTCATCAATAGCGGGTGTGTCTTCTCCTCCCTATCAAAGGGCCAAGGGGGGCAATGGGAGACAGAGTGTTGGGAATGGTGGAGGACGAGATGGTGGATGAGGAGATGGAGGATTCAGGATTCACAGAATCCACAGAATACGATGAAAGGGGCTTAAGGGTTGAGATAAGGACGAGGAGATGGCGCAGTAATTATTGTGATGGGCAAAACAGACTCAGCATTGGGAAATAGTAAGATTTATTGCCTATTACTGACAAGCTAGAGAAGTGAGAAACAAAGGAAAGAAACCAAAAGCACCGGGGGGGGGGGGGGGGGGGGGGGGGGGGGGGGGGGGGGGGG
>CM021765.1:89516860-89546017 GCA_011076525.1 Nettapus auritus
GGGGGTTATGGTCAGTCTACAGCACTTCTTCTCCACTGCTCCTTCTCAATCACTCTCATCCCCTGTGCTGTGGCGTCTCCCCCCCAGGATGCAGTCCTTGCCGAATTGATCCAGCGTAGGATTCCCACAGGCAGCAGCTCTTCAAGAACTGCTCCATATATGGGTCTGTACTATGGGGTCCATTCCTCAGGAGCAAACTGCTCCAACCTGGGTCCCCCACGGGCAGCAGCTCCTGCCAAGTCACCTGCTGCTGCATGGTCTTCTCTCCACAGGCTATAGGTCCAGCCTGGAATCTGCTCTGGCAGGGGTCTTCCACAGGCCACAGTCTCCATCGGTGCAGGTCCACCTGCTCCACCATGGTCTCCTCCACAGGCTGCAGTGCGGAACCCTGCTCCACCGTGGTCTCCTCTGCAGGCTGCAGTGTGGAATCCTGCTCCACTGTGGTACTCTGTGGGCTGCAAGGGGCCATCCTGCTTCACCATGGTCCTCACCACAGACTGCAGGGGACTTCTACTCTGGCACCTGGAGCACCTCTCCCCCTCCTTCACTGACTGACACCTGCAAGGCTGTTCCTCACTCCTCTCACTCTCCCATCTGCTGTGTGGAGCAGCGTTTTTTTCCCTGTCTTAAATATGATCTCACAGAGGTGCAAAACAACATCACTTATTGGCTCAGCTCTGGTCAGCAGTGGGGGCCCTTACCAAACATGGGGCAGCTTCTAGATCCTTCTCACAGAAGCCACCCCTATGGCCCCCTGCTACCAAAACCTTGACACGTAAACCCACTACAGTTTTGAGGTGCTGAGGCAGGACTCTCTTCTCTCTGCATTGTATCTGGTGCCCTGGGGGCCTCTGATTGAAGTTGGACTGTATTAATAATAATGGACTTCCTGCCTCAAGATGGTTTTTACCTTTAATCCTTTCACTATAGCTGTCCCTGTATCTTTTGATTGAAATGTAGTAGCGCAGATTAACTACTTTTTAATTTGACAAAAATAAAAATTAGTGTGCACACAATATGGCCAAGTTCAGATCCCTAAAGTCAGACTAACTTCTATTTTTAACTGTGCAAAGTAAAACTATGTTAATGTATGCCGGCAGTAGTTTTGTCTTTAATATCACAAGCATTAGCTACAGATCTTTATAGACTTTAATTCAGGCTTTTCCCATCTGTCAAGAAGCTGTAAAATTAGGACACATCCTATCCATCACTTTGTGGGAAGCAGAAGGGAAAGGAAGGGCTGTACACTGTGCAGAGGTTTATTGTGGGTGGTTTGTGGTATGAAAAAACGGGAGGATCTATGGATCCAAACAGGGTTGAAGGCATGTTATGTAGGTTGTACATGTTTGCAGGGGTGCTTGCCTCAACCTGCCTTCAGTCTAGGCCTACACACTGAAAGGCCATTTGTGTCTCCCAGCTTGACTTCACTGGGAAAGGGATCTCATGGTTATACTGCTCAATAATGCAGACCAAAGTGGGGATTGGATCTGCCTCCAAAGTACACTCCTTCTGAATTTAAAAACAAAGCAGACACTAGGCGCACCCAAATTAAATGCCTGGGCCCTGTGAACACAGCATCACAGCCCTGCCTGGCCTTGGCTCTTCCAGCTGGGCCCACCCCCTAGGCCTAGATCCTGGTCTCTGCCTGTCCCAGAGGAGGTGCCTGGTTGCCCTGCTCCTGGCTGGGTGAGGGGATAGGCCCTGGCTGCCAGGCTGTGCCCTGCTGCCCCAGCCCCTGTGGTGCCCTGACAGAAAATGGAGTCATTTTAGGATCTCATGTATGCCGTATGGGACTCTCCAAGCATTTGGACTCCCACAGAACACGCCTGTCTATTAAATGTTGCCCAACAGTAGGATGCATAGGATGCAGTCATCCCCTCTTTCATTGAGGAGGACCTATGTGCTTAGCAGCTTCTGAGAAATGAAGCTGCTTTTAGTTTCAGTACTTGAATGTGGATTTACGTCCCAAGTTCTTAAAAGCAATAGAGCTCCAAAATACTTTCAGTCCTGAGTCACTTCATGTTTAAGTAACCAAGGTCTTGACCTTCCCCACGCTCATTTCCTTACTTCTGCTCCTGATGCCTGAAGTACTGCAGGCATCTTCTGTGCAGCTTAATTTTTGCATAGGTCTTCAAGTGGTAGTGTGAGTGGAGAATGTTAGAGCTGTGTATTTTCTGGTATTCAATAATTGTCAGCTCTTCGCTTCTGCTGCTCTGAAGAAGAGCATGCTATCCCCAAGTCCTTCAGGCCAAGAGTGTTTGTTGGACCAAAGGAAGTCTGTGGAAGAGTAGCCACCAACCCCAGGAGTATATTTTCTCTTTAGCACCTATGGCTCATGTTTTCCTGTCAGTCTTTTGTGTCAGCATTTACAATATAGTATGCTGCTGCTTCACCACAGCAAAAGCCTTATTTTGTGCTTATTTTGGATTTGTTATGCGCTCTTTGTTTTGTTTGCCAAAATGTTTGGGATCCATCTGATTCTTTAGCAACTCTTCTACTTGTGTTGATGAAAAGAGAGCACAGATGGCTTCTGAATTAGAGAACTGCAAAACACCCACTTTGCCCTTCAGTCTAAAACTACACTGTTCTATAACCGTGAAACAGTGGTGAGGCCTCTGTCTCTCATGCTCTTAAATCTTCCACAACATTTACCAAAGTGAATTTGAGGAAGCTGATACTCTTCCAATGTAGAGGCTAGAAATCAAGTATTTAATCAGTGAAGATGAGTTTTCAACCCTGGAAGTATTGACATTCTCAATTACAGTTGCAACATCAAAGCCTTCTGCATTGAGGCTTCAGCCAGTGCTTGAAACATATGGTGGAATATTTTTGTGCTGCTGCTGTTCTTCTATCGTGTATTGGATTTGCGCTTGTATCATTTTCTTCCATTAGTTAGGCTCACCCTATTTCACCTTTCCAATTTACTGGAACTTAACTGTTCATTGTCAACTGATTCATGAATGCAGAGCCAAACTCTAGAGCCAACATATGGCCTGAAGTTAATAAATTTAAATGCATGAAGTAAAGTAAATTAGAACTAGTATGTTAATGTTGATAGCTTTTACTGCAAAACCCTTTTTACATCTGTCCTGGAGATTCTGATTTTTTTTCAGATGTTCTTCATGCACATGATTTTATACGTATGCACGGTATTGCAACTCTTTTTCCTTACAGGGAGCAAAGGGGGAAACAAGAGCTTTTGTACAAATAAAATCTTTGCATTCAACAAAATGAAACTTATAAAATTTAATGTTTTATTACAGATTTTTGCCAATATTCTTTTAAATACTAAGGGGGGGGGGAGGGGAAGGAAAAACATGTTGGGATATGGGTGAAACAAAAGCTCTTAGTGCATGAAGATATTTTTCTCTTGCTTTTCATACTGGCAAAACATTCTGGCAATAACATATGCAGGTAGACCTTCTGTGAGTTGAGATTACTTTAGATTCATAGAAAAAAGTCTCAAACCTAAGTATGCTTTCACTATGTGTGTTCATTTTATTTATGAAGAAAAAATTGAGACCCTCAGTTACCTATTGGTACTTTGTCTGAATTTATTGAACTTGGAAAGAGTATTGTATTGTCCCGATGTGTTGGTTGGTGGGTAGAGGATGCAATTTTATTACCACTAACATCTAAAGGTAGCAATTTGTTTAACTCACAGAGGTCTGAGTTTCACTTCCTATTCAAACTGGGGAAGTTTTAGCATGCTTGTCATTCAGAATTTTTAGGGTGGTTTGATTACTTCCTATAGAATTCTATGAGCTGCTCCTGATAAATATTTAGATTTCAATTCCTTTTCCTCAAAGCAATGCAACAGCCATTGTTGTCTTATTTCTCCTGCTTTTTATTGATGCCAGTTCCCAGGGCTGCTGTTGACTTTAATGGTAGCAGGACAAACACCTGAGCTGATTCTTTCCTGTACCTCTTCTCCTTCATGATCTGCAATGGTAGGGCATAAATATTTTATTTTTGTTCTGAAAGGGATGGAGATGCTGAGGAGGCTGCTTGTAGCAATCCCTTCTGTGGACTAAGTGGGAAGATTACTGGAATCAGTAAGCTGAAACAAGTTGAAAGACTGCATCGACTTTTCTCGTTGTAAGACTGCAAAATGAAAGGGTTGAGAGTGACATCCCTGAGGTCTCAGTAGCTGAGCTCTTTACTGTGGGTCTCTGCATCCATCTTATTTTGGTCTTAGCACAAGTTTTGGTTGGGGTCACCCTCAGCCTGATGTGCCCTGATTACCACTCCTGCTTTGCCGTGTAGCAGGTTCTGTGCCAGGGATGGAGGCTTGGTGTATTGGGGTGCAGTTGTGGCCACGTGCAGACCTAGCTGCCAGGGCAGCTGCACAGCTCTCCTTGGGGTGCAGACACAGTGGTGCTGGCAGAAACAAATGTGGCCAGGGCTCTTTGGCCATGTGAAAGTTTTGTGCAGCTGCTGCTTCTGCCCTTGTGCTGGTGGGTCTCTTGTGACACAACCCGTTATATTTGACCTCAGCAAGGCACCTACACAGGGATGTTTTATGCATCAAGTATGTGAAAAATTAAGCTGTATGTTTTGTAAATAGCTGCTGAATGATTAGGGGAGGGGGGAAATGTTTGGGACTTGGTGGAGTTCTGCTAGCATCTTTCTTAATCTCTTCTCAATTTCCTTTTCTTCCCAACCTCACACCAAGATTCTTTGTCTCCTCTCCCAAGCTCTAGAAACAGAGTAGGAAAGACAAGATGAAGATCTGGCAGCTGGAGTTGAGATTAAGGTATTACGTAGTCCTGCAAAAAGCCCAATATACTTTGGCAGCACCTTGTTTGTGTTGAATCTCAGATTAAATGGCTGGATATCATGAGGCCATTGCATGTGGCTGCACTCCATGATTTCTAAGGATAGTTCGGTAGTTTGAATCCCCACGTACAAAGAACTGGCCAAAAGACAGTTTTTGTGGAAAATTTTCTAGTGCTATTTTGTCTTGTACAACAAAGAATTGACAATGATTAAGTATGGATATACACAACAGAAATCTCTATGAAATTATATATGAAAAAGGAGCCAGAACTAGTACACCAATTTTGTTGCTACTAACTGTTTGTGTTAATCAGGGGAACAATTTGGGTAGTAGGGACACACTGTTGTATTTCTATGTTGCATGCAGAGAAGCTAAGTGAAGGAGAAGTTAAATGTCTTTGAAGTCACAAAACCTTTCATATGTTCTGTGTGTCCTTGATTGCCTTGGACATTGTGCCTTAGTCCCAGACCTTTATCTTTTTTTCCTGTTATGTATTGTATCTGTTTTATTTTTTGCATTTTTTTTATATTTATATATATGATGATATAAATGTTAGTGTTGATTTATTTATTTTTATTTTTATTTTTTTCAAGTCTGACAGTTGATCTGAAATCTGAAAGAAAATTAAATTGGGGGGGGGAGGGGAGGGGATATTCTTTCAGTCTGACTCCTCTCTTCTCCCTTCTTCCCCTACTTATCTGACACAAAAGTAAACACATTTTTATGCACACTTTGAATAAAAGCAAAGGAAATTAATAGCTGTTGTCACCGTAGAACCGTTGAATATCCCAAGCTGGAAGAGATCCACAAGGATCATCAAGCCCAACTCTTGGTTTCACACAGGACCACCTAAAACCCGTATGTCTGAGAGCATTGTCCAAATGCTTCTTGAACTCTATGAGGCTTGCTGTCATGACTGCTACCCTGGAGAGCCTGATGCATTGTCTGACCACCCTCTTGTTGAGGAACTGGGGAGGGAAGAATTTCTGCACATAAAGAACTTGAGTAGAAGCAGAAGGTGTGTCTTCACTAGCAGAGATAATTTTTGGCTTCAGTGTTGAGACATATGGCTCTGATTCATACAGACACCTGTGGAGTTCTATTGCCATGCGTAAGTCTTAATGGTTGGTATGTTTTTCTCCTGTGTTTAAACTTGAGTTTGCAAGCATGGCTAGAGTGGTGAGAGTCACTTGCTGTAAATATATTTATGATGTTTACTGAACAAGATTGTAAATTGTCTGCTCCATACAATATCATTTTTGGTATGTGGCTTACCCTTACCCTTCTGAGTGTTGCAGGTGATGAGGTATTCAAAGAGGCCCAGGACTATGCTGTGTGTTGATGATGGATAAAAAAAAAATGCAAAGATGGACAGATTTAGCATGTTAATCGGTCTCAACTTTGCATGTGAATTGGCCCAGGAAAAAGTTCTATAACATACAATAGTCATTCCCTAGGTGAAGTGCTTCTTCATGTTGGTTGTGTACATTTCAGAGGTTAAGTATGGCCTATTCTAGGGCTGAGAAGATTCAAGGTTTGTTGTGGAAAAGAAGGCTGCAGACTCCCTGTATTTTTGCTTTGCAAGTTCTTCAGATACTTGCTGCTGAGAGATGTAAGCATGCAGCCCTGAAATGTTCTTGGAGAACACTAGACATATAAACAACACTGCAAGCTTGGATAAAAGTAATGTACATGAATATGGGGCATAGGATTAGAGAAAATAAAGGAATTATAAATTGGATTACACCATTCTACCTTTCATTTAGATCAAGTAAAACAGTTCTGGTTTGGAGCATTCTATAGCAATGAGCAAACATACGTATAAATTACAAGACAGCACATAGACCTAAGCTTAATGGTGTTTGTAACTTTAAATTTCCCCAAAATCTGAAAACCGAATCTCTTCTGCATTTGATATGGTGCAGCCAGTCTCTTGGGAGTCCTTTGGCTTTGTGAAATGAAAATATGTAAATTGAGGCATGAAGATGTAGAGAACTGCTTTTTTATGACAACTGAGTTTCTCCATTTTCATTTTATGTTGTAGACTCTGCACCTGTTATATGACTCAAGGACCACCTCAGTAAGCATAGTGGTGTTACGTTGTCAGCTCCCTGCAGTGCTTTAGGTCAAGAATCTCTCTACTTCATAAGTTGGATGGGTTTTAAGTGATATAAAATATTAGATTTCCCTCATTACCTTTTTCCTGTTTTGTGACACAGAAATCAAAAATCTTGTTAAATTTATTCACCTTGGCCTTTTTTTTTTACTCATTGCACACACTTTTAAAATATATTTCTCACTTCTTTTTATAATATTGGGGCAGAAGCTACAGCTCATAGAGACCGTATAAATGAACCCTTAGTGAAATATTAAATTTAAGAGGAAGTGTTCTTTCTCTTCAACCTCAAGATGCCTTTCTTCCTTTTGTGTTCTTCATTTTGAAATGAAAATAAATATTTATTTTCTTGCAAGTTGATACCTGCTCACTTGGGTGTTCATTGTGTCTTCTGAAGCAACTGTGGCTCATAGATGCTCCTGTACTATTATACTCTAAACAACAGCATCAGATGCTCAGCAGAAGCTATGTGTTTTGTTGGCATTGTTTTAATGTACATTTGATCCTTTGCCACTTTAATTCCTGTGATTACATGGGGAATCTCTGCATTGAGAGGTAAAATCTATAGGCAAAAACCTCTGCTTTCAGAGCAGCTCCAGACTGATTCAGCTGTGGGACTGGGCATTGGGAAAGTCCTCTGAATGGCAGGTTGGCTCCAAGAATTGCTGTAATTAAGTACTTTGATACAGCTAGATGGTGCCTGTGGCTCCCTCTGTCTGCCTTCTGTTGTCAGAATAGCAGGAGTTAAAATTATGCCTAATTTGTGAAATCTGCTTAAAGCTAATTATAAACCAAGTTAAAAGTAGGCTGATGAGGACCCTGCCAGATGGAATCAGCCTTTGCATTTCTTCCTGGCAGTTGTGGGCGTAGTTTAAAGTAATATCCTCCACCAGTTCGTCTATCAGATACTACCTCCTGTTGTAACAGTTAAAAAAAAAATAAAATAAAATCATACACAGAAGGAAACCAACCAACAAAAATCCTCCCTAACCTGCTCCCACTAGAAATCAGAAAACTTACTTTAACCTCCAAGATTAAAAATAAAGTGCCAGAACTCAGGTGAGTCTCACTAACAATGTTGTAAGTTTGTTCTACAGCACTATTTTAATTCCCATCTTAGCCTCATGTTATACAGCATGTGGTTCTTTACCAGCCTCTTGAATATCTCATTAGCTAGCCTAAAAGTAATGAAAGAAAGTAGTGAACAAGAACTGCTCTAAGATGCACCTTGAGCCATTCCAGTCTCTTCCTAGTTTATGGCAGGAGTGGTAGGGAGCTGGCCTGAGTCAATCCCAGTTGCGCTAGACTACAGCTGAAGACAGAGCCTTACTCTGACAGGGATCTTTATTTGGTTATTTAATATTTTGAGATGCTGTGAAGTGATCAAAGAAGGATTAAATCAGAGGGGAGAGGTGAGAGAAGAGTGGTTTAATTTATTTTATTCTTCATAAGTCTCTGATAAATCAAGAATCTTGCTTTGGAGATTTTGGGGCTCACCTTGATTTTACCACTTCATGTCTCTAACATAGTTAACATTGTTTTCCTCTTCTGTCTTTCTGCCCCGTGTTCCCTTCTTCCTTGTATTTCCACCCCTTTGTATGTTTACCTCACTTATTCCCCACTATTTCCATTCTCTCTAAAAATCAGAAAGTTTAATTTGGAGTTAGACCCATGTTAAAGATCACTGGTATTACAAAATATCCTATCTGGCTGCTCCCTGAGTAGGATGAAGTGCAGGAGAGCTTTGGAAGTTTGTTTTAATGACATTCAAAGATGATTCAAAGATAGTTTTTGATCTTCTGAAACAGTTTTCCAATATATATACATATTTTCCTGCATCATCTTTGTATAGGTAAGACCATGTTTTGAGGGACATACCCAAGCTGTGTTTTTTATTCAATTGCTCTTATTTTCTTCCCACTTAGTGTAAAATAAATCAGAATTCCATTACGTTTAGAGGAGAAAATACTGAATAAGCAAAAATTGGGCCAACTGTGCCTTTATGACAGCAGAGCAAATGCTTTAGTCTTGAAGTTTACTATTCTGGTGTTAGATTAAGAATTACAATTTGTCTTTTGGAAAAGAGTCTAATAACACCTGTGCAAAAATATTGTTTGATACTGGAAATATTTACATAACAAAATAATTGGAAGTATTCTTGTTACAGGATATTCAGAGTACCCTTCCCTTTATAGTTTATTCAGAGTTTTTCCTTTGAAGATGTCTAAAAGAAGGGGGGAGGGGAAAAATAAGAGGGAAATAATCCCTTCTCACCTCCTCCTCTACTGTTTTCCAGTCATAATAGTTTCCTACTTTTCTAGCTTTATGACCTACTAGTGAAATAAAAATGTTTCTTTTAAGGAGTATAAAGAATGTTAGTAGGTAGATACAGGAGGGTCTGACTGCTGATTAAAGGCTTGTCTTCTCCTTTAAACATTATTTTAAATTTGTTGATCAGCGTTTTCTCCTCACTTATTTTCTAGGATTCTTCTTTGTAGCCAGTTGACAAACCTATAACTAATCTGTAGATAATTGTCGGTGGATAAGACAGTAAAGGGGACACAAAGACAGTGGTTTGGGTATACCCGTTACATGTAGCTCATCAGGTCAACCCTGGCAGGAGAATTTCTGTGCTTGACCTTTCAAATCTGTGTTGCCCAGAGTCCCAGCAAAGAGTGTTTTGATTTAGTGACCAAACTGGAATTTGATTGTAGGCCCCTGATTAACACGCTGAGGAAAAAGGCATGTGGTGTGATATATTTCAAACACAAAGGTGCACCCACCTCTCCTGTGAACGGCACAGTTCCTGTGAACTCCAAATATGTGAGATACTGTAACCATGCTTTACTGGAAAGCGTGGCAGAGAAGGAAACTCTCTATACTAAAAACAACACCCAGCAACAACAAAAACAATATTCATGAAGCAATTTTCACTAATTTGAATTTTAATAGATGAGCACTTACAACAGTAGCAGACTGGAAGGAAACAATGACTAAGAGCCAAAGGAGGGTATCACGAACTAATTACCATACAATTTAAAATCATGTCCCATCCTTTCTGCACAGGATTTCACAAGCTTCTCATGGCATATGAAGTTATAGATGAGGGTCATAGCCAGGAATATAACAAAATACAGGCTTATTGATAGTAATCCATGTTTTCTACTCTAGCAGGTGCCCAAGTTGTAAATAAAGATATCCTGATGACCGAGCTTGTTCATTAGAATGGAAATCATTTTCAGGTGCACAAAAGGAAGACAAACTCTGAAGTAAAACACAGGATTCTCAGTAAAATGTAGGAGCTGACTTTTGCACTTTTTTCTTTGACTGTAAATGGAGAGACTACTAAAATAATCACCTGTAACTCCAGCAAGTACTCCCTTTGTGGAAAATCTTGATTATATACGTTTAGAAATATTTGACTAATGGTGAACAAGTTTCCACCAGAAATCTGTCTCTGTGCTAAAGCCTCAGTGCCTGAGAAATCAGAAAAAATAAATCAAAACTGACTTTTAAACTGTTATGTTGTTTCAGCTTGGGTTTTTTTGATTCTGTGCTTTTTCTTTGTGTAGCTTTGCAACAAGTGTTTTCAGCTTTCTGAGTACACAGATGTATCATATTAAAAAGTGGATGAAGCTAGGCTTTTTGTACCCACTTTGTAAAAAGGAAATAAGGAGGGAAAAAATCATCTTCTTCCTGAAAAGTACATAGTATATATAATCACCACTTATTTTGTAATTTAAAAACATCTGTTGAATAAAGAATTGATTTCAGCAGTGTCCTCTGTACCTTGCAGGGCTCACTAGAGAGTGGGGGACTAGATTACCTGGATCTTTAATATCTGCTAGTCTCTTCTTTGCTGCTCTTCTAGCAGATGGCAGATGCCTAGATTGATTGCTTCTCTCTCTTTTTTTTTTTTTTTTGGTTTGTTTGTTTGTTTGTTTTTTGGTGCAAACCTTCAGAAAAAGGGTATTTTTAAGTCCTTGTTGCATTGTTTGAAAGTCAATTGAATAAAAATATTTAAAGTTCTCTCTCTGAAGAGTGGAGGATATATGATAGGAATGTTCATGGCTGAATGAACAAACCCTTTATCTTTCATCCATTTGTGTTCAAAAAAAACAGCCAGAAATGTATTTGGTATCTTTAGGGGAAGTTTTTTCCTCTTGAAGACAGCCTCTTGCTCTTGAAGAGAGCTGGACTACTTTCATTAGTGAAAACAGCCATGGGCCTTGTATTGCACTGTTATTAATTATGTACATTATTAAGTAGTCCTTTGCCAGCTGTGTTCTGCAGAGTGCCTGTTTTACTCACAGATGAAACTGGGAAACTATCTGGAAAACAGAAGTCCATTGGTTGTGGGTCTTGTGACCTAAACTTTGGTTTGGTTCAATTTATCCTACATATGAGCCACTAAAACGAATCCAATGGGAACCCATTTGCAAAGATAAGGAAGATGATGAACACTTTAGCCTTGGTTTTCAGGAAAGTGAGGCAGTAAGTTTCTTCCTAACAGCGACTCTGTCCTGGGATCTCTGGACTGAATTTTCATTTTGTTGTCTTTGTAGTAGGTTGCTGTTGTTGTTGTTATTTTTTCCTCATTCTTGACACTTCTCAGGTTTTGATGTGGCACAGGCAGCCCTATTCCAAGTGAGAGGAGAGTGCCTAGTCCCTCCTCACTCCTGCCAGGTCTTGTGTGGAAGTTTCCAAGGGAAGTATTTTGGTGTACGTATAATGTCTTTGAATGACCAGCAAGAGGCCTAGTATGTGCCAGGGTTGTTGCTAGTAAGACACTTGAGAATAGGACGATGCCATTTTCCAGGATGAGGTCTTGTGGTTGAACAGTGTCCAGGCTGGTGTGTGAGGCAGGGTGTGTGGTGATGGTT
This sequence comes from Nettapus auritus, assembly GCA_011076525.1. Lineage (NCBI taxonomy): Eukaryota > Metazoa > Chordata > Aves > Anseriformes > Anatidae > Nettapus > Nettapus auritus. Next base: position 89,528,640 of record CM021765.1, read on the forward strand.
TTCCCATTCCATCTTGGTCATATTGCTCCAGCAGTAAAAGCTGCTGCAGAACAGTCAGTTGTCTTTTACTCCTTCAATTGGCCCTGGCAGGTCTTTGTATTTGTAAGCTAGTGCTGAGGAACTTGAATCACTGTCTGTTCAAGGGCAAAAATGAAATAAAAAATAAAGTCTTTGAAAACTAACACTGTCGATCTGGCTGTTTTAGCAACTCCCTTTTATTTTGAATAACTTTAAAATGTTCTTTCAGAGTTTCATACAAGTGATGTGTGGTTGTGATTTTCTCCCAGAATCAAATAAAAGAAAGGGAGTAGAAGACACTCCTCAGAAAGAAATCTTATCATTAAATGTAAGTCACAAAAGAAAAATAGAAGGAATTAGTCCCATGAATGAGTCCAGATCCGCTTCCCCCTACTGTGATACAGTTTTTCATCCTACTTCGTTGGTGCTGTCTTTTATAAGCTCAGGATAAAATACATACCAGGATATCAGTAGTGTCAGCACTGTGTAGCAAAAGCACTTTATACCTGCCAAAACCTCTACTATTAAAGTCATTTATGTTTGATTGCTAAACAAAGGCAGTTATGCCATCAAAAACTCAGTTAGATTGCTATAACTGCATCTAAACAAGAGCTGTTGATGATGCAGGAACATTGCCAAAAATTGTATATCTAACCAATGCTGCTACATAGCAGTTTTCCAAAGCTGCCCTGAACCAAAAGGCTTCTCTGTGTGTGGGTCTATCTGTGCATGTCTGTCACCAAGTATGTGTATAAAACTTTTTGTCTGAACAATGAGGATGCCCATGTTGCTGCATTTCTAATTTGAAAACTGTAATTTACTTCTCCCCACCTTGGGTTAAAAAAAAAAAAAAAAAAAAAAAAAAATTCCAGGAGCAAGTCACCTATCATTTGTGTTAAATTTGTCTCCTCATTTAGCTATAGATAGAGCCCAGATAACCCTTTAATGGTCAATACTTGGTGTGATGTAGCTCATTCCAACTAACTTTCTAAATAAATCCAAGGATGTAGAGAATGAGGACACATGGAGCCGATGCCAGACAGTAGTTGTTGCACTGGGGGCAGTCCCTCTGATAGGCTGCAGAGCCTAACACAGGGTCTAGGAGCCAGAGTGGGCTGCTGTGAGCCACCAGAACTGGAGCACAGGGTTGGCTGAGCATGATGTGGATCTCTCCAAAATGGGTGGTAAGCCTCTCAAGCCTCTCTTTTTTTCCTGAGTATTCAGCACCTGTCAGCCCAATGTTTTTGTGTCTCTGCAAGCTTTCAGTTGGTCCCCTGAAGGAAAGAAGTAGTTAGCAACTCTTTCCATCTCTGGGACCAAATTCCTCCTGAAGTTGCTGATCACCTACTTATTCCTGAAAATCCCGTAGCACTAATAGTAGATCCAGCAGCCAGCTGAAAGCTATTTGCAAGCATTGGGTCACACTGGGTCTCTGTTAACTGGCAAAAAATATTTTGAGTGTTTGGTCTCTGATTCATTTTCTGGTTTGAAGTCTGTGGTGCTTTGTACTGTCTCACAAGGTGCGACAGTCACTCATGAATGACTTTAATGTCTGCTTGTGGTAGGAACTGTGTGGCCCCTCATTCTGTGAGCTTTAAAAGCCTTTGCAGCAAGAGTCTTTACATTTCTTTGTGCCATAGATATGAAAGTTGTGAATTTAGGAACTTTTTTTTTTTTTTTTTAATTTTATTTTTATTTTTTCCAAAAGCTAGAAGCTAGAGCATGTGCTAACTCCACAGAGGCTGAGTTTAAAAGTACAATGTTAGGAGGTAATGCATGGGGTAACACCCCATACACTGAAAGGAATTGTGTGGCCCTGCATCCTTGTGGGATTTTGTACTAGTTGAATAATGTCAGTTTTCACAAATACCTCCTAACCTTTTCTTAGTATGTTAGCTTTAGTGTTTGGGAATTATTTTGCTTTGTTTTGCTTGATTCTTGATAGAAGACACATGGCTCAAAGAATGAAAGGAACAGCAAACTGTTGAAGAGAAAAAAATATGAACAAAATCAGTCTAAGCTTTTTTAATCAATTGATGATGAAATTATCTCTGATTTTTTTTTCATTATTTGACCCATTTTATATTTGGCTTAATAATATTCATTGTAAAAAAAAAAAAAATCTTCAAGTCTTCTTGTTGACTGTTGAATAAATTACTAGAGAATATTTTTTATGGCATTCTGACAGATCTATATTGCACAGGGGGGGCTGTCCCGATTCTGCTATCACCAAGTAGTCCATTTTGTTCCTTTGCATCCAGAGTGTGTGTGAGAGTTTCTGCAGTTTGAAATACTTTGATCCTATGTTTTTTCACTTATATTCTTCTGCAGGCTCACCATATTTGCTTCTCAATGTCATTTTTGACCATCCTCAAAAATTAACAAGCAAGTCAATTGATTGAGGCCTTGTTTAAGGAGTAATTTTACATTTATAAGCCTTGTTGGTGATTGGCAAATGGAGTAAGTGGGATTCCATCAGCTTGTTGTATGTTATATACAAATCCTGTGAATTGTTTGTTTCTTATGGTTTTGTTTTCTAATCCTAAAAGCCAACTTTGAACAGTGTTTTCTCAGTCATGCTGGCTCTGTGGGGCAATTGTAAAGTAAGTAATTTATAGTAATTTCCCCTGTTCAATTCCCCTTACAACGTGGAAAGCTGATCTTTCATTCTGACTTGACCTAATGCTCAGTCCCACCTCCTACCTACTTTTAAGCAGAGAGCTCACTTTTAAGTATAAATTATAATGGAAAAAAAAATGGCTCTAGCAAAGTGTGAAGTAGAAAAGTAGAAATATGAGCTAAATCTTCACAACATATGCTTTCAGTATCATCTGAAAGCAAACACCCCCCCACCCCCAAAAAAGGTATTTGGCCTATAAATGCACAATGTCTAAAGATATTTAAGTATGATTAAAGTACTTTCAAAGACATGCTTGTCAAACACGCAATATCCACAGGATTTTTGAAATCTGCATTGCAACGTTTTGATAAAATGGGATTTGATGTATGGTATGTTATACTCCTATCAGTGGTCAAAAATCTAAATTGCACGGGTTACCTAGTTCAGGTGAATAAAAACAAGTTCTTAGGATTCCACACCTGATTATTTGGTATTTGGCCAAAACTGCATTGTAACTGAAAACATAAAAGGAATTAAAAGCTCTGGACTTCCACAGATTTTTTGGTATGTGCTTATAACTAGACATTTTAAGTCATTTTCAAAAATATGAGAATATACATATAGTGTGGTATTTTGCATCTTCTGTGAAACATATAAATGCTTTCTTTCTCTCTATATGAAATCAGTTATCTATATCAAATAGCTATGGACAGTTCCAAAAATCCAATTTATGGTTGAATCTCTTTGTTATATTGACATAAAATTACTAGATGTTTTAGAGTGAGTTGTTTTTTTAGAGGGCATGTGTTCGGCATACTGGCTGTGTGTGCTGTGAAGGGTACTTTGTGTTCATTCATGATTTGGCAGGTAACCATAATCTATTCAAGGGCAAAAGAAGGTTGATAGTTTGTGTTATCCTTAGCAATTCTGTATCCATTATCAGAGGGGAATACATTGACCTTAAAAACCCACAAAAGTAAAACTCAAGTGGTTTGTTCATGTCACCAGAAGTCCAAGATAAATCTTATAACAGGGATCAGCCATCATGTATTATAAATCTACAGACAGTGCACATTTTTATCCCATTGTACTTCAGGACTGAGACTTCTTTAGATGACAGTTATGGAAAGTCTGATGTGCCTGGTATGTGCAAAAATAGAAAGTTCTGAACACATTTAATAAAAGTTTAATTTGAGTTATATCAGCATAGAAATTACTATTGATAGGTGAAAGCCAAAGGTGCATCAGTTCATACAAAGTTCTATATATGAAATTTTTCAAGATTTGTCTTGTGGTGTAGGCTTCATCTTCATCACTTACTTCATTCTTCCTTACTGCCACATTCTTCCATGCTTTTTATGCTTTAATTAACCCGCTTGTTTATGGCAAGTCTTAACACACCTTTCTTTCTTCTTAATGGTTCAAATAGCTTATCTGTTGTACAAATACCCTCTGGCATGTTGGAGTAATGTTTAGCCTTTTTTTTTTTTTTTTCCTTCACTGTTGTGGACTTTGGCAAGGGTGTTTTGTACAGGTCTTATAACTTTCAGGCTTCGTTGCTGTATTTCTGAGGTCATCCTTCTTCAGGCTTTAATTCTGCATGGAGGATTTTATCAGGCGTTTTGCAGACCTGTCAAGACTCAGCATGAAATTCTTGCAGGCTTTGGCTTGCCTTTCTGTCCCAATAAGGAAATTGTATCAATCATGAATCAACAACAAGACTTGATGATCTGTGTGGAGCTCTTATGGGCTTGCAAAGCTTAAACAAAAATTGTGGGTGTAAACAAGCACTCTACAGTTTGTGTAGTTCCCTCATTTCTCTCAAAGGCTCCCACATCTGTGACCATTGCGTACAGGCAGGTGGAGCCAAACCTTGGTGAGCAGAGATCTGCAAGCAAGTACTGGAGAGTAAAATGAGAGATGGCTATTACAGCAATATTCTGAAGATGAGAAGCAAGCTGATGGTACTAGGTACAAAAAAAAAAAAAGTCATGTATTCATTAAAACACATTTTGTATTTTTTTTTTCTGGATAATGCAGTGCTTTTATATGCTTTTCAATTCACGTTATTTACCTTTAGAGGCGTTCTGCAAGGGAGGGGATTGTGAATAGATTGCTTGTGAGTAAAAGCTAAAGGTACTATTTTTTCAAGCTCAACAGGAAACATTCCCTTGTTGTTTCTTCAATTTGTGATTGAAGAGTCATAGAAAGAGCTGTTGTTTGCTAAAAGTGTTAGCTCCTGTGACAGCACCAAATCACCTTTTAAGAGGCAATTTCTCCTCCTATCAGGCCTGATTTTTATGTTTGTTCAGGTGTAAATCACGGGTAACCTATGGGAACTGGTCCATTTGCATGAATATGAAAGTAGAGCAAGTGAGATAAGAACCATTTGATGATGCAATAAAGTTACACCTGTGGCCTCTGGTATTTATTTTGCTTGTCAGCTTTCATTATAATCAGTCAGGATAAATATTAGGACAGTGGAGTTTTAGCTGTTCAAAATCATGTCTGTCTCAGATCAGGACTGAATCAATATGTATATGTTTGTAAGTAGAAGTGTCTCCTGCAACTTATTCAGTCTTCTTTGCTTACATGTACCTTAAGAAAAATGATATCAGCTCTGTAATTCTCTTAGCTTGTTGAACTTGTTCTAGATTCTGGGAAACAATTCCTTACCAGTGGGGGTATGGCATGGCACAACGCCCAGGATGCAAAAGACAGTATGCCAACAAGGCAGGCTGTGCTATAATCTGACAGATTTTTTTTTAAGAAAAGGCACTAAGTAGGAAGTCAAATTTTGCGAGGTAACTGACAAGATACAGGAAGCACCACTCTGCTGGAAGACATGTAAGAAGATGTGAATTCACACCCTGGAGAAGCCAATGTGGTGGGAGGTAGTGAAAGACGCGGGGAACACTTGTAACAGGAGGCTGATGAAATGTTGGAACAAGTGCATCTGAGATGGTGGCAAAAACATGGGTATCAATGCTGCCTTGGCAGACAGGCTGTTTGTATGGTGATTCAGATCTAATGATGTGAGGAGGAGGTGAATAAGAAGGAAGGGGAGGTGATTTAGTCCCAGGCAGTGGATTTTTCTATTTCCTTCCCCAGTCCTGGTACCACCAATAGGTTCCTTTGAAACATGAAGGTTGCTATGTCAGAAACATTAAAAGATTTGCCTTTCTCATGCAACTACAAAGCTGTGATGCTTCTTATGGTATAGTGCGCCATGGACATGGACTTGCGAATCTTTTTACATATGTGCCTGAAGAACTCTTCTGGCTCTAGGCTTTTTTTATGTCTCTTGTAGGAAATTGAACATGCAGTTTAGAAGAGACTCCATCTCCCTGTTTTGCTTTCTGAAGCTTATTGCTCTCTTTCTAGTCCCACTTGCCTTTCTTTTGGAAATCTGTACATCAGCTAGACTGGGAAAGATGAAATTTGTGTGTGAAAAAATAGCAAATGCAATATAAGTGAGGGGAGAAAGACAGAAGGCAGAGAATCTAGCATAGTTCATGAGGAAATATAAAGCAGGGCGAGTGAATTTAAAAAAAAAAAAAAAAAGCCAGAATATATTTTTGATGTATCCTGTCTAGGGAAAAATAGCTGATTAAAAGTCAAACTTCTTTCATATCTTCTTACTGTTTCAAGAGATGGTGTCAAGGCTGAATGGCACAAGAATTAAACCTATTTCTGTAAGTACATCTTGATTTAAAAAGAAAAACCTGGGAGACTGGCAAGGTAGAGGGATACCTTTAAGGTATATTTGAACTTTTCTAATATTTTTGGAATGTTACTTGGTTATTTTTCCCAATCTGCGATTGATTGGAAAAAACTCGAGAATTATTTTGTAGAATGGCTTCTAAAGGTCTGATAAACAGTAACTCTGTAACTTCTTGACATGTTGAAAACTTTTCCTTTGACAACTTTTTTCATTGTTTTTCCAAGTTCACTGTTTCCTTGCTACCTTAGCTTATGGACTTGCTGAAAATGATGACTGAGGATCTGAACCATACTGCAGACAGTTTGTGCCACATTACTGGCATGAAGAAAGATTTCCCAATGTAATACCAAATCAAAGCATATTGTTTCCACATTTCTTCAGCCCAGGAATTTGATGGGCTCTTTTTATTCCATTCACATTTCTGATGGTCTTAAGGGAACTCTTGTGACTGAATATAGTCCAAATAATTCTAGTTACACCTAGAGATTTTTTTCTTTGTGTGTCAGGTCTAAGATTAACACTCTCCAAGCATTTTTATCCTAAATCCTCTCCATTCCAAGGACGATGTGTTGAATATAAGCTGCCTGCAGGGCTTCCCTTCTGAACAGGTAGCATGGTCTGTGCACTGATGCTCTGGATCTGTTTATTTGAAAGTTTTGTTCTTGTTCTTTAAGGCCTGACTAGACCTGTTGTTAAATTCTGTGATCTTTACTGCTTTGATCAACCACAAGGGAAGCCCTTGGGCAAGAAAGAAAATGATAAAGCTGGATGTTTATGGCTTTTTAAACATGGACTTCTGAGCAGTGTTTTTCTACAGATAGTGCCCTTAGAAAACCTTAGGGAGATTTTCATATGTGCGTGTACATGCACCCATGAAAGTGTTTGAAAATTAGCAGGTCGCATGAAAAGTAACAAAGTAAATTGAAGTATCAAAAACCATTTTAAAACGCTGTGAAGCTTTTTTTCAGCAATAAAGAAAACTACTGTACTGGAAAAATGAACACTGAAATTTGAGAACATGTGGATAGATGTTTAAATGCAAGTTTACAGATATACATATGTCTTAAGAATTATGAGTGTTATCAGTTTCTCAACAGAATTGTCCTGCTCAAACTATATTTTGCAAGACTAAGATAAATACTGTTCCTTTATTTTTAGAGAAAAGTGGAGCATCTTTAAGTGTAAGTAAATAAAAATCATTGCCCCCAAGAAAATTTACAATATTTCACAAAATGTACAGCACAAATACAGAAACTACCAGACTCCACAAGTCTTTTGAAACCAATCCTGATAATACATATTTTACCATGGAAAACAGTTAAGAACTTGAACTGAACTTTCCTCAGAAGCAGTCTTAGCTGCTGCAGTGTTGCTGAAGTTCATATCCAAGAAGGTTTTAAACAGTGCATGTGGGGTGGCTGTGTATTCACACCATCCATCAGGACTGGATGTTCTGAAGTTCTTCTCGTGTCTCCTCTTTGTGTGGAGCATTGTTGACAAGCTGTGAAAAAGCAATAGACTGGCTCACAGGTACAGAGCAATATATGCCTGGATGCTCTACAGTCAAGGATTTGAGTTATATATTTTTTTAATGGATAGCTTTCATTTCTAGTGTATATTTTTTCCTCCTGATTCAGTGCAGGGTACTTTTTTTAGCAACTAGAGATGACTGCTAAAAATGAAGAGCAGGGTTTTCAACAGCAGTCCTTTAACTGACCCACCCTATTAACTCCCACTCTTTCAGCAGTGGCACCTTGCTCAGCTGTGAGGGATATGAAGAGGTACAGAGGCAGGATGGGAGTCAGAGATGAATCTGCTTGCCCTAAGACCAATGGTCCCAAAACATGATGCCAGACTTTATAACAATATGCTTCCTATGAATAACGAACCGTCTGGTTTTATGAAAAATACCTTGATTCAAACAAACAGCTTTAAAAAATGACAGAATGTACCTTATTCATTGCAGTCTGTCAGCTACGAAAGCAAAAAGACAGGAGTGCAATATAAAGTTCTATTTGCTGACAGCTAAATCAAAAACTGTCATCCCACTGGGCACAAAAATACACACTTTGGAGGAAAATATACAGGTGAGGACTATAACCTGTATCCTGTTCCTTTCCACAAAGGGAGCTGAATGTATTTAAGGGTCTCGTCTTTTGTCAGTAGTGTTATGGCTAGAAATGGTGAAATGATACAAAGCACTGTTTACAATCTCCTTTCCAAACTGTGGTTAGTTCATGTGGCTGTATTGGCTTATTTAGACAATTTCTGCTCTTTCATTGCATGGATGGGTGTACAGATCCTTTCTGAGCAGATACACATTGTTTTGCATAAGCAAAATGCTGTTGTTTGTGATAACTAGAGGGGAAAAAAGAGGTAAAAAAAAAGCTCCCCTGAGACCCTGCCAGATACTTATAATAAATTGTGTGGATTTTAATCTTCTATTGAGTGCTCTCCAAGGAAGTCTTGTTAAAAGTAATCTTTGGAGAATTAAGTATGAGAATAAGTAATCTTTGGAGAATTAGCACAGAAACCTCTGAATCTGAAATGACAAGTGTCTGGGTCACAACGTCTGGGTTCGTGGATCAGCGCAGAAACATGGTTATGCCAATAAAGTCTATATGTGATGAATATAACTTCCCTAGGAATGCACAAGCAGGCTGTATGAGTTCTCTAGGTCTGGCATATACAGAGCATTTATACCAAAGTGATTCTGATTTAATCATATGCAATATTTTTGATAATCCTGAATGTAAATGGAACTCTTGCTTTCTGTGAACATTCACACCAGCTACATGTGTAAGCTGTGAAGTTGAAAGCATTGGTATCAGGTTTTTTAAAAAAAACAATGCTCTAATTCAGCCCCAGAAGAGGAAGGACAGAGATCAATGAATGAAAATAAACATGAGCTTCATATAAATGTTCCTTATACCATCGTTAGCACAGCATAAATGTCCAAGGAAATAAGGGGTGCATGCAATTCTTGCTCTTCCTCCCATTCCCTGACACCACCATCCTCACTCCCAATTTACACTTTTCCCAGAACTGCCTACAAAAGCAGTGAATGAGTGAGAGGGACAACTTTGTCCTCTGATGAAAGTTTGTTTTCCAGATTTTTATTTTTCTATGATGGTTGACATTCTGTTATCTTTAGTTGATGCTAAATCATAGAATGGCTTAGGTTGGAAGGGACCTTAGAGATCATTTATTTCCAGTCTGCAAGACATCTATCACTAGATTAGGTTGCTCAGAGCCCCATCCAACCTGCCCTTGAACACTTCCGGAGAGAGGTGTCATTCTGGGCAACATGTTGCAGTGCCTCACAACCCTCATAGTAGAGAATTTCTTCCCAATATCTAATCAAAACCTACCCTCTTTTAGTTTGAAGCCATTACCTCTTGACTCCCTGACAGAGTCCCTCCCCATCTTTCCTGTAGGTCCCCTTCAAATACTGAAAGCCTGCTCTAAAGTCTCCCTGGAGGCTTCTCTTCTCTAGGCTAAATAAACCCAACTTGCTTAGCCTGTCTTCATAGGAGAGGTGTTCCAACCCTCTGGTCATCTTTTCTAGACACACAACAGCAAGTCCATGTCCTCCTTATGCCCTAGAGCTAAATGAAGGACTCCTGGTGGGATATGACTGTACTTCCTCCCTCCTCTCACCATTCCTCCAAACTGACCTTAATTTCCCATAACCCTGCTTAAGCATTAACCTCAAGTGGTGGTCATAAAGGATTGTGATAGCTGCATCTGGTTGTGATAGCTACATCTGTCTCAAAGTGGATTTGAGGGAGACAGATGACAACACAATAGCCAAGGGCAATGCACACACCTAACCACAGTGCTGGTCAGTGTCCCAGTCAAGCCAAATTTGGCAGAAGCTAATGTCTACAGTTGGTATGCAAATATGACTACATCAATCATCTTATCCCATAAATAGTGAGCGGCCCAAGAGCCCTTTTAGCTCTCCTGAACAGCAGCAATATGCACAGCAGGATCTCCCTTTGAGTCATGATGCCTCTCAAGGTTATGCCTGCTGCAGAGGTCCTTTGCTCCTTGCTGTTGAGAGATTCCTTGCTGCAGTAGATCCCTGGTAAATGACTAATATCTTGTTGAACTTTGTAATCTTCGCTAAGGTTATTTCTTAAATTAATTGTTCACATATAACCCTTCAGACATAAGCCGTTTACCAAGTCTGGGACACAGATTGGGTCCATCCTCACCTACACTCTTCAAAGAAGGCATTTAGAAAGCAAAAGGGTCCTCTACGAACCTTGTGACTCATTGGGAGTGTCTTTCTGGTGCGTCTGGCTTACCTTGCCCTGTATCAAGTGTACCTTGCCATCATCAAATCTTTTGTTAAATCATGAAAGCTTTGTTAAATCACTGCTTTTTATCCATTAAACTCTTCAGAATACAGTTTTAATTCAAAGTAAAGTCTCTGAAAGCATTAGTTCAAAAGAGAATAAACTTACTAAAAATAACGGGCCCTCCTATTTTTCCACTTTCTTAAAATGTAAATTGAGAGTTTACCTTCTCAATGACCTCTCCCTTCTCAAGACTTCACATTAGCAGTTTTCTGCATCTATTCCACATCACAAGTTATAGCTGAAATTGTTCCTTTCTTAATAAAATATTCTTGCAAACTGTGTGTCTTGCCTGACTGTTATGTCCAGGGAAGCATGAAAATTGTAATAATAAAAAGATTTGCTTTGCACCCTTTACATTTACTCTTTCAAATTCCAATTACAAAAATGGACGCTGCTAAAATGTAAACAAATATTAAGTTATCTGCAGTGTCTTGTCCAACTCCAGTAACAAATCATTTTTAAAAAAATGTAATTTCACAACCCTTAAATTTCACTCAGTGGCAGAGAGTAAATACTGAATAAGTGCTTGTGAAGCAGGTTAGTTTTCTAAAAAAGCTTGCCTCTGCTTCTCCAAATTCTCAACCATGTATATTTTAACAGAACTGGAGTAGCAGCTACAGGACAAAGAATGTGATTTGAGAAATCTGAAGAGTAGCAAATTGGCAACACCACTGAGACAAAAACTAAAGCCTCTCCCGTCTGTCTCTTCCTCAGTCTTGCTCATGTGCAACTTAGTGGGATTTGCTGGATGTTTCTTTGAATCCCTAAATTTACGTTGGCTTGGATCTCTGAGTTTGTTATGGCTTTTCCCTTCTGTCCTTCCTAATCCCGAGGTGACTGAGACTTCATTTCCACGATACGTGGTCCTTCTCAAACAAGCTTTCCTACATACTCGCCCTCTAGTTCTGTGGCATACAAAGCTTACTTTGTGCCTGTAGGTTTCCTATTGTTTGCTTCTATAAATGTATGTGCAGAATATGACATGATAGGGGCACAAGGCATGTTTTTTTATTTCGGTGTTTCAAGTCTGAACTCAAGATGATAATACTGATGGTATCTTTCCATCTGTTGGAAGAAGAGTTTGCTTTTCACAAAAAGGTTTCTTGTAGTTTTTGAATTAAGGACATATTGGGACAAAATTATCCTGGACAAGAAAAGGGAGGAGATAGAACTGCTGTGAAGCAACATCCTTTTCCTACACTATTGCTGGTATTGCAGGAATGAGACATAGACTTAGTGAAATAAAATCAAGAACTAATGCCAACAAATGGCAATAGATAACAGGTGAAAACACTAGGAATTACAAAGATCCAAGTTTAGGTACAGTAAGTAACTCAGTGGGAATGTATCCAGACATTCTTGAGGCAGAAACTAGAACCCACTGTGATGTTATAGGGGAACAGAGCTACACAAGTCTAGTGTCCGAGCTTACAATGTGTGTATGGTGTTGGGGGGTTCATGTTGACTCAAAGGTTCTGAGGTTTGTGGGTTTTTTTATTTGTTTGTTTTCAGGGAAAGCAAAGATCTGCAGCATGCCTTTATGTTCAGATACAAATGCTATGGCAGCACAAAATGCTCAGTACAAAATTCTAGTAATTATCTTTTGAAAGTATTTAAAGCTTTAAAAATTAGGTCACTTTCAAAATGGATGTGCTGTTCTGTTTTTAAAGTGCTTAAATATTTCCATTTTCCTCTCTTCCTTCCTGCTTGGAAGTACTTACACACTCTTGTCAAATACATGAACTTTTGCCTTGGGGCATATTAGAGGGTAGGAAAATGAACAACAAAAAAAAGTACCTTTGTACATTTGTGTAAATTAATGAATGAAGAGTTGAACATATTTTATACCTAATTTATTTTGTGTATACACCGTTTTTCTCCAGAAAATTACATGATGCATTAGAGATAACTCATCAAACACTTCTGTTTTTATTTAAAAATTAATTCAAAAAAAAAAAAAAGAAAAAAAAAAGAAAAAAAGCTTGTCATGTTGACACCAAATGAGTAATAGTTTGGATTTTTTATTTGAAACATTTTAAAGAGTTTCTCTCAGAGGATTGCATTTTTCAGACAGCATGAAACAGGTTTACAATGATTGTGATTACACATTTGTTTTCTCTTCTTTTAAACATGAGTCTTCGTGGGCAAAGTTAGTGTATGCATAGTTATCTGCATGCACATAAATAGAGAATGTTCCGTAATATGACAATCCTGTTATTTAAGAAACAACATATGCATTCTTGCCTATGTAGTTTTTTTGTTTTTATGTGGAGTAGGTATTCCTGATCATGTAATTTATAAGGTTCACACTGACACCTATAACTAGTTCTTTTCTACTAGTTCTTTCTTTAAGGGGCAGAGAGCCTTTTGCAGCCAGCCTAAATTTGTTGTTCTGCCCAAACTTGTCACTGCTGCTCTGGGATTTCTCAGGTTTTCCTAGTAGAGAATGTGTTGCCACTTTGGCAGTGATACGAACTTGGGCTAGTGATGTTCATATGTTGTTATTTTTGATACTATGAGAAAGGTGAACAAGAGAAGCAAAAGATTTAATAGGTTCAGAAGTAGTCTCAGGACACTTTCTCTTGCAGTATTGAAGAGGGCTCTGAGACTGTCTTTGGCATGGGGAGGAGGAGCAACATGACTTTGTAACAGAAAAGGCTAGTACTTACCAGAGAAGGAAAGAAAAAAACAAAACAGTGTTTTCCTTACCATTGGGTTGTATAGTTATTGGGCTTCTTGTCCCTGTATTTTTGTCTCAAACAGGTAGACTGCAAATTAGAAGGTGTGCTGCAGTAGCTCTGCTGTGATGATTGTTTTCATTTCCACTTGCAGTCAGCCATCAGCAGACCATAATAAGATTACAGTATTGTGGTATGACTGGAGCTGTGACCTAAAACACTTAAGTTTCTACACTTACTGTCTTTACATTGACAAAACAGGTTCTTGAAAAAGTGTTTTCCCTTATGGGTGTATCACTTGATACTTACAATGATTTGTGCCATTTAGGTATATTTTTGCTTTTAGCACTGAAAAATAAATCCATTCTTTTTTTCAGGTTGGCTGCTTTTACGTACATTTTCAACCCCTTAGAAATGAGTTAGTTTGGGGAAAACGTTATATCTGCATTGTGTAGATAGATTGAGGTCTTATATTTTAGGAAATTTATAAGAGGGAAATAATCTAGAGATTTTGTGTGTGCATGGAATTCCAAAGATGAAAGTGTTTTCTTTCAACAGTATATGTGAGTCATTAAAATACTTCTAAAAGTTGGTATTTTTCCTTTAAATATGAAGTAGAGGAACTTGCCTCCCAGGTACTTTAAAGAGGGATCAAAACAGTAAGTACTGTAAAAGTAAACAGAAACAAATTAGAGGAGAAAGCACTTTTAAGTAGCCTGGAATTTCATGTCAAATGGAGTTTGACAGGGTGTTGAGCAAACTAAATTGCTTCTTGGAGATGGAGTGAGGATTTTGGATCCTTTTTTTGTTTGTTTGTTTTTAGCTGAGGCTTGAATATAATTTAGTTTCCAATGTTACAAAAAGGTTCGAATTTTCTTGTTAAAGAAAATGTTCCTAGGCTAGAGCAGAAAAAAAAAATATGTTGAGAAATCTTGTATCAGCAGAGTTGTTATGATGATGTTTGTATTGCATTGATGCTTTAAGTTTAACTGTATAGATGTCTTAGAAACAAATCCTCACAGTATCCCCAGATAACTACTGGTTCATTTTTATTTTTTGGGGGAGAGGGAGGGATGGAAAATTTGTTATTTTTATTTTGAATAATTTCAAGATACTATACAGACTGTGTTAAGTGGTTGAACTTCAGTATGATTTAAATTAGTATTATGCAGGATTCATTTTCTTTATGAAAATAAAAGGGCCAAATTGCTCTTGGTACTCATCTCAGCCTGGTCTCCACTTAAACCGTGTGTTTTGTAAAATAAATCATTTAATTTGGAGGGACGTTAGTTATCTCTAAAACATGCTTCTCAGTGTTGTGAACCAATGAGCATCACAGCATTTTGAGATGGATTTCCCCAGAGCATTGGTGCAAATATACCAGCCTTTAAAAGTGAAATACAAATGGATCCAGATGAAAGGCAGGCACAGAGGTCCCCATCTTGCAAGTATCTTTGTACTTAACTTTAAGCACATGAATGTTAACAGTGAAGTTAACTGGATTATTCATGTAAAATTAAGCACATATGCTGAAGCTCATTTGTGTCATTTTCTTCTCACTAAGGATGTGAAAATGAATAATAATACTCTTGTCTGTTGATTCTTGCAAAGATGTCTATATGTAGGCAGGTGCTTAATTTCTAAGGTCTGTGGAGTCGAAGTATTTGTCTGCAAAATGTAAACACGTGCAGAAGACTTGGCAGAATCAAACCATGTGTCTAAGCAGATGTATTTATAGCCTCAAACCACACTGGTTTACTCAGAATAAAGCCATTATTTGAATGACTTTTCAAGCTGAAAAGACTGGGAATTTGGAAAGGCAATGAAGTTCCAAGTATTATTAAAAGAAAAATAGTCTTGTACCAGTTTCCTATTAATTTTGATTGTATTACACCTCATCCTTAATTCAAATGAGCTAAACTCATCACTGGTTGTAAATCCATAGGGTGTTTATTTTCATTCATATTCTCCCATGAAATGTATTATTAGCACATCATATTTGAGTCTTTGCTTATTGCAGATAAGTCCCCTTTCCATTCAGTGATAATTTCACATTCAAATAGTGTATACATTAGTGATGTGATTTAATTCTCCAGTTTATTTATGTTTGAAAGGCTAATGTTTTCCAAACTGCAATTTAAGGGTGCATGTAGCAAGACAAATTACGGGTTCCCAAGTGAGTCAAGTTGTGCAAATTGTCAGCTTGCATTGACATGCACAGGCACATTCTGAGCTGCCATAAGTTACGTGTTGTAGGGCTAGATAAGAATAGGGTAACAAGCAAATCAAGTGAAAAAGGAATTTGCCCAGCAGAAATTCCCTACAGAGCAGGTAAAATTGTAAGACTTGTGTAAATTATTGCAGAGAGAATGGAAAAATAGACCATTGGTATTAATCCTCCTAACTTTTCCATCATTCAAAGATGAAATTCCATATGCTCACTATTTTGAGGAAAGATTGTGGCACTTAGGTCCATGACATCTATTAGGTGATCCATAGTTATAACTCATCAAGAAAAATTCACATCCTTTCTGCCAATGCAGGAAACACTGTGTGTATATGGATTCTTTTTTTCCCTCCGACAGAGGTACTACTAATACCTTATGAAGGGTTTCAGTGGATGTAGTATGTGAATATTTCTGTGAAAATGTATTGCCTAGATGGACATAAAGAACTGTTCATTGTGACCCTTTACTACAAGTATTTATTGGGTCCTGGAAAATATGTGGGCTAATCCTACCTCTGTAAAGCACCGGTGTGCATATGAGATATTTTGCCATCGACTGAAATTAGCATAAACAAACCAGCAGTGCTTAGGTTATAGAAATGGGGTCAGCTTTTGTAACTTAGGAGTACACTGTTGCCAACTATTCTAGGCTTGAAAGGTGTGTTGTTAATGCTTTGTGGTAGAGGGTTGAGGTCCAATTTATAGTCTGAGTAACAGTTTCAAGGATTTCTAAGCATGAACTGCCTCAGTTAGAACCTTTCATTCATTTCTGAGATGTATTTTTTTTTTTTTTTTGAGAATTTTTTAACAAAAAAGAGTGCATGGGGGCACATTAATGTCTCAAGCTGGCGTAGATTTTCTAGCACCTTGTGACACCTCTTTCATTCTGCACCTCCTTATCCACCTAGACAAGCCTGGCAGATTGTAAGGACATCAGGTATTATCCTATCACTTCCTAATCAAAGCAGCCCTTACTACTTGCTGTCAGCTGCTTTCAGAAGTGAAAATGATGATGGCCAGCAGCATTTTGAAGCTGAGAATTACTTGTCATTAGAAGTGGCAGAGGAGGGCAGGACATTATCCAGGAATATTTATTTGAACTTTCACATAACTTTTTTTCCACTCCATTTGTTCCTCATTCTTCCTGTGAAGAATTTGTTCAGTTGATCCTGACTGATTTGGGAACTAATCTGGATGCCTGGGCATCTTCAGAAGGTTGTTGTCAAAGGCACGTTTTACTGACTTTTCAAAAAAAAATTTTTAGTCAAGGACTGGAAAATACAATGGCAAGGTATGCATGTTATTCATCTACTTTAGAAAACAAACAAACTAACAATGAGATATGTTGGGCACCCGTCTATATCCTGAATGCCAAAATACCAACTGTAGCAAGGAACAGTTGCATTGCATTGGTAGGAAAGTTTCTAGAAGGCAAAAGGCCAATTCTTGTTTTTGGCTCAGCTGGAGACTGAAGACAAGATGATGAACTTCTGTCATCTGCTACAATGAATACTTGAGCTCAGAAAGGATATAATAGCAGAAAGCTTCTTTGTAATCAAGCTCAACCATTGTTTCTTTAATGCATATCTAATGTTCAGACTGCATGTGGACAACAATTTTAATCTATGTTTGTTGGAGAAGTTAATCTTGCTTTGCTCTACTGCATAGTAGGCGTTGGCCCTCGGTGGAATATTACTTACAGATTTTCTGTAGGTTAAAACCATGTCTTTTTGTGGCTAGCTTT
>CM021765.1:89546117-89560224 GCA_011076525.1 Nettapus auritus
AAGTGAATTTTCGTTCCTTTTTCATTGTGAGTAAAATGACCCTACCTGCTTTGTGCCTGTCAGGTAGTACTGTATGATTTTTTCACCCTTTCTTTTAATGACATTATCCCAATTTAAATGTCAGTCCTCTACATTATCTTTCCAGATTACATTTAGTTAGATCTTTAAAAAGATGAGATATTGATAAGTCTCTCAAAACACTTGCTTTTTGTGCAGATCATATCATCTGCTCTTGTGATGAGGCTACAGTATAATCTTTATTGAAAATATTGCCTGGACTTCCTCGTTCAGTGTCTTCATTATTACACACTTTGTATAGCTACTACAGAACCACAGCTTTCTATCATTTTGGAAAGTGTAGTTACAACTAATTTGTCTTGCTGTTGCATTTCAGTTAAATGTGGCCTCTGCTGAAACTCTTTCAAAGTAAATTCTACCATTTTTAAACACTTCCTGGCATGAGCCACCCATAACGTACGTACTTGCACACAAATACTCATCTCTGATTATTTCAAATCTCATTAAAATGTCCAACTTTGAAATGTGGAAAAAAACACAGAATGAAAATAAAACATCTTTCTGAATTTTGAGCTTCAAAGGTAAATGCCACTTGCAGAGGGATTACTTAAATTTCTGCTCTTTTTGGGTTCTTCCTATTTTGAATCATGCATGCTCTGAATCAGGATCTATATTTACCCTTCCCTCTTTCTTACATGTGGACTCTCATCTACATGTATGGAGTTCTGAGTATATTTTCAGAGTATGTTTAAAAACCTTCTGTAGCCACACAGTTGGTATGAGTATCCTGTAGCAACATTATCTCCATCCTGACCAACAGGTTGAATTTGCTGGTGTTAGCTGCTCCCTGCCTGAATACATACACAGTCCTCGCAGCCATGAAGGCTGCTTCCCAACTAGTGTCTTTATGGTTCATGTAAATTATGGTTTGGCTGTTGTGGGGATGCAGTTTCCATTTAAATTCATTGTTTGAGTGTTTAATTCTGCAAACTTTGCTATTCTGTCTGTCCCTAAGTATCAGATTCCTTACCATGTGCTTGTGGCTACTTTATTGTGGTAAGCTGTAACTAAAGAAATGCATGATTTCAATGTATTTTGCCTTTGCATTAAAGGGGACTAGGGACGCTTAGCATCCCTAGTAATTATCCCAATTATTAGGGATAATTACCAACTTTTCTCTATCTTCTTTCATCATGGATTTCTTGGTAATGCCACTTTTGAGATGGAGATGCTAATCCTTTTGTTGAGATCAGCCATATGCTCTCTTCTTCTGATTATAATTACTTTCTTTTTATAAATTGCCATGATATTGTTGAATGTGTATTGGTGAGGAAATTTGCACTTTGGCTGAGAGGGAAAATGTTCCAGGTGTGAACTGTGCTATGTAATAATCTTTGTAAGAACAGTATGAAATTTTTGACAGTTTTTCATCAAAAATGTACTGTTATTGAAGTTGAAATGTTGGAGGAAATACATTGATTCTGACAAACTTTGATAGGAAAAAGTTGAAATGTTAGGTTTTGACAACACTTATTCATTTTCTTTTGATTTGAAATTTTAGTATCAGCTATTGGTATACTTAATAAATGCACATATAATCTACATTTAAGCATGTGTTCATCTTGTTCCAGCTTTTTTTCTGAGTTCTAAGGCAAGGTTAACTAAAAGCTTACAATTGCTGACAGATGTTGCACAACCTGTTCAGAAAGTTTTGAAGTCATCCATGGTCTCTACAAGCTGTTTACTCTGGTCTTTGTTTTGTTTCCAACACGCAACAAAAATATATATGTGGTGTTCAAAGTCATGGTGGAAAAGATGTTAGCTGTGGACCAGTTTATTGTCTTGCTATTTTGGGCAGTGATTGCTTCATGTTGTGCAAGCGAAGTAGAATCAGGCCTAGGGTCTATGAAGGTCAGATTTTGCAGGGTGACTCAAAATAAAAGATACTTCAGTAGTTCCTCTTTGCTAAAGTTATGCTTATTTACATACTTGTTGAAATTATCACCAAAATGTTACCAGATATTCAAAAGTTTGAATCCATGTTCAGTTGCTGTTTTTCCTCTCATAGGATATAAAATTGACAATGCATTTCAGAGTTTTCTGTCATTTCCTTGCCATCGAGAATAGTTCCAATTACGTTCTGTTGTCTTCTTCTTGAATCTAGTTGGGAGTCTTCATTTTCCTCTACTTATTCTTTGTGCTGCTGTGCACACCTACCTCAACATATGATTCTTTTTGGAAATCCATGAAACTTGCAATGTGTTGCATTCCAAGTTTTTGACATAGCCAATTCCTTCACAATTTTTGTCAGTCGTTACAGCTGGGCCAAAATGGCATTCTCAGGTTGTAATTCTGAGCTGGATATATTGCCTTTACACTAAGGTGAACCAGTGCAACTCTGATTGCTCTTAAAATAAATAATGTTGCAGTCATCTTGCCCTTTTTTTTTTTTTTTTTTTTTTTTTACAAAGACTTACTGGTATTCTTTCTGATGCATAGTACTTATTGGTTTACAAGTTTTGTGTTGCTAGTTATCATTCTCATCATATCTAGTTATATCAGTTGAGGACTGCATAGTGATTAAATCTAGATTGGAAAGATATCTTCATATAGGATGCAAATATACATGCACACTTTTTAACAGAGCAAATGTTGGTAACATAAGGACTTGCTTAGGAAAAAAAAAAGTGATGTCAGAGTTAATCAAAAATGAAAGACTGCGTTAATTTAAATTTTCAGCTACAGACAAAAGAAACATCCAATCTATGCTGATTTCTTTTTTAAAAGCATGCTTTATTTTCAAAGGCAAAATTTAAAATGTACAGTGTATGAGAATTTAAAATGTACAATATATGAGAATACGTACTTGTATAAGAAAACAAAATGGTGTTTGCTACTACAAAATAGCAAATGATTTCAAAGTGATGAAGAGCTATAGGCTAAATTTAAAACCAGAATTAATGTATATTCTAATCCCTGACATGGATTTGAAAATATCAAACAGCATTTATTAAGTACAGAAAGATAAATATAAGGTCATAATTCTCATTCTTCAGGCAGTAACTGATCATATGGGGAAAACAACTGACCATGAAACAGAAGAAACAGTTATATTTCTGTTTTCACACTAGTTAAAATTGGGCTAATTTATCCTGATGAAATGCTTCTGTTTAAGAATTAATCTAGACTGTTTTAGGCATGCATCTCTCTTCCAGTTGCTGATAAAGAATGATTAAGATAATGATTTTGACTTAATCATTTGCCTTTTTAGTACAAATAATGTTATGATTAATAGTAAATCAAAATGACCTGACTTTATATATTAAGGTTGAACACATGAAGGGGTGATAAAGCACTGCAACGAAGTCAAAACAAAAGCTCATTTTGATGGTTTAAAAAACAAAAAAAGTGGATGTGGTATGGAAGGTGGTGTAGTAGTTACAAACTTCTTTTTTATTATTATTATTATTGGAAGAAACAACTCAATTTCTTTGAAGTTTTTATCTTATTGGTTTTAACTGGATATGCTCTGTTTATGACTGTCTGTTAACACTGAATACCTCTGTTTTATTTGGCATTATTAGGATAAAGCTGTACAAATGATCAGTAAATATTAGTGACTAAAACTGTCTTCATAAATTCATTATTTTGTGCGTTAAATTCTTACGCAGCAACAAAGTTTTATTGTAATGAGACAGAATGTAAAAGTTGAAATAATAGGATTATTGTGGGTTTTTAAGAGTATTCTTGTTTCAGGTAATATCTAAACTTGTGCATCTGTTCTGATTTAGAAAAAATACAATTTTGTAATGTTGTAATACCTGCAAGTGTAGTTCCCAAGCACTCCAGTTCATTTTCTTGTCACTGCAGGAGACATTTGTTATTGGCAATCTCAGAGAAAGCTATAGTCTTGAAAGGGAAATGAAAAAGGTAATTTTCATTAAAATACAACAACAACATTGCATCAAAATTTGAGACTACAGCCAATTCAGCCACGTAAATAAAACAGATGTTTCTTGTGATAAAAGTGGGAAAAATATGGCAGAGAATTAAAAACAACAACTCCTTTTTATGCTTGTTTGAGTGATTATACGGGTTGCAGGCCAGTGAAATATCAGATCCAGAGCACATTCCTAGTAATTCTTCAACCACTTCTCTATAGTTGGGTCTCTGAATGGGCTTTCCAACCCACAAGAGGCAGCTCATCTTTCTCCCATTAAAAACAATCGTCCATCTGCAGTTAATGACAGAAAATGAAGTCTATTAGAAATGTGAATGGTGGCAGAAGGTATTCAAAACTAATTCCTGGAGAAACATCTGGGTGGCATTTAAACGTCTGAATACTTCAGAGTTCAGTGACTGTCCTTTTGAGGAAAAATCAGTGAAGGCAGCTACTTTTTGAAACAAACAGTTTTGGAAAAAGCAGTTTTGAAAATTTACTCAAAAATCATTGGAAACTTGATTTTTTTCCATCAAAATCTACTAGTGGATACTTTTAAACAGCATTAACTAATATATGGATTATTTGTTTTCTAAGGTCTGTATGTGAGGGATGTGACAATGCTTCCAAAAATCATTGGAACATGCTTTCACCTGTGTGATGTTTACCAGGGAAGAGACCTGGTTGGCTGTGTGCTGCATGCTCAGCCCGTGAGGGGCTGTATGGAGCCATTGCTAGGTGGAGGAACTGTCTCGGTGTCTTTAAAATGTTAACTTTTACAAGTGGCTTCTCAACGGTGAGGGTCAAAGCAAAGCAGGAGAGAGCATGATTTGGGAAAGCAGTAAGGGAGCTTAGCTGGGTGCTCTGGGGTATGCCGCGCTGTATATGGCACGTGACAAATGCTTCATGGCTTCCTCCTCCACAGCCCACAGCCTGCCATGGCATTCTGACTGGAGAAAGCCCTTTCTGTAGTTGTGGGACCAACCCAGGCCAGGTCCTTTCTGGAAAGCCATTTTAAGCTGCTGAAATATGTTAATTTTATGGCCTGCTTTCCTTGAGCATGTACCTGAGCTCCACCCTGAGTGGCTTTGGGTTCCCCTGGGATCCAGTCGCTGATGGCACCCACAGGCTGTGGCCCCACCCCCAGGCCTGAGGGCACCATTTTGGCTTCACTGTGCCCACAGACCTGCTCTGAGCTGTACTGGGGCTGTGTCCTGCTGCCCTCACTGGATGCCCTGGGCATCATCTCAGGACCCTCATGGGGCCCAGTTGCTGTCCCCATTCATGTCGGACATGGAGGGCCTAGCTGGGCCTCCCTCACATCAGCTACAGTGCCAGAATCCTACAGCGAGGTGGCTGGGGATCTGTCATACTGGCAAAAAGGAAAATAGGGTTATTTTATGAAAAAATGAAGATTAGACGTGTTCTTGAGAGGAAGTCAGTGTTTTATCTGTGTGGACTAGCTGATTTTAATTAAAATTGAAACAATGCTAGAGGTTTCTGTATGAGCCTGTGCTGTCCCACACAGAGGAAATGTGAATGTGGAGACTGGAGTAAATAATGCACCCATATGTGTTCTTGTATGCTTTATCACAGTTTTTAGCTTGAGCAAATCTTTGTTTTCTGACAGTTTTTAGGTCCAGCTACACTGTCAATTCAACAAAATGAAAACCAAAATCTTCAGGTGGCTTATGGTCATGTATGTGTTATGCTTAAGTGCTGTCCCTGCTTAAAATACAGAATTGGTTTACTGTACATTACAAATACCAGATCTGGTATGAATTTTCATGGAAAACAGCTGTTTTAGCTGATGTTAACAGCACAGCACAACTCTGAAAAATTAGACCACTTAAACATAATTTGCCAGTATCATTTAAGGATTTGGTCACAGAATCACAGAATCATTTGGGTTGGAAGAGACCTACAAGATCATCTAGTCCAACCTCTGACCTAATGCTAACAAGTCCTCCACTAATCCATATCACTAAGCTCTACATCTAAACGTCTTTTAAAGACCTCCAGGGATGGTGACTCAACCACTTCCCTGGGCACCCTATTCCAGTGACTAACAACCCTTTCAGTAAAGACGTTCTTCCTAATATCCAACCTAAACCTCCCTTGGTGCAACTTTAGCCCATTCCCCTCACCCTGTCATTAGGCAGGTGGGAGAATAGACCAATCCCCACCTCACTACAGCCTCCTTTAAGGTACTTATGGAGAGCGATAAGGTCACCTCTGAGCCTCCTTTTCTCCAGGCTGAACAGTCCCAGCTCCCTCAGTTGCTCCTCTCAGGACTTGTTCTCCAGACCCCTCACCACCTTCGCTGCCTTTCTCTGGACATGCTCGAGCACTTCAACATCCTTCTTGTAGCAAGGGGCTCAAAACTGAACACAGTACTCGAGGTGCGGCCTCATCAGAGCCGAGTACAGGAGGACAATCACTTCCCTAGTCCTGCTGGCCACACTTTCTATTTATGAGCCAGGATACTGTTGGCTTTCTTGGCCACCTGAGCACACTGCTAGCTCATATTCAGCTGACACCTCAACCAATACTTCCAGGTCCTTCTCTACCAGGCAGCTTTTCAGCCACTCATCTCCCAGCCTGTAGCACTGCTTGGGGTTGTTGTGGCCAAATGCAGGACCCGGCACTTGGCCATGCTGAACTCCATACAGCTGGCCTCAGCCTATCCAGATCCTCCTGCAGAGCCTTCCTACCCTTGAGCAGATTGACGCATGCACTGAACTTGGTGTCGTCTGCAAGCTTACTGAGGGTGCACTCGATCCCCTCATCCAGATAATTGACAAAGATATTGAAGAGAACTGGCCCCAGTACTGAGCCTTGGGGGACACCACTAGTGACCAGTGTATACAGGTAAACTATTAAAAACAAACCTTCAAAATACAAACATAGAAAGATCTACTTTTCAGTGTTATCGACCGAATTTATTTTTGCAGTATAATAATAGTAGTAGTATCTTCCCCCTTTGATATATTTTTTGAAAATAAAAGCGGTTGCTTGGAGCTGGAATAATTGAAAATCAGTCAGTCTAAAAACCAAGTATTATTCTTCCATTATCAACAGCAATAATGATTGCTACCAAGTGTTGATCAGTAGTATGTTGACTTTTGGCATAAATGCACTTAGAAAAACTGGCTACACATTTGAAAGGTGAAAGGAATGTAGATGTGTGTGTGTGTGTTTATATTATGTATATAAAGTTTGAATCAGTTCTCTCTTCTAGAAAAACTTGGAAATTAAAGGATTATTTAGCCACTTTCACTGTCAGAAGTAAAGTACAATTTATCAGATTGTTCTCTTATGTAAAATATAATAAAAGCTATTCTGTAAAGAGAATATTTTAATATGACTTTAAAATGTCCTTCATATATGTATATATGTAGGCATAACTAAAATCAAGGGTGTATGGATTTTCTCTGAAAGCTTACAGTGCACTTGCCATTATTGATATTAATAGCTTATGAAGAATTCCAGATCTGGTCTGCCAGTACACTTTCAAATGTGGGGTCAGTATTTCTAACTAAGCATGAGCTTTCAAAATATATCTCATCTAGTTTGAGGGAGGAGAAAAAGGTTGAAACAATGATATCCTATGTAAAAGGAAAAACATGATTTTGGAACACCAGATTATTTTGTTGAGACATTTTCAGCTACCTGTAGTTTTTTTAAATTTTTATTTTATGTATTTATTTTTTTTTTTATTTGCATTTCTTCTTTGTACTGTATTATGAAAGCCATATGTCATACTTTCCAACACTATTAAATTTTTGAAAGTTTTACCATATTAAATGTCATGTTTTTTTTTTTTTCTTCCCTCCCATATCCACCAACTTTTTCTGGTTATTAAACAAGGTGCTGAAAAGGCTCTGACTTTGAAGGGTATGAATGGAAAACCAAAAACTTATTTTGAAATAGCTCTTTCAATGGACGCTCTTACTGTGATTTTTAAGAATAAGACACTGACACTGTGAAATATAAAGTGCCAGTTCCATGCTCCAAATTAGTTCAGTCTGCTTTCAAATGGATTGTTGAGAGTAAGAGACTCCCCAGTACTCAATCTTGAATGGTTCTTTCTGAACCGTTACCTCTGAATAAGTCAGTTTGTAGATAAGCTGTTAAACTAAGAGATGTCAGGAAAAGGTTTTACTCTGCTAAGGAATGTTGCAATAATAATAATGGGGGAAAAAAATCTAATAAACTCAAGTTGTGGCAGATAAATAAAGGAAAGATTAATGGTATTTAAAGAAATGTGTTAAGTGTATGTAATTATCTTTGTAAGAGCCTTGTTACTGAGGCAGTGCAAGAGGGTAAACTGTTGGCTTTGGATGTCAGCGTAGGAAGAATTACTGCATGTTGAAGTAGAGGCTGCTGCTATTAATGCATGAATTTATTTCTTTTCCCTAATATATTTGTTAATTCTCTCTGTGGCTTATTTTGTTCCATTGATAGTGGAACAAAAAAAAAAAAAAAAAAAAAAAAGTTTGATGAAACAGGATTTTTGAAATGAATTCTTTGAGTAGAGCAAGAAAATGGCACGGAGAGGAGGGGAAAAAATCAGCTTGATGTTAGGATTTGAATAGAGTTTCAAAGTTGAATTATTTTTTTAATTTATGGAGTGTTGGTCCCCTCCCAAGGTCTTGTCATACACCGCCACGGAAATCTGATTCATGTAAAACCTGCATGAAAAAATGCATAAAAACTAAACAGTTCAGTGTCATGTATTGATACTAATTATTACTTTGTTTAATTGCATGGGATTAAAACAGGTTAGACTATTTTTATATATTGCATACATATACGTACACTGCATTAAAAAAAATGAAAATAAGGTTTTTAACTTTGAGATAGTGATCTCAGTAGAAAGTTTGTGTATATATACATGCATGTGTGTGTATATACACATGTATGCATACACAATATATATGGGTATATATCTCATGGCCTTCTGGAGTTCCAGTTATTATTCTGATACTTCTATCCCTTAAAATATCTGTCACTCTTTTGGAATAAGACATGATTGCTTTTAGCAGTCTTGCTTTTCTCTGTCAGGATAAAGAGGTAAAAGCGGCAATAGCTGCATATTAATGTGTTTATTGTGTATAAGATATTTGGATACTCTTGCTTTACCATGGCAACATATTGCAATTGAATAGTATTATTGGCTGCTGTCAGTAATACAGAGCTATATTCATAAATTACTGAGGCTAGCAGCACTATTGACTATTCTGGTAATTTGGAGAGTTGAAGGGAACTGGAAGCAAATGACAGCGGTGATGTCCAGCAATATTGATTGATGAAGTATGATGCAAGTAGAGTTTGAAGGTATTAGTATAGCCTTGGTGTACAATGATGTTCTTTAGCATCATTCGTTCATCTCTTTAAGTTAATGATTACCAAAGGAATACTGCTACAGGTGGATGATAATGTAGCTAAAAAGACAACTGCATTCTCTATTGCTAAAATAGGAAATAAGGAGATTCTTGGGCCCATTATCTTATTGAATTTATTGCAAAGGTATGGGTATTGTGCTTCTGGACTCCACTTTTTTTTTTTTTTTTTTAATTATTATTATTTTTATTTATTTATTTATTTTTGTCTTAGAGAGAGACTTATAGCTGCAATCTATGTTTCTTAATTATGTGGAATGAGAAATCATGCAAGAGCTCTTGCCACCTGGGGATCCAGGTTATGTTGGCAATCCTTATTTTGACCTCAGAGTGAGCTATTGAATTTGTACAAGAAAAAACAGACCGGGTAACATGTGCCGAGAGTTGTCCTCAGCAGTGAATATTTTATGCTGATCAATTTGAAATGGGTTCAATGTTTGCAATATGTTATGTCAAGCACAAGGAAAAATCAAAGAACATCTATTGGGATGTTGGCCAGAATTTTCTGTGGGCTTAATGCTGGACTTCTAAATTCATATCTAGGCACTGAATTCTAGGTGATCTAATTTTTAGAGGTACTGATAAGCCACAGACATACAGAACTGATGGTCTGCAAACAGGAGAGGCATTATAAGCATAAACTTGGATCTCAGTCCCTTCAAAGTGAAGGCTGCGTGTGCACCCTTACAGTCCCCAAAACTGAATTTCTGGCAATTGTACAGGTTTTTGGAAGAATTTTGTTATTTATTAATGTTTGGTATGAGTTTAAAATCCTCTGACTAAAGATATTTGGATCACCGGGAATATCACTGTTCAAGATTATGCATGTTTTCCTATTATCTCTTCCCCAGAGGAGTTCACCATGGGGCCAGCATATGTGCAACATTAGGATTGCAAGTCTTAAATTCTTGTATTGATTGCGCTTCGTTAAGGTTACTTTCTTCATCAAAGTTTGGATCTAGCAAATCTTTTTTTATTTCTTCTCTTCTTAGCTTCCTTTTAAAAATCTTCAATAAACCATTAGAGAAATAATTAATAGAGAAATAATTAAAGTTCCTGTACATTTTTTTTTTTTTTTCAAAATTTGCAACTAAAATCATTTCTATTGACAGCGTCTGAAGTTTTTTTTCCTTAAGTAAAAATGTGAGGCTAAAATGGCAAATAAAACTCATTTTAAGCTGGGTTTTATTTCATCTCAATTTGTTGTGCTTTATTTACTTATTTAAAATTTTCTTTGCAAAATCTCAAACTAGAGAAGTTATTAATAAAAATTTGACACAATGTTTATTTCTGGTAACATAAACACCAAATACACATTATTTTTAAATATGTGAGCCAAAAATGCCAAAGCTTCCATTACTTAATCTCTAAAGGGTAGAATTTAAATAATGCTGAATTGCTTGAAGGTCCAAATAGAAGCCTTTTAGAATTGCAGAGTTTCTTTCAGTAGCAATTCAGTGAGAGCTATGAAACAGAAATCTGTTAAGGGTAATTAATGGTGCTGTCTTATGCCACTTGAAGAGGCTATTTTGCTTTTGTGTACAGAGCAACTCTCTACAGCCATAAACTTGTTTGGGTGTATAACGTTCTCCAGAGGATCATATAGATGTGTCGTAAACCCAGCTAAATTAGGAAATTTGTCTGCCTTAAATGCCATTGAAAAAATCCTATGTGACTTTTTTCTGTTCTTTGTTATCTACATATCTTTGAAAATCTTTTATTGGGTTGGAGTTTTGACACAATCATCAAGTACCATTATTGATTAAAATGCTACGTAATTGAAAGATGAGAAACAAGCATGAACTAGCATTGTGAATGTAAATAAACAAAAGTTTTTTTTTTCTTTACTACTGGTTACTCTTGTTAAGAGCAGGTAGTCAGTAAATGTTTTCAGAAGCAAACTGTGGACTCTTGTTTTCCACAGCTCATTGATCAGATTTGCTGACTGTTTTATGGAAGTGTGTTAAACCAGGGCACACTGAGGTGTATCAGGTGGGATAGATCTGAACTGTACATCACGTAGGTTTTATACATTCATCCTGCCTTTGGTCAAGTTCCTTTAAATGCCAGGGGATGAAGGTTTTGCCTTTGTTCAGTAACGTGGCTGTTAAAGAGGCAATGGTTGCAGTTGTTGCTCCAAGAAGTCTCTTTGTAGACTCTCTGCAGATGTCATCTTAATGCTTTCCCATGGCTTAACTCTGGGGTGTATTCCGTGATTTAGAAAATTCAACAGCCTTAATCTTCTGACCCCGGGTGCTTTTGTAAGATATTCTGGAGCTGTATTTTGAAGTGAAAAGTAGGATTAGGACCAAAAAAAAAAAAAAAAAAAAAGTATGAGATCCTGCTTTTGTTGGGCTTCTGAGCTTCCTTATTATTATTGTTGTTTTTGTTGTTGTTGGCTTTAAGCCAGAATTTAACTGCAACCTGAATGCTTAAGAGCCAACTTCAGTATCTGAATGTGTATGTTCTGTGAAATTTGGTGACTGTCTGTCATTCATAGAAAATCTTATTTCCCACGTATTGTGTCAATGGAATGTCTTTTTTATTGCACAGCCCCTAACAAAGTATGGTACGACTGGCGCTTTTGAGTGGTATTATAATTCAAAAAATGTGTAAATACATATTGGGTTTGAAAATACTAGCATTTGCTTCTGAAAGATTTTTAGTACATTTCTGTTTGGATTAAAAAGAAAGCCCCACTAACTGCATGAATTATTGGAGACTTTCAAAACTCAAAGCCTCCAGAACTTGAAGTGTATAGGTGTACTCTATATGCAATTAAATAAATTTTATTAGAAAGTTTTTCTGTTCTGCAGAATTTATCCTGCACTTGCTTATTAACTAATATGACAGACAGAAAGAACTAACATCACTTGATTAACTGAATTTACTTCATTATTGTCATGAGGAAAACGTAGCTTTCTATAGGTAGACACGCTGGATTTGTCAGCGATTTGTCACATCAGCAAGCTATTAATGTAGAGATAGTACAGGTGAGAAAAACATCGAAGATATGTAGCAACTAATTAACGTTGGAATTATCCTCTTATTTTTTAATTTCTGGGCTTTTGGGGGGGTTAGACTAGGGAAGCTACTGCCAATAGCTGTAGTTCAGATAAGTAGAGACCACGGAAAAGCCGTGTCTCTCCCTTTGTGTCCTGCTGTGCCTCTGAATACCCTTGCCAAAACCAATTGCAGTTCATCCATGGCATATCAACTTCCTTTCATCTTTCTGCAAGGAAAATTGGATAAAAGCAGGCAGGTACTTCTGTGTTCTGTGTTGCCAAGTATGAAAAACAAATTCCAGAGTAAAGAAGAGTAGGTGTGACTGTAAGGGGATACGCTGTGTGGACTGGTAACACTGTGTGGGCAGTAAGCAAACTGCAGGCAGAATGTGTAGCTTAAAGTTTGCTTTGCCCACATTAGGATCTGCATCTCTTGTTGTTGTGTTGATAGACTTCTGTGATACAGTGCAGGCCTCTGAGCATTAGTGTGTTTTGTAAAGTCCAAGCCAGAGTCCTGAAGCCACCTTCAGGACAGAGCAGCAGGAAACCAGATTTGGGGTCAGTGTAAATGACGTGGCTGGGCAGCTCTGCAGGTAGAGCACCATTTGAAGGGCTCTCCCCAGAGACTGATGGACATGTCGGCCCTGTCATGCAGAGGTTTGTTAAACCTCATGCAGTACAACTCAGCTGTTAATAAACTGGTGAGGACAACAGGGAAGATGCAGTGGTATGGGCTTAAACCACCGGATACTCGAGCAGTCCTCACTCTGTAGCCACTTAAACTGTGCTTAAGTTCCCTCAGCTTGCTTAAACAAAATTTGGTTTAATAGCATGGTGACAGCCCTTAAAAGCAATGCCAACATCTGTTTGTTGTTGTTAATTTTGCTGGTGTCTTGCCTTGTATTCACAGGTCTTTCTGACCTATAAGCAGGAGCCAAACAGACTGTAAATAATGCTGACACCTCCCAGAATGTCCAACACTCATGCTGGCCCTTTCGGGTATACTGGCTTCACATCAGCTGGTCCTTACCATGACTCCAGTCTTCCCATGTTGGCCACAGGCTGCAGGCTCGTGCCAGTGCAACAGCTCTTGGAAGTGGTCCCGTGCATTGCTTGTCCTGGGCAGCAGGGCCAAAATGGACACTGCAGAGCTGCTGGAAGGGGATGCCTGCAGTATGCCTCTGGAAAGGGATAAAGGCAAATATGTTGTTATGCCTACAAAGCACTCAGAAAACCTTGAACCATGTATGCATCAAAATGGGAATTATTGAAGCATGAAACTAGTGTTTCACCCTGTTTCAACAAGTTGTCCTCGAGATCCAGGACCTGCTTCTCTGGAGACTTGGTGGCCTTACCTGAACTGGCCTTAACTACTGCATGAGTAAAGATTGATTCCTTCTCTTGGTAACATCCAGGAAGGCTTATATTTTTACTGCTATGCTTTACATCTCTTAGCAAGAAAATAACAAAACCCACCACCAACAACAGAAAAAAATCTTTCGGATGCTGCTTTCAGTGTTCTCATGCTATGCAGGGTTTATTCAGCATGTAATTTGAAATGAAGGGTGAGAATGTAAAAGAAAGGTTAAGCTGAATATAAATGTAGTGTGTCCAGATGCAACAACAGGCATATTGTAAGCTAGTGAATAAAAAAAATAAAGGTGGGTGAGATTCAAAATGAAAAAATCTTCTATTGCAAACTTTTTTTTTTTTTTTTTTTTTTTTTTTTTTTTTTTTTT
>CM021765.1:89560324-89640234 GCA_011076525.1 Nettapus auritus
AAACTGATTTAGTGTAAGCCCAATGGTGTCAGTATCCCTGAGCTTGTGTGTCGCTTCTTCCTCTGGTTATTGCCCCATGCTTTTTGCCCTCTTGTGCATTCATGCTCAAGTATGAGGTCTTGTGCAGTCTGCTGGAGACTTCTGCTACTGCCTTTAGTTAGTCATACGTAAGAACCTTAGAAAGCTTTTTCTGGAGGATGTCTTGAGCCATTAGCTGAGGTTTTGGTAAGCGATTCTGGGGTGTTAGATGCCCTGTGTTCCAGAAACCAAACTGAGACACCTGAAAGGAGCCTTTTATTGCAAATAAAGTACTCAGTACTGATCTCTGCCATACAAGTCACAGCCGAGTAACCCAGGCTAGATGTTGCATGTCATCCGTCACCTGTAAAAGTCTATTGGTTCCCAGCTCCCAGATGCATCTCCAAGCACTTGTGCTGATGTGCTCTGCTTCCTTGTCCCAGGCATGTGTAGGCAGGCTTCTCTGATTTTACAGAATGTCTTGAGAATATGAAGATCTTACCATGCTTTTTCATTATCCCTTGTTAAAAGGCAGAAGAGGTTTTGTGATTACCAGGAAATACCTGCTGAGGTCAGACTCTTGGCCTGAGTTTTGAGTGCTCTTTAGGTGGTACAAATGCTTTGCAATCTCCACTGTCAAAACCTCCCACGTGAAAACAAATAGATGTTTCACTAAGCTTTTAAAAATATATGTATTTTTGAAAACAGAAACAAAATACTGTTCTTGGTGCTGTATTTAATTTGAATAGAAATTTTGCTATTATTTTAACAACAACAGCAACAAATCCTACTCAGACATTCCACCACCTGGAGCTGTGAGCATGGTCCATGTAGACTCTCTTGGGCAAGGGGCAGAAAGGAGTACATGCCTCTTTCCTCCTGCTCCCTCCCCAGGCAGCACTTCTTGCCTGCGCCTGTTCTGGGATGCATGGAGCAGCCCAGGAGTCAGGCCCGCGGGAACCTAGGGGCACCTGATTCCCATCCCCACATAAAATTCAGTTTCTTTTGATGTGGTTTTCAGGCTCATTAGCATGGGGCAACACATTTTCTTCCCCCCTCCTTTTTTCTCCCTGTTTAGGGACAAAATCAGAAGTTGAAATGTTGGTATCTCCTGTTGCATAGGCACTTTAAATCACTTTTGTGTTTGTACTCTGTGCTAATAAATGCTGAAACCGTTAGCAAATAAATTGGAGAAAAGATATGAGGATTGTACATACAAACTCGAGTGAAGTGATTAATGGGCTGTTATTTGTAACACAATGGAAGGTACGAAACTATAAAAACAGCAGTGATTTTAAAAAAGCTCTACATGTTGTATTGGATACCTTTAAAAATATTGCAGGCCAAAATTAAGAGCAAAAGTGTCCTGGTGAAAGTGTTGAAGTGGATCTGACAGGTTGATTAATGTATTTGAACTGGTTGAAGAAGAGCAGAATGCTTGAATAACAATTTTAAGGAAAAAATAGAAGCAAGTTGGGTACATCAGCACAGGCTGCATTCCAGCACTATTTAAGGTGGACTACTTCCTATGCATTTTGTATTAAATATTTGAATAGGGAAAAAGTCAGGTATATGCAGTGCAGAGAACATCTGCTCATGTTGGATACAGCCTTTTGTATAAACCCTGAGTCAGTAAAGGATTTTGAACCTGTGCTTAACTTCTAGACATATGTCTTTTTAGAGATAGATTGAGCCTCAGTGTTACTAGATTGAAGTAAGAATTTAGTAAACATTTAACTACTTTCACAGCAGTGATGGAGGGACATTTTTGAAAATTGGCTTCTGAAAAAATAGTTATGAAACAGTATTTTAAATATTGCCAAATAATTATGTGTTGCTTTACTGACAAAGACACGGACATTATTTCCTAAATATACTAGGAAGTATTTTGTCCTTTTTTTTTAGCTTCCGGTTTGCTTATCTGTCAGATCCTCTCATGGTTTCCAGGACACCCAGCAGGTGAAATAGTGGTATAACTGGGAATCTACTGTGTTTACCTAATGTTTTCTAAATTATTCACTGCTTTATGCCACATATATAATGCTGCAAAAGCAATTAAGTGGTTGTGTGACTACTTGAGCTGTTAAGATTTCTTGAATAAGGGCAGTTTATTTGGCCCTGGAATACATACATCTATGCAATTTTTGACTTTGAAGTTCCATTCTATTTGTCTAGTCTGTTCTTGTACAAAAAAGAGATATGGGAATAGTGTGTAGTCTTCTGGTGCAGCTGAGCTTCTGGAGTATATTCATCTATTGGTCATCAGAACTGGATGTCATTTTTTGTGTGTGTGTGTGTGTGTTTATTTTTATATTTTTTTCTTTATCAGTGTTGCCTTTTAGCTTCACTTATGCCTTAAAAATGCATTCATCTTTTTGAAACCTGTGAAAGATTAGAAATGGGACCGGATCTAAAGGCTGGCTTTTGAGATTTCCTTAAAAATTTATTCAAAATCTGTGATTTATTTTAATGTTTTTGATCAACACATTTATTTATTTATTTTCTGGGAAGGAGAGAAAATGAGACTTCAGTGCTTTGAAATGATGTGTATTGTAAAGTAGAAAAAATATTTCTGGGTGTTCTCCTTTAAAAATGTTAAACTATCCCTCCCCGAAAAGGCCTGTGTACAAGGAGATGTACCATGAAACTAAGGCTCAGCATTTTAAAGCAATGCAAAGAAACGTTATTTTACTCAGCTGTTCTCTGGAACTTACTGCTCTACTGTATGGTTGGGGAGGAAGAAGAACAAAATTGAAAAAGAACAAAATTAGAGAAGAAAAATGCTGTGTGTAGAACACTTACATAAAACATCAGAAATATGCATTACTCCAGTGTCAGGGATGAGAAGTGGAAAAAAAAAATCCTAGGAATTTGGGTGAGATGTAAACTCTAATGATTACAGAAAATAATTATCCCCCAACCAAACAAGAAAACAAAAAGCCAACCCAACTCAACCTCCTTCTTGGGGACAGGAGCAGTTCTCCTTTCTAGAGGCAACAGATGTCTCCTTTACAGTACTGCACAAGTTGCAGACTTCTAATGATAACTAAAAAGAGGGGCCCAATAAAGAGAATTTAGTTCTCTGTGATCAAAAAGCTTCAGATAAAGTTTGATTTTTTTTTTTTTTTTTTAACTATTAATCAAACTTGGGCTGGAAGAAAATGGATGATTTCAACAGAATTATTTCCATGTTTATTAATCACATATAATCCCATTTTATTTTGCTTCTGTCGCTTTAGGTTACTTTTACCTGTGAGTCCAGGTTAGCCCTTGAAGTACATTGTATCCAAAGAACCATTCTTCATGTCTGAAGTCTAATTGGATTTGTGTGTTTGATACTGACTTTGATTATAACTTTGAAAGGATCTGTTGATCTAAATTATCTGATTGGAAGGGTTGCTACATAACTAATTACTATCTCATTCTTATAAAACAGAAGGTTTGTTTCATACCATGCTTTGAGAAATGAT
Organism: Nettapus auritus; assembly: GCA_011076525.1. Lineage (NCBI taxonomy): Eukaryota > Metazoa > Chordata > Aves > Anseriformes > Anatidae > Nettapus > Nettapus auritus. The sequence goes on from CM021765.1 coordinate 89,563,813, forward strand.
AAAAGCATGTTGTTAAAAAAAGCCATTAATTTTATTAACTCCTTTGTATGTTTGCATTGAACAAATGAGAGATTTTTCTTCAAGAGCTAACGCTTCATCCTCAGAGATCAATAGCTGTGAACATGCTGAACATCTTACAGGATCTGTCTTTTAATTAAGTTATGTTAACATTTGTCTCACTTGTAAATGATGCCAATGACTGTTTATCTTACAACTCTGCCTCTAGTTTGGGGAAAGGTGAAATGTGTTCTTTACTAAGTAACGGCTTAAAAAAATGGTATTTTGTCTTACGTCCATTGGAGCTGAACATTAAAATAATGCTTATGAGTATTTATTTATTTATTTATTTATTTATGGCTTGGCGTGGTCATGAGTACAGTTTGATTCACAACATGAATTCCTGTGTCCCAGAAGCATAGAGGATGGATGGGAGGACATAGGCTGCCTGGGTTCTGTTCCTTATGTGTTGACCTTGAGCAAAGTCACTGAACCACTCTGCTGTGCTTTAGTGACTTCTGCGATGAATATCAAGTTACAGTACCTAGCTCCCAGGGGTATGGAGTGAGCTTAATTAATGAGTTAGTAATATGCTTTGAGATCCACCTTTCTGACCTTTCAGCCTGCACTATCAAGGCACTTGTCTGTGTCCTTATCTATGTGCAAATTGATTACAGCTGGCTCCTAACCTTGTCGTCTCAAGTGTGTTTGCTGTGCTTCTGCCTGACTCCTCAGCATGGTCATGTTTTCTGCCCATTTTCTTCATTCGTCTACTGCCCTTACTTCCTCCACTGTGTTAAACACGGGAATCTTTATTGTCACCATATAGCTATTGAAGATTGCTAACCTTTCAGGTTTAATTTTGGATGGTGAAATAAGGGTCAACTCTGTGCTGAGAATGAGCCCCCTTGAGCATATTTCTTCCTACAAGCGCATTCGTTTCTGTTACGCTAGAACTTTGTATTTGGAAGTATTAGTATTTGGAATTAGTATTTGGAAGAATACTGTGTGTAAATCCCCCCCCCCCCCCCCCCCGCATGCTGTGCAGCTTCTCACTCCTGTCCTCCACCCTTTATCCTCTGCTGATGGTCATTTACAGGTACATTAAAGGAGGCTGTAGCGAGGTGGGGATTGGTCTATTCTCCCACCTGCCTGGTGACAGGATGAGGGGGAATGGACTAAAGTTGCACCAGGGGAGGTTTAGGTTGGATGTTAGGAAGAACTTCTTTACTGAAAGGGTTGTTAGTCATTGGAATGGGCTGCCCAGGGAAGTGGTTGAGTCACCATCCCTGGAGATCTTTAAAAGACGTTTAGATGTAGAGCTTAGTGATATGGATTAGTGGAGGACTTGTTAGCATTAGGTCAGAGGTTGGACTAGGTGATCTTGGAGGTCTCTTCCAGCCTAGATGATTCTGTGATTCTGTGATTTCAGGAAAATGGGATGTCACCCTCTTTAGAACCCACCAAAGAGTTGAGCGCAGGAATTGTTGCACTAATTTATGAGTTATACATGTGCTTAAGGAATTTCATGGGCTAACAGTAAGGTGCTCAACCTACTGTAGGTTTTAGCCCCCAAATCTTCTCTGGAAAATCTACTGTGGTTAGGATATTGCACTTGCCTGGCTGATATCTATACCCCTGTTTAGCTGGGAGTGTAGCTATTACTACAGTACAGCAATTGCACATGCTCAGCTTCTCTTCTGCTTATCATTTACTAGCTGTAGCGCAAGGGAAAATGGTCTTAGAACTAATATAGTAATCATCTTCAGTTCCCTCTAGAGAAACTGGATTTTTCTGTTAGTAAGCAAAGTAAAAGAAAATAATTTTCCAAGTTATGTGTATACACACACATAAGAAATACTTACAAACTTATTTTAGAACTTACTCAGAAGAAGAAATATTTTAAAAGTTTGTTTTCAGATATAATTACGATGAATAAACTTTTATCAAAGGGATAGGATGTGGTATAGGAAAGGCATTTTTATGCACCACCATTAGCCTAAATCAAGTCACACTGCCTATGTTACAGCATTCTTATGCAGAAATGTATCTCTCCTGGAAGGTCTTCATCCATGAGTGAAAGCAATTGCATCGCAGGATGGTTGATGCCTCAAACAGAAGGGTATTCACATGCAACAGAAAGAAGGAAATACAGACCAAGCGTCTGGATGAAAGGAGGGAAGTGAATTAGGAAATATCCAGCAAGACTGTGGAGCCCAGCTGGCAGAATGTGAAAAGCTGTGGATGCCCCATCCCTGGAAGTGTTCAAGGCCATGTTGGATGGGGCTTTGGGCAACCTTGTCTAGTGGGAGGTGTTTCTGCCCATGGTAGGGGGGTTGGAAATAGGTGGTCTTTAAGGTCCCTTCTCACACAAACCATTCTGTGGTTTTATAAAACCATATAAAACACTTTAACACTTTTATAAAACACTTCTGAGGATTCGTGGTAAAAGTTACTCAGCTATGTTTTGCTTATCTTTACAAAATGATAAAGAGATATGCAAGCTGTCCAAATGGATGATAAAACCATATCCTGAACTCAGTATCCATACATATGTCCATATAAGCTACCTTTTTGATACAGCAAAAGGTAAATAAAGGAGAGATCCTTTATTTCAATACTGGTAAGGCTGACAGACTGCCTAGTTTGGGCTAAGAAATGTAAGTCTTTTCCTGAGGAAGATACACACTCATACATGACTTTTGCTTTCTGAGGCTGTTACCCTGTCATGTGCTAACAGAACTGATAACTAGATTTGCCTTTGTTGGCTGTTGCTGAGGTCTTAAAGACAAGTACATTAAATTTTTAATCTTTCCTTGCTGTCCACTGTGGGCAGGGTGATGGTATGAACAGCATTTGTGCCCAGGGCTGCTCCTGGGCCTCAACCATCTGGGAACTTTTGTGGAGGCTTTATGTATGGTCAAGGAGCTGGCCTTGAGCCACGAACTACCAGAACAATATAGATATTGTCATAAGTGACTAACATGAAAAAAACAGAACTGAACTGTAATCTTCTAGGTGTCTAAAGTGCTCACTTTTTAGCATTTCATGTATTTTGGTAGTGGTTTACAGTATGAAGTCAGCCTTTGTGGCTGAAGGGAACCCTGAGCACCTCAAGGGAACCCTGACGATCAAGGGAACCCTGTGACAATCAGCTTGGATCCATACGGGTGTAAAATGCTTTCCTGGTGGAGGTCTTTAATGCTTAAATTAGAGAATAACTTGTCCTACAGACTGACCCAAGTTTTCAGTAATTTGCAGAGCTTTGCTGACACGTAGGCCTCGCATTAGTGGGATGAATGTACACAGGGACTGGTGAGGCTGCTTGTTTTTGCTGACAAACCAAAGCTGGCTCGTGCCTGATGCTGTGAAGTCTTTCATGCTGATATTCTCAAGTCAGATTGCAGTGGTTGCCATCCCATTTTAACAATACGTAAAGGATAAGAAGTGAAATAGCTTGTGCTTATTGACAGGTGACTGAAAAATAGATGAATTCTGCTTGTGGAGAGGAGGCCTGAGCTACAGAGCATATGTAATAGGATGTGGGACAAAGAGCAGCAGGTCAAGGCTGTGAATTAATCAGTCTTTATCTTGAAGACTGAAATGAATCTAGCAGAAATTACTATTTAGAATTTACTGGACTCGATGAAATGAGACCCAATATTAATAAGAGAAATGCTTGAACTGTGAAGAAGAAAAAGCAGGCCTAATTAACAGGATATGAATCTATATGTACAACCAGTCATTTTAGGAAAAAATAAAGCTTTTTTTTTTTTTTTTTTTTAACCATTAATGTCAAGATCTTTATCTGATGAGACCTGCTTCCCACAACAAATACTGATGAAGAATGAGAAAAATTTTACTAAGGTCAGTTGTAGCTGGAAAAAAAATAGTCTTTACAGACTTGGAAATATGCTAAGAGAGCTGAAAAATGTGGAGTGGTATTGCAGGTAGGCAAGAGTGGTCTAACACAAAGAGAGGAAAAAATCACATATTGAAAAAATAGGAAAAAAAAAAATAAAGAAAGAAACAGTTTAAGCAATCTGGAGTTGCTTTCAAGTGGCCAGATTGTACTTCCTAAATAATTGCTATGGGATTGGGCTCTGTTTGATTTAACTGGTAACGTGTGTTGAAGCCAGAGCTGAATGAACAGCGAATAATTTATTTGATCAATGTCATCCTCCTTTCTGTTCATGAATTATCCACAAACAGGTTTTTTCCTCTCTAATTTGTTCATTATTCAAAATTGCTCAGCAAATGCTTTGTGTGAGTGCCTTTTTGGGTCTTTTTTTTTCTTTTTCTATCTTTGGAAGATTATGTTTATATATGGAGAGTTTTACAGTGGGACTTGAGAAACCTGAATGTTCTCTTTTACTGTGCTTTTGAAGGAGGGAAAAATAACCATTTTCTATGGGTTATTTGCTGTATCTGCTGAAAATGTGGAGAGTGTAGCAGCTTTTCTTTTTATTCAGAGGATTTCAAGCCAGAAGGGACTATTAGATCATCTACTCTAATCTCTTTTATGATGCAGGTATGGTAGAAATTCATCTAATTTCTCCCATACTGAGTCCAATAATTTGTGCTTAACTAAAGCAGATTGGAACTTTATTTTAAAGCCTTTTCAGACAAGTGGCTAAAAAGGGCTTTATGAGGGTGATTATTATTCTATTTTCTCCTACAAGCTTGTGTATCTACTCAATAATCTTTATTTTTGTCATGTGAGATTGTTTGTATCTGCTGATGTAATGTCTGAATCTTTTGAAAGCAGGGAGGACATGAGAGGCTTCATGACAGTGTGAAGCATTATTTCACAAACCTTTCTATCTGTTTGTCCAGGTATAGCTTCCTACAAGCAACTTCACAAAGAAAAAAAATGGAATGAATATTCATGCCAGGCAAGCAGCGACCCTGGTGAATGCTGTCAAAACAAATGTATGCTCTTAGTCAAATTAATGTTTGTGAATTCTCCTGGCAGTGTTTTCCCAGTGCTAGCCAAGAAAGACACTGTTAAGTGTAAATTGTAGTGACAGTAATTTTTTATTTTTTAAAAAACTTTGGAATAAGCATTGTTATTCAGAAGTCAAGATAAGCACATTTGTCACACCATATTAAGATGAGAAATGTAGTGAGATGCTGCATTCTACTGGAGTTCGGATTGGGTTGCATGTAGGTTATAATATAGCAGAAGACCATCCACCAGATTTTGCCAGGAGTGTGAAGTCTTGTCTACACAAGCCTGGGGGAACTGTTTTTGTGAGGTGGAATTATCCAAGCTTCAAAAAATGCTATTTAATTTGAAAAGCTGTTCCCCACATTAGATCAAAATAAGGGATATTCACTTGCTTTGTGGCATGCATGGTTAGCTCTTCTGCCCCAAACCCCCAAGTGTTCAGGCTATGAGCTGTCTCCATGCTGCAGCAGCGTTGATGTCTTGCAAACTGATAGGAAATCACCTGTATGGCCAGATGTTCCAGAGCAGTTTAGTTACAACTTGACAGGTGGCTGGGCACCTAATCCACTTACCACTGCTGAGCTCCATTAACCATCTGTTTGTGAGCTCTGCCCACTACTCACTTCTGAGGTGGTGGTTTCAGCCCATGGGTTTCACCTCCCTGCTGGAGTAGGCTGTGGCAGGCATGGGTTAGTTATGAGCACGGTAAAATCACCACAACAGCTCAGCTGTCAAATCATGTCACATGTGCTTGATTGCGTGTGGCGGTGTGAATGAACCCCAAAATACCAGCAATGTGTGATCACGGTTCTAGCCATCCTTGTTGACTGTGTACGTACCCAGCGGGCTTTCACGTGTAAGCTGGAGACTCCAGCGGTCTTATCCTTGCACAGGTGCCTTTGGGAAGTGGCAGAGCAATTGACTCCATCTTGCTGGCGGACAGTCAATGCACAGAGTGAGCATGTGTAAATTTTGAAGAGAAATTTGGGTCCCTTGATTTCCTTTGTTCCTCTCAGATCAAACAGCAAAGGCTTAGCCATTGGGACTTCCATGAGAGCAAGGGGTACCTTCAAAATGCCTTCAAAAATATGATTCTGTTAGAGGTAGGCAAGTTGAGTTCAACTAGCAATTTAACAGGTGAAGTAGCCTGTGGAGGACTATCCATCCAGATGCTTTAGGATGTAGTGAGGGCCTGCTCATTCCCCAGTCTGCTGGAGGGGTCTGTTTTTCTTCACTGACTTTTAAGTGGAACTAAATGAGTAGATTAGATTACACACCTGACTTTTAGACTGCTAAAATTAAGTGAGATGAATGTCACCCCAAATTATTTGCCTCAGAATGGCTGTGATAAAGCAGCTCCACCTGATGCATTAGCAAGTAGCCATGCTTTTTCTCTCTCAGCTGATGAAATAATCACTTAACTCTTCTGCAAGCAGAAAGATCTGTGGCATAGTGGAATGTCGATAAATAGGTCCTTTTTCATTCTCACAGGCTGGGCTGTTGTGGGTGTTCTTGAATACTATGCTGAAACTTTCAGTTGTTAAGGCTATGACATTGTATAGTGACAGTGTAAAGGACACCTTACCTACATCATAATAAATCATAAATTTGGTGTATAGCAAGGAGGCCAAGATCCTATTGTGATCTGTATGTGACTTACACGAGGAATTACTTGAAGCATCATATTACTTTTTCCTATGATGTATCAACTGTCCTGGCACTGAAGGCATAACCCTAGTAAAGGAAGCCTGTGATAGTGACAGCCCTTTGTTTGGGAATTGTCTCCATGTTGCTCTGAATGGATGCACACACAATTCTTAATCTGGTCTGCAATCCCTCTAATTTTTTGTGGTCTTTACTGTTAGAACATATAACATCTCTAGGGGAATGGCAGAGCCACTACACATCTTCAGGTGAGGTGCCTTCATGTGATAAGCCATGTATGATACTTTATGGAACATTGTCCTTGTAATATTTCATAATGCTCAAATGTTCCAGATGATTATAGTCTCCAGATCTGCAGTTAAATTATTATACTGATCAGAAATTTAATTGCTCTCACTTGTCTTGCTCTGTATGTTCTTTTGGCAGAATGACAGTACTTTCCATCACTGTTTCTCCATCCACTGATACGAAATGTGTCTTTAAAATCGGGAAAAAATATTAATGGGTGTTATGTTGCCTGGTAGAGTGTTTTGTTGCTCTTTTCTGGTCTGATGGTAGTATAAAGTGCAGTTTAAATATTTTATACTGTTCTTAGGACAAATTGTGAATTTAAAAGCTACAATTTAAACCTGAGGTAAAGTAAGTTTTATCAGTGTTTATCTTTTGATAGTTTTTCTTACTTTTACTTTATAGCACAAATTTATAATTTATAACAATCTTACTGAAGGTGAGATAGACAACGTGTTTTCCACTCCAGCAGAAGGAATGTCACTTCACTAGGAACTGAATTTTCTATAAGAAAAATTGTTTTTGGAAACAGGAGCCAAAATCAAATCTAGATGGAACCCCACAAACCAGAAAAAAAACAAAAAACAAACAAACAAACAAACAAAAAACAAAACAAAAAAACAAAACAAAAAAAAAAACTTTGAACTTTTAGTGTCACTGGTTTTGAAGCTGCTGAGAAATTTTGAGTTTGTTTCAGTAAGTTGTACACTGTGTTGTGTGTTACAGGACTGCATATGTGAAAATTTAGGCTTATTGTGGTATTGATTAGAAGCGGAACAATGATGTTGATTTATGGTTTGAAAAGTCTGGCCTTTTTTTGTTCGAGGCAGATGGACCACATGTTTTGCAGTAAATATTTTTAATTCCATGAGTGAAAATGATTGCGACTGTTTGTTGTTGCTTACACAGACTTATGACAAAACAAGTGAGGTGAAGACAGAATGTATTACAGAGTGTTTTAAAATAACAAGTGTGGAATATAGGGAGGAATTTGTAGACAGGAGGCTTTAAAACAGAGCAGGTTGAACCAATTATTTTAACTGTAGTTGAAGTAAAGCTGGAGAGATGTATATAAAAATATAATACATATTATTATATCTAAAATATGGAAGTATCTTCAGCTATATAGCTCTATTGGTTTAGAAGGGTTTGTTATCACTCTCCTGCAATAACCATTTGAAAAGTAAGCCTTCAATGTGGGGTTTCCAAAAGGCAGTTTTCCCCCATACCATATGAATTAATTAAGCTGCAAATTCAAATGTGTATATATTTTTGCTGCCTCCTTTGAAAAGCTTCATAGAATACTTTGTCCTTTGGGCAGACTAATTCTTTGCTTGCCTTTAAGTCATGCCTGAGCTTGACTTAAAGGCCCATGCCTTTAAGAGAGCCCAAGCTTGCCTGGCTTTAAATGAGTTGTGGCAAGTAACGGAAACGTGGCTGTGTTAGCACGATGTCTTGACTCATAACAGATCTTCTACCTCTTGCCAGGGCTGGTTAACTACAACCTACTGGAGCTGTAACATTGCCTCACACCCAGGCTGGGTCTCTCAGAGAAAACTGGGCTCCTCTGCTGTAGAGCATCACCCAAAATCTCAAAATAAAAGTCGGGGTACAAATCACACTTTAAATAGTAGGAATATTTGCCCCAAACTGAATTTTGATTTGCCTTCAAAATAGTTCACTCAACTCCCACTTTTGGACATCATGAGTTGATATTTTTGGTGTCATAATAGTCTCCATGACCAGCAGTTGTGACATCATCACGAGAAAAATACTGCAAATCAATTTAAAATTATAATATCTGTTCCTTTTGTGTGGTTTATAGTTGAATTCACACAATTATAGGAAGGTGCTAAAGTTCCCCGTCATCTTAATTTTTTCAGAGCAGAGTTAGGCCCTGGAATCTTTTTCTCTGGCATGTGTTTCCACATGGAAGCACTCTGAAATGATTAAAATTTTCTGGACTGGTGATGACTTTTTACTACTACTTACAGTTTGTGCAGATGTAGCACTTTGTTTCTGTTTTCAGAGCTTCAGTGATCCCTTCTTCCTCTGCACATTTTGCCTTTTGTTCTAAGAAAGCAATAACTGGCACAGAAATAGATTTGTATTCCTTTCTGGGTAATACAGCATTTATTACAATGACCAGGCCAATAAAGCCTGTTCATCCCTCCACCTGTATTTTCAAACTCCTTTGGGCAATTTGATCCCACCTGAGACTTCTGACACTTCCTGATGCCCTAATTGTTTTTTCGCATGGCAACACTTCTCTGTGACTGATAGGGAGATCTATTGCTGTCAACATAGATTTTCTCCGGCTATTTCTCCTATTGGTACTTCTCCATCGTCTGACTTAGAATGGTTTTCAATTCTCTGTGCTGATTCTTTTTTCTCCCTAGAGGATCTCCTTCCATCCCTTGTTACATTCCATCCCTTTCCTCTTTGGCCTATCTTTGCTTAGATTTACTTTAAATTTCCCATTTTTTCATCCTTTTTCAAAACACTTTGCCCTTTGCACATTGCTAACCAGAATGGATAATATGGTGTCATTTAGTGTATATGATTGCTAGTTCCTTTCCTGACCACATAAAGCCTTCAGCACAGAGCTTCCTGGTGGCTTTCTAATTTGTATTTTATCAAGCTAACACTTTCGAATGTGAACATTGGGAAAATCTTCCTCTTGGTGAGATTTTTTTTTTAATTATTTTATTTTTTATTTTTTTTTGCCTGGGCCCTTTGACTCATATTCTCAGTTGCTAACCTCATAAGCTGGGAGGCAAAGAGAGCTCCGTCTGCCTGGTGGATCCCTTTTACTGCACTTGGAATTGTCATTGTTCATCTCACCATGCTTCCCCAAGTTTCAGGAGAAAGACAAAACCAAAATCCTGAAGTTGTCCACCAACAGGACTCCTGTGACTCTCTCTCTCTCTATATATATATATATATAATTGCTATTTTTTTTTCTTTTAAAACAGATTTATAGCATTCTTTTATGTAACAGAGCATTACTTAATGAACCCCAGAACTTAAACTTCTTTTCCAACAACACAACAACAGGTAAATAAAAAGGACCCTGAAGGCAGTCCTTACTACTATCCTTCTTCTACTTGAGTCCGTGTTTAGACTTTTAAAGCAATTCAGTCCAACCATATTGTTGAGTGATTTTCAGAAAGAGGATCTGTGAACAGAGATCCTTCCCATTTAAATAGATGGGAAGAGGCATCAAGAGTCTTGTATCCAAAGCAGTCTAAACAGTGTTAAATTGTGTTGTTTCTGGGGAATGACTATTATATTAAGTCTTGCTGGAGCTTATGTTTTGTAATACAAGACAAATAAAAAGAGCCTGCAACCTTGTGAGCTGTTTATTATTAACCACATATTTTCTATGGCAGCCCCTATCAATGTTGCAGCTGAAATAATATGCTTTGGGGAGAATATTTGAAGGAATTAGCTGGAATGGACACGGATATATTTATTTATTTATTTATTTATTTTAGAAAATTGTAAAAAATACTGACAATTTCTGGAAGAAAAAAATAATGAAATAATCTTAAGGGAAATGAAGCTGAACAAAAGCATCAAAGGTTTGCACAGAGTGCTTTATTCAAACAATATAAGTTAGTTTGGGAGTCTTCTGTAAGAAGAAAGGCAACTCTTACTGGAATAAAATAGCTGGTTAGAATACAATAGCATATTAAAAATGTTCAGGAATTTGGACTTAGCCTTTCAAATGTACTTCAGAGATCTGGGGATACAGTTCCTATTATTTTCCCAGGCTTTATGGAAGTCTGTGATTATAGCTCCTCATCACTACCAGATATGGACATGGATTTTTACAGTACCAGAACAGGAAAAGAACACATCATAAAATATCTCCCCACTTTTACAATTTTTCTCCATAGGGAAAAGTGAGATATAGTAGAGTAGCCTTTCTTTGTGTGGTGTACCAATCATGTACGTGACCCTGTGGCATTTACTAGACAATACATTGTCCTGTACTTGATGAGTTTGTACTGAGTCTGGTTTTGGTTCTTATTTTTTTGTTTGCATTCTTCTTGTTGAATGCAAGATATTCTAAAATAAAACTATTGCAATGGAGTGAATGAAGTGTTGTATTCAAAGTCATGTCACCATCTCTTCACCTATCTTGATCTTTATTTATTTTCAATGTACATTTATTTGGCGCATTTAACTTCACCTCCAGCAGTGAGGTGAGCTACTGTGACAGAATCCTATTCTGTTTCTGTCATTAAGCTGGCTTTGTAGTCTTGTGCTAATGAAGGTGAGATGAGGATATATCTGTGTATGTCTGTGCTCCAATTGAGCACATAATTTCATCATAGATGGAGTGATGAATAACCTAGTCTAGATGACATTGACACAGTAACAATGAAAATGTTTAGGGGAGAGTTTCACCGTGCTCTGTGATAGTGTGGGTATGTCCCATTGTTAGTGGATTTCTGTCCCTATGCTCTTCTTTTCTCTAGCTAAATTAAAGTGACAATGGAAATAACAGATAATAAAATAGCTGTGATCACAACTGTATAACTGTAGATTATACAGTAGGTTAACCCAACAGGATACATTTAATATATCTTTAGCATTTAAACCTGTGGATTTGAGAATGGAAGGAAGAAGGATATAAGCACCTTTGTGATGTTTGTTTACTCTAAGGTAGAAGACACTGGACTGAGGGATAGTAAGATAGTAAGCTCCCTAGGACAAGTGAGCTTCTCACGGATTGTGCATACTGGATTTAGAGCTGTGATGTCATTTGGAACTTGAAGAAAAATGATTTTATTCCTAGATAACTTCAGGAATTTCAGAGATTCTACTTGCTGCGTAGATTTCATCTTGTAGGCAGGAGGGGGATTGAGGGATCTGCATGGCACAACCTCTCTTAAAGTGAGGCGTGTTGTTAGCAAGATGGCCATAGCTCAGATGAACTGCAGAGGGCATGCAGATTAGGGTGAAGAGAATAATTCCTTACATCAGTTTGAATAGTAGTTCCAGTAGAAATCTGGAAAACTTGATAAAAATCCAGTTTATTCTGTATCCTCCATTCTGCAAAATGCTGAAATGTGCTTGACATCTTGAGGAATGCCAGTAAGGTGTTTTGAATACTAAATTGAAACAATTATTACAATGATTAGTGGTCATTTTCACAGAATCACAGAAAGTCTAGGTTGGAAGAGACCTACAAGATCACCGAGTCCAACCTCTGACCTAACACTAACAAATCATCCCCTAAACCATATCCCTAAGCTCTACATCTAAATGTACATCTAAATTTTCTTCCTTAGGTGGCTTTTTTTCCAAAAGAAAATAAGCTGTTTCCTTGCATGTCTTTACCTCTGTATGTATGTATATGTAAAAAGCCTCATTATGTGAGAATGTGGGAGAAAATGTACAAAATTTGGTGGAATCTGTTTTTTTTTTTTTTTTTTTTTTTTTTTTTCTTTTTTTTTTTTTTTGTCTTGTGTGGAAATGTTTAAATGAATCCTTTTTATTTTTCTCTTTCTGTGAGTAAGCAGCAACAGATGAGAACTCCTTAGAATTTTTAATAGAAACTAAAATGAAAAGTAGGGACTTTATTTCCATCAAGTTCACTTTGGTTTACTCAACTGTACTCACAAATTGAAAAGAAAAAAATTTATGAACAGTATGTCTAGGCTTTCAAAATGAAAGTTCAAGTTGAGAAGAAAAAACTTTCTTACATATTTTTGTTGCCTGGCTAACATATTATCTTAGTTATATGAATAAAAAAGGATGAGGAGAATGAAATATGTTTTTAACAAAGAACTGTACTAGAATAGCTTGTTGTCTTGTGCTTGTCTCTTGAAATGTGAATGTGCCTTGGAAAAGAGCAGCTGTTGTAGATTTTTGGATGGCTTTGCTATTAGAAGTCCTGACATGACAGAAAGCCATGGGAGCTTGGAAAGTATATATTTTTTTTATAAAAATATTTTGACCTTTCCATTTGGATTTCTGGAAGCACGTTAGCTATCCAATGCAGAACACTTCATTGCAACATGAAAAAATTAGGGGAAGATGTTAATAAGGAGGAAGGAAAAACAAAACAGGAAAGGAGACTTGTTATTGTTCAAAGAGGGCTTGAGTTTAATCTCTTGTCCATTCTTCCACTGAGGGAATAAGAATGGCTTCATTTAGTCCTTGGTTGTTCTCCAGGGAGGTTTCTAACCTTGACTATTATACTTATACTACTGATGAGGACTCTAACTTCCCTTGACAGTTTGTTCATTTGCCTAACTCTTCTTCTTACTCTGTGGAAATTCACAGAGGAACTGTATTTGACCTAAATCTCCCTTGATGCTGCTTAAGTTCATTATTTCCTCTTCTGTCCTTGTTAATTAAGGGGAATAATTGATTCCTGTTCTTTTTATAACATCACTTTATGTACTTGAAGATGTCATTCTCCCCTGCTTTTCTCCATGACACACAAATATGGAGACAAAAAAGAAATATTTCTCTGTCTGGATGATGTCAAGAAAATAAAGCAACTCTTCAAGGAGATGGGGGATGAGCCATGAAAAGTAGTGTAAATGAGATCAGGATGGGCATGAAGACAACAACTTGTCTGATCCTTGCTGCTAAAATAAGAGTGCTAAGTGCCGCTCTCATCCTCATGAAACAGGCTCCTTGATCTCCAGCTAAGCATAGGTGCACTTGTTTCCATTTAGCCAGCTAAGGAGCTCCCCACTTTGCTCTCTCTTGTAGTCTGGTCAGGGAGGGTTGGGGCTTGTGCTTACATTTCTGACATACCTCAAGTTTAATCAAGTTGTTTGGAAGGGGATATGTATTTTCAGGTTTCTCACTTCCAACTTTTTCTTGAAACTTAACATTGCTCTCAATCCTTTCACAAACCTAGCAAACCATCTACTGCTTTTTCATTTACATTTTCAAGGTTCCCTGACAGAAAAATGGATAGAAACTTAAATGAAAGCTGTAATTATCTTTTATGCATATATGGTTCCTGCAAGATAGGGATGCCCACAGCTGCCTAGCCTCATGAATTCCCAAATGTGACACAGATTTGCTCATCACATGATCATGAAATTATGTGGTCTGTTATTTGTCAAAATCATGTAAAATATTGCATATTGGCTTTTATTCTTTTGGATGGGTAAAACCAAGAGTACAGATATACCGTGTATATGCTTTCAACCTTTCTGCAAGTGGAATAAAAGTACTGTTTCTTACTAAAGGGAATATTAAGTCTAGAGACATAAATTTGTTTGTATCGTCATTATCATGAATGGTGGGATTATTCCAGTTGCCTAGATAAAGGAAATATCATGTTAGCCGGCACTGACTTAGTGCTTTCTCCCCTGAAAGCTATCATTAGTGGGCAATCATTTTAAGAAATTATTCTACTACTAATTTATATAGCCTGGTAGCTCTTTTGGGGATTGTCCTTATTTATTTATTTATTTATTTTTGTTACTGATAGCCTTCAGTGCTTGAATATGATGGAAGCTGTGTGGAAAATATTTTAATACATTTTGGTGATGGAGAGAGGCCAGAGAACTGTGGTGATTTTTTTTTTTTTTTTTTTTTTTTTCCTCCAAGCAGTTCAAATGAAGTCAGATCTGTCTGAATATTTCTTTTACAGCTGTGTTTCTCATCTCTGTTAATGAGGTATAATGTATTTTAGTGCTTTGATAGTGGCAGAGCAAAGAATTTCATTGCCAGAGCAGTAATCTTGGGCAATAGGGTAGGATAGTTTTCAAACTTTGTGGTTTCCAAAGCATTAATAAACCTGGGCAACAATTAGTTAATAGCTCGTTTGTGGAAGCTAAGGGATCATTTGTACTCCTGACACTCCCATGCTTGCAGGATTTGCAGGGGTCAGAATTTGTGAGGTCAGCCACCATAAACTAGAATTTAGGCAAGGATTTGGGTAAGATAGTTAACTGCTGGTGTTACCCAGTGAGCAAATTAAAACTTGTTCAGGTACATACACACACAACTCCTCCACAACAGAAGCAGCCCTCTGGGCCAGAGCTTTGGGTCATACCCATGAATGAGGTTTTGTGATTTAACGAGTTACTGTGGGCTGCTTGACAGCAACAAGTGGAACTGCACTGGGGTACAACTGATGGATTGTACCCACATGTGGGAGTATTCACGCAGGTTCCTATGCTAATCTGTGGTAACTCTGGGTAGTAACTCTTTTGTTTGCCCTCTGCCATAAATCTGTGGATTGGAGAGATGATGTTTGTCACCTCTAGAGCTTTGATATTCAAGGAGAGCAATTCCTGTTTATAGGCTGTAATATCTGGGTTTCATGTTTATTGTTATTTTTTCCACCATAAAAACTTAAACTTTCTGCTGTTTCTGAAGTTATGACTAACAGTGGTGCTGACATAATCACCTATATCTCCGTCCATTAAAACCAATTTTCACCTTCATTTATAGAGGATTTTAAAGAGATATTCTTTGGGTAATGTTCCTGTATTGGTACAACTGTTCCGCTTTCACCCGCACAGACAACAAAGTCCAATCCAGTAAACTGTGCAGGAGTTCAGTAAGAGCATTTGGCACTGTTTCCCTTTGAAGGCCACCTGCAGAAGCTACCAAGAAGTAATCCAGAGGTGTCTGGCCTGTCAGCCAGTCTGCAGTAACACCCATCACATATCCTCCTGCCTGGGCTGGGGGTCTCACTGCTGACCACAGGCTCACAAAGGGAAAAATCAGTGCTGTAAAATCAGGGTTTAATCCCATCCTTAAGAGGCGGAGATGGCTGTTGCGTGGGAGTCTTCCACATTGTCACCAGCTCATTATTTCCTTTGTGTGTTTTTGCCATGCACATCTTCATTTTGTCCTACTGCTGTAGGCAGTACTGATGATGACTGCATTTGCATACACATTTACATATTGTTAACATTCAGATAGGTGTCTGACCTATTTGTGGTGTCTATTCTTCACTTCAACACCTCTGGAATGTCTTGTACAGCTGAGGCTTGTCTCTCGAGTCGAAGTCTGACATGGGTCATCAGCGGGTTGTTCTGCAGACTTGATGCCATGTTGTGTACCTAGAGAAAAGGCTGTTTGATTTTTCTTCCCCCCATGAGGATTTTCTTGTATATATTGAGTTCTGACTGTGGTTTAGTGATGATTAAGGCAAAATATAGGATGTCATCTTGTAGAAAATAATTGGCTCCACTTTCTGTCTTAGGCTTTTACTTTTTATTATTATTATTATTATTTTTGCTTTATTCTGATCAAATGAGAAAGCCCTGGGAAAGGAGAGCAAAAAATGTGGCAATTCTCCAAATGTGCAAATCCACCTCATCACGTAGGGCATGCAGGGCATAACTCAGGCTGGGGTTCCAGCTGGTTTGCTACAGCTGGAGGACTGCAAGGTTGTAATAAGGCTGAGTGAAGCCAAACCACAGTTGGACGTGCAGCCAGAGTTGTGATTCAGAGCATCACTCAACCACTTGACATATGAGAAGACAAGAATGACCAGGACTCAATGGTATTTCACAGTGGCTAAACTCACAGAAGAAGAAACAGGTAACCAATGACTCCTGACCACAAAATGGTAGAAAGAGTGGGAAGAGCATTACACTCCCAGCTCAGCTTTGGCTTCAGCTCATTCCAAGCATGGATGAAACTGGTTAGAATCAGACAAAATATGTGGGTTGGTTGAATTGCAGCCATACCAGGTTTAGGGATTATAGTTGATTACATGCTATCTAAAATGTTTTTTCCTATTATTCTCCTTATTGTTGCAATTTTACCTTTTAGATTTTAATTTAGGTTCTGCTACTGTTCCTTTGCCTGGAGGCTTGTTGCCTCTGCTGCTTTTACACTGTTACAGTATTGGATGACAAATTCATCTGCTAAAATGATTTATTACCCCAACTCACCAGGCAGTAGCAGTGATCACTGAACGGACAGATTTGTCAATTTGTTTCACAGATATCTTTATGGTCTGTAGCAGGTGCTGTGGAATGGGGAGTAGTGGAAGCATATTGGTGATTGCAAAAGAAAAAAAAAAAAACACTTGAAGAACAAGGTGCAAGACAAATGAATAGACAAAGCTAGAAGAGAGAAGGTAAAGAAAAAAGATTTAATTTTCTTGTGTTATGAGACATAAACTGGTGGGATGAGCTTAATTGTTAGCTCAAAACTTGCCTCTTGTCTGATAAATTACTATTCTAGCCAGTGTGTTTCTACTTGCTGTTCACGTTAACTGTCTTTTCCTCTTCTATTGAGGGGGGAAAAATGAAGAAACTAGCCAGTGGCTATTTCTGTGCAGTGTCCTGAGGTTTGGAGCTTACCCTTTTCCCTTCACTTCTATGGGGACAATGGATGCATCGTTAGACTTGATTTATACTGTTTTTGATATGCAGAGTAGGAAATGAATGATCATTCTTACTTTTACTTTGCGCTCTCAATTATGGTGCAGTATGAACATCCAAAGAAGTAATTCCTCTCTGATTGCCTGACAAAGACACTTTATTATTTTTGTCAGCAATTCTGTGTTCCCTGATCAAGTATTCCTTTCCTCATCCGTGTCCCCAGCACTCTTCTGCAAAGTACCTGCTTTTATTTCTTGTGGTTCGCTCCCTTGGGAGCGAAAATCCACTTTTGGTAGAGCGAGGAGAGTTGTCAGGTGTTGGGATTCAGGTTAGTCTGTATGCTTTTCTTCTGCATTATTTTTCTCCATTTATTTTACTCAGACTCAAGTTTTAGTCAACCAAGTGCTTGAAAAGTGGATTTTTAATTAAAACCTGAACAATTTCTCAGACTTTTTTTTTTTTTTTTTTTTGAAAGAAATTCCTCTTTGAAGAAATATGTTGGAAAACAGGTTGATAAAAAACCCAAATTGTAGTGAAGTTTTTTTTTTTTTTAATCTTTTTTTTTTTTTTAAGTGGATCTATATGGCAAGACAAAACCACATCATCTTTCAAATTAACTAACTGACTAAAAACTAATGTCTTTGTTTCTTCAGATGAAAGCTCCATATCTGAAAGAGGGTTAGTATTTTATGCTGATTTTTGAGAGGGTGCTGAGTGTCAACAGCTGGCACTGAGTTCATCAAGAATCATGTATTCAGCATCTCAGAAAGTAAGATCATTATTTCTTCACTCAGATTTGATCTGATTTATAAATGGATTGAAATATTTGAAATAAATGGGTCCACTGCAGTATCTGTGGAATGATTAAGTTACATAAATCTGGCCCTTTGTGCATGTGTCTCTGCCCCTCTATAAGCTTGTATGTGAGATCATGCGTGTATTGTTGACAAAAAGGTGCCATGCAGGATCTTCCCTCCTTACTACAACTGATTGTGTTAAATAAGAATCACTTTTCAGGGAGATTTTCTCATACTAATACTTTCTCAGCTTAAACCCGGCATATTCTCAAACATATACACTAGTTGTTAAAGAATTAAATTTACAAATAAAATAAAAACCCATATACAATTTGTCCAGCCTGCAGGCTACCCAGTCATCAGCTAAATAATGCTCTTTGAACCTCATACAATGGAAACAGCTTTTATATAGATTTATTTATAGTCTTTTTTAACAAATAGCAAAAGGTTAAAGAGAACAAATAGCCTTCACAGTTATTTTGGTGAATGCAATAGTGTTCACAGAGTATATTAACTCTTTTTTTTTTTTTTTTTTTTTTTTCCCCCCCGTTACAACGCTGAGCACACACAATTACAAGATAAAGTTTAAGCTACATCTCTTGAAGGCATTATTTCTCAAAAACAGAAAGATAAGATAGCCAAGGACAGTAAAAGAGAAGGGAGTATAAGAGTTACAAAGGAAAATCAAAGCCATGTGGAATACAGAAGAGAGGGAACTGGTGTTTCCCATTCTTCTCCCCAGTTAGCCAAGGCAGAATTTGAAAGGAAAAATCATTTGCATTCAGTCCTACACAGTAACAGCAGCCGGCTCATTCATGTTAGTATTTAATCATTATCATAATATAGTCTTTAATTACATGATCACACACTGTGTCCCCCTCTCCTCGGATTCTGCCTTGTTCAGTGCACAGAGGAGAGTTTTGCACACTGAAAAAGCAGAAATTCAACTATTTTTCTTTTGCTATTCAAAGTGTAGGCTCAAGCCTGAATCACTACATGCTGTGTGAAGTCTGATCACTCAAAGACATTATTCATTTTTCTCATAAGCTTTTTCTAGCCATCACCTTCTTTGTGCACTGTGAAAACATTGTTTAATGTTACAAAGCATTTTTGAGGTTGGTTCTCACCTCTATTGCAGTAGCGTGTAACTTGGATGCACAGGTATGAAACTAGGCACAGCCACCTGTTTTGGTTGCCATCCTTGAGATAATTAGGGCCTATATTTTCTGAATACTTAGCACTTTAGCATATTTTGTATGTTCAAGACCCAACTCATGGTGACTTCAGTTGCAGCTGTAATTGCTCCTCACAGCTGCAAATTAGAACCCAGGTTCCCAAAAACTGAAGGAGAGGAGATTTGTGAGTGTGGTTTGTGAACATTGGTAAAAAGCTTGGTTAGACTGGCTTGCTTCACATCCTGCAACCCTGATTGCAGAAAGGACTGAAACCAGATCTTCAGGCAGGATCCAACTACTATAACTATGAGACTGTCATAGGAAAATAACATTATCATTAAGTGCTGTTCCCTCCTATCATGTGTAGACAAATTATATAATCTTTTTAATAAATTAATCGTGTCCTTTTTCAAAACTAGATGGATTGCACTATGCCTTTTAGAAAGTTGCTGCAGAAGCTAATTATTTTGGTGATTGAAAATCTTTTTTAATTTCCAGCTTGAATTTATGGTCAAATGTATTTATATATCTTCTTGTACTGATATTGTTCTTTAGCCTAAGTACCTCTTTTTCTCTTGGTGTTTACTTCTATGATATATTTACAGAAAGCAATTATTTCCTCTTAGCCTTCATTTTGCTGAATTTACAGAAGCTGCTGCATTAAAGTCTGTTTTTCTAAATATGATCTCATTCCTCATTACTAGCAACCCTTCCTGTGTTTGAGTTTCAGTTACATAAGGTTGATGCTAAACTCTATACAGCATATTATCAGTGCGATCTGCCACACAACATTAATAATCACCTTTTGCTATGTCCATATCATACTGTTTGCTCCTTGTCATCCTACAATTGATTAAGACACATAAATCTTTATTGTTTTCTTGGGTCAGCCCTCAGCTTTCAGATAAATCTGTTAGTGGTCTTTAAGTGGATGTTAATGGTCCTTAAGAGAGAGTACTTGTATGTGCTCTCTTCCAACTTCCATGACAAAGAAGGCAAGGGTCTTAAAAATAAATCAATAAATTTTTGCTGTACAGCTTGACTGGCTGTGGAGCAGGAGCACTCTGGTCACTCAACAGCAACATATGTTCATTGCAAAGCTGGCTCTGGTCCCACAGTTGGACTATGGCCCCTTGAAAAGGAGGCTAAATTAAGAGTAGCCATGCATCTTCGTTTTAGCTTTATGTCAGGCTGGGGAGCATGACTTGCTGAAATAGTGGGGCTGAGGTAACAGTGCTACTAAAGAAAGTGTGTTGAGCAAACGTTGATGCATTTCCTAGACTTGGTGAAGAATTTATGGTCTGCTGTGTGGAACTGTGATGAAGGCTACTGACTTTTGAGCTAACTGAATAACTTCTGTTGTCAACCTGGAGGTGGACTGAGGGGAGATCTACTTGTTCAAAGGCACTCATAAATATTTGTCATTTACAGATGAAGGATGCTAGCCTTGGGTGGGCTGCAGACTTCCTTCCTCACCCCTTCCTTCAGCCTCTCAAATTCAACCCCTTCTGTCTTATACCCTCCATACTCAATCTTTATGGTTTCCATGAGACCTCATGCTCTTCATTGATGTGACACATTCAGTGTTGCTGTGCATTTTGTTACCTCCTGTGATAAATATATCTTATTCGATATAGTGAGGAAAGGCACCCCTGGCTGAAGGAGAAGTAGCTAACAGTAGTTGTAGGTTAGGACTCTAGGGTGTTAAGTTCTTGGTTCCCAGTAGACCTTTGGGGTAACCTTCAGATAATCCTTAGCCACTCTGTGTCTCACTTCTTACTTGGTAAAATCAAAGTAATAACACACCCTCCAAAACAGCTGTAAATATATAGAAAAATCTGAGATGCCCTGTTATCGCAGAGCTAGAGACCATATGAAAACATGTGTAATTCAGTTGGCCTGACTGTCCTCCTAGCTTAGTTCATGATAGTGGTCCAGAAGAAATGTTCTTGTGTCCTTCCCTAAACAGGGCCAGCAGGTAGCTCACCCTGGCCAGCAGAAAGCTGCCCTTTCCCCCCTGCCCAACCACCTTTCTCACTTCCAGGTGGAGATAAGCATTTTCCTGGAGAGACAGGTTAGTGTCTCTGTCTCTATTTCCAAATAAGACTCTCTTACCTAAGGAAACTTTTCAAGACAACTCAACCACGATACAGTTAGTGATTATCATTGTTATTAATTATTCTTAATTTCGTTATTCTTGATGAGAGAGAGGTGGCAGAAGGAATCCCCTCAGCGGCCCTGGAAACTGCATAACTTCATTCCTAGAAAAGGACCCAGTGTGTTTTCCCAAAGCTTTTAGCTGTTTACAGGAAAAGCCAGATGAGGAAACAATCTCTAGTTGCTTGGCTGGCAGTAACTCAAGCATGCACTTCTCAGGTTTTGGCTGTGCATGATTTCTTTAATCTGCCTCTCTATCTGGCCACAAGCAGGCAGGGAGATAGCACAGGGCCTACGTTTGGTGGTGTAGAATAAATTTAGCAGGAGTGGCCACAGAACTTGCTCCCAGAAACAGAGAAAAGCTACAAAATACTAACAAGTCTTTGATGCTACAGGAGAGAGGTGCAAAAATAACATTTCTCTTGGAGTAGTGGCTTGGAGACTCACCTGTTTAAAGTCTTGATCCTCAAGTCCATTTTGAAAGCTATGCAGACTGCTTCTCATCAGGAAAATCTGCTAGTTTGTTGCATCTATTTTGAGTGCCTCAGTAGCATTTCTCTTGTGACCTCAAGGCTGAGCACAGAAGCTGCTTCACAGTGAAATCCATTAAATAATAACACTGCAAAACAGGGGTCACCTCTCTGAGAGTGGAGGTATTTGTGCTTGGTAAAGAAAAAGAGTGGAATAAAGGCTCACAGAGATGTGCCAGATTTAGCAGAGGAAGGAAGAGAAAATGGAAGAGCTTACTGCCAAATGCTCAGAAAGGGAAGCCTCAAGAAGAGTGAAGAGAGAAAGATACAGGTGGACACCTATTGAAGTGATGTTTAAAGAGATGGGCTTTGTACCTCTTCCCTGGAGGTACTGGAAAATTTGTTCTTTTAAGCCTCAGCAGAACATGTAAGTTAGTCACCTGGGCTAGGAAGGCAGTGCAATGCATAAGCCATGCCCTGGAAAGTGATACTGAAAGTTGCGGGATCCTTTAGGATAGGTTTAGACATTGCAGGTGATGTCTCTGAGAATGATCCTATTACCTGTGCTACTAAAAGTGCTTATTTGTATGTGTAGGGCATTGCGTGCAAATGCTAATGATAGCTATTAGAAAAGATGTAATAATGTACTTGGAAGAAAGTTAGGTAACAACTTATGCTAGAAGACCTAGAGTAAAAAGTGGTGGTTGATTTCTAGCAATTAATGTGTCTCATTTGGTATGTCAGGCTTCTAGGAACTTGCAAAATATGATTTATACTGCAGCTGGCCTTGAATCAATTATGAAAATTGTTTTAAAAATGTTAGGTATAGAGATGGATACTTTCTATTTCTTTTTATTTTATCCAGAGAGGTAATTATAGAATATTACAGATATTTATTTATTAAATTGAATAAAGTATGGCATTTAAGCCAAATCTCTGTTTCTACCATTCTTGTCCTCTTAGGCCTGGAGCTCTATTGATATTGCATTTCAGTTATGAGGGGACAGGTAAAGACTGACAAAGTCCAGGAAAGGATTTGGGATAATATATCATGCCCGGTTTAAACTCATCTAAATCCTCATGGAAGGGATGTGTTCTGACACCTCCCTGGTAGGTCTGTAGATTTAGTCAGTCCCAGAGCCAGCTTGCCATACGTCACTGGGACTGCTGCTATTGGCATGACAGAGGGGGCTGGGATGTCCCCTTTGGTGACAGTGTGGCATTGTATCAGCTGCAGGTGACCATAAAACCTCTCCCTTTGGATGTGATTTTGTAGACAGTTTTCAGCAATTATGCTAACTTAGGCAGTTTCTGCGCTCTCTATATCCTTGGAGGGTTGTTCATGCATCGACGTTGCCTCCTCTAGACTGAAAATCAAACCAGCAAAAAAGGACACTTTTCAGCTGGGTGAGCTCTGCCACCTGCTTCACTGTGCAGCGAGACAGAAGCATGTCCTGGCACAGGGCACGGAGCAACAGGGGTAAAGATAAGTTGCCAGGGAGAGAAAAAAGCTCCTTGCCTAGCACTGCTGCCAAATACGAAACTGTGGCACCTGGTGGCCAGCTACCACTGTGAGCACCTGTTCCCTGCCCACCCTTTTCCACAGGAGGTGGGAGAGTACCTACATTTTTGTGACTGGCTATACTGGAAACCTCATGACCTTCTGGGCAACAGACTCTCATGTCAGTCTTAGCAGCTGTAAAGGGGTATTTACCAAGGAAGGTATCAACAGAAAATGAGAGAGGAGGATGTGGTGGCAATAGCCAGTATTACAGTGCTCAACTAGAATATGGAAAACCCACGTGGAAAATTTCCCTGAAGGACTATATAGGAGCAAGATAAGGAATCGTCTTGGTCTTCTGTCCCTGGCAGGTTCCCTAACCACAAGGAGACTTTCAAGCAGTAGGACTTCTTTCACTTTCTTCTGTGGGAGCTGTTTGAATTAGCATAAAGTATTTACCTGTCTTTAAGCATACCAACTGGTGCATTTTCTTCTTTTGTGGATGCATTATACTCCAAGGTATGGTGGGTTTTCCCTTTTTATTACCCTACGAGTATTATCTAATCAACTCACAGAAAGAAATTTGAGCTTCCATTAGAGGAAGAAATATCTGCTGTGGATATGATGCAAAATGTGTTTTCCAGATAAAGATCCAGAGACAGCCCAGCTGGGTACTCTGACAGTGAGCTCCTTGGTCTTTACAGGGTGCCCCAGTACCTGACTGGAGGCAGTAAATTCCATCACCGTATGCCAAACCTAACAGTAAGGTACTGAGACACTTAGTGTAACAGTGTTCAAAATACAAGACTTAGCCCTGTGTTACTACAAAATATCTCTTTACCATTCTCTCCTGGTTTTCTACTTACTTTCCCAGTGCTTTCTTACTTGATGTTTTCTGAGAAATTAGGTCTGTACCAGCTAGATTTTCCTGCTCTGTTTGTTGAGATGCAAAACATGAACGTTGAGTCTACGAGACTGTGTTCATAACCGGTGTCTGTAAAACTGTGCAGACATAATCCTGGCTCCACTGAAATTAGTAGGAGTTTTGGTTTGTGTCAGCAAGGCCAGGATTTCATCCCCAGTAATTAGTACATAGAAAATGAGTCCACCAAGATGATTGCTGCAGAGCAGTATTTTTACAGAACAATTTATTAGCTGTTAAATCCCAACCAAAGTAGTTTCATCTTCATAAGGCAGGAAAATATTAACTTTATTTCATGTCATTGCTTAAGCTACCTGTTAATAATTATCCATTATTATAATGAAAGTCTTTCAGGTACAGAACATGCCCATTACCGAAAAATAGAAGATAGAAAAGCAAGATAGGTCAATGCCAATAAAGAGCTTGCCACTCCTAGACAAGGCATCAGTAAAACTGCAATAGTAGAGATGTGATAACACTGTAAATACACTCGGGTCTATATTAATATCTGTTTATTCCTGGTGTTAAGTGTCCTACATACTTATCTATATTGCTAGAGCATATAAGTATCGACCTCTGAAATACAAAAAGTACTCACCAAAATCTCTTCCCTTTATTGGTTCTAGAATGTTTCTAGGATATTTTCCAGTTTCCTTCACCCATATTACTCAGCAGGCTGTTACTGACAGCAGGTATTACAGCAGCCTGTGCTCCCTGTTACTTGGTTGCCAAATTGACCTTTCTGCTGGATTATCTTTTTTTTTTTTTTTTTTTAATTATTATTATTTATTTTTATTTTTTTTTGCATGACTCAAAAAGTAGGTGAAAGTTGTAGCATTATACATCTGTTACATATTGCAAGTTCTGCTTCCTTGAATAATGTGGGTTCCTTTAAAAAAAAAAATAAATAAAGCTGTGTAGACAAGTCCTGTTGCACTGTGTATTAGAAATATTTCACAATGCAGCGGGAAAAAAAGATATTTCAGACTACATTAGTAATGCTAATAATAGAGAAATCATTCCTTTTTAGAGCTAACTTGAATATACAAGGGGAAATGTGTGTACACAAGACCTATAGATCCCCCAAACTTTAAATTTAATCTGTGCTATTATTTTGCATAATGAATAATAACTCATTGCCTCTGTTCTGCATATAAATTAGGCTACTAGATTTGGGAAAAAAAAAAGTATAATTTCTGCTCTTATTTTTCAATGCTTTTTTTTCTTTCTTTTATTTGAATTCTTGGGGAAATATAATCATGCTATCTGTCATGAATTGATAATGCCACTGCCATAAATGGGGGAAAGGTGGGGACATAACAAAACAACTTGAACACCACAGGCATCTCATGCTGCTCAGGCTGATGGTGATTCCCTGCCTGGGGTTATGAAGGTTTGGCATGAAGCTGGAAAGTGGTGCCACTAGGACCAAGGAGCAGACACCTGCTGCCAGACCCACAGCTACCTCAATCAGATGCTGCAGTTGGAGGCAGCAATCTCTCAGACAGAGATTTCATGCTCTGAAATGTCTGCAAGTTGGAATCGTGCAACTTGGTTTTGGTCTGGTAACATTCCCCTTCTCCCCAGATTGTTGCAGCTGAGCCAGATGAAATATTTACATGACCAAAAATGGATCTCTAGTAGCAGCTGTCTCAGCCAAGGGGCCACTGCAGTATGGTGGGACGGTCCATTGGCAATACTTACAGCTAGTATTGCCAACTGAGTTTTCATCTAGGCAAAGCACAGATCCATTCTCTAAATGTGTAAACGAGGGCTTGTTGTGGTTAGAGCTGTTGAAAGTGCCTGAAAGTAAGCAAACACTGAGAGATCCAGCCGTGATATTCATTCAGAAAAATAAATAAATAAATAAATAAAATAAACAAATCAAATATATTAGGCAGTAGTGATGCCTACAGTTAAGGAGAGCTGGTGTTTTCCTTGATGGAAATCCATTTTCACTTGCTTATAACTTTGCCAAACTTAAATCAGCGAGGATATTTTCTGGGCTGAGTGTCTGCCTGAGGCTCTTTGTACTTGTGTTTGCTGTGTGCAAATTTCAGATAACATGATTCAATCATTTTCTGTAACAAGGTTAGAGGAAAGTGTATTGCTTTGTGCTTGTTAAAGAAAAATAATAAATATGTAAATATTTCACTTACAAGTTATGGCACTTTGATACTTTGCAACAGAGTAGGTACTTGACATTCAGTAGAGAAATCTGACCATGTGCCAGAAATGTGTTTTTTATTTTTGATCTTGAACTATAAAAGTTCATCAAAATTTGGGCAATTATAAGCCTACCACATATGCAGGATAGAAAAGGTGGTATCTGATAATTAGGGATGTCACTGTAATGTCTGCTTCTCAAGGAGCAGAACTGGCATTATGAACAGAATTTTTCTATGCCCTGGATGCTCTGTGTGAAGAGATCCTTTATTAATCATGATAACACATTGCTCGTGCAGTAGAAATTGTTTTTTAACCTTCTCTTTTGTTTCTTTCTACCCTCTCCACTACATGCTATTTTCTCTCTAATATCTTCCTTTCTCTGTGACAGTTTCTCTGTCATCTTCTTTGACTCAGTGGTACTTTGCGCGTCCTACTTTCATGTCATGTTTCACCAGCACTGAGTCCTTTCAGCAAGATATCTTCAATGCAGGACAGCTTGCAAAAACATAAAAATAAGAAATAATAAAAATGAAAATTCTTGTTAGAGGCCACTGAAGGCACAGGGTAAAATACACATCACCTCCTCCCAGGAATGTATGCACTTGCTACTTCCCAGTGTGCTGGCGATCAGCCTACTCGTGATTGTTGCTAGTTTGAAGAGATGCCAGTACTTTTTGCCTTCCTGATACAGCAAAAGGGTGAGAAAAATATTCAGAAGAGATGGAGATATATTCTGATATAATTTTTTTTTTTTTTTTTTGCACCCTAGACAATATGAGAAAATGGAGTAACCTCATTCCTTTATGGTGTGTCAACCCATACCTGACAGAAGGCAACTGAAAATTTAAGGAGACACCAAGGCATTCCTGGTAAAACACACATCAAGCATAACATAAAAGCAAGGGCTATTAATGTGGCATATTAAGCACTACAAGCTATAGGTAGTCGCAGGCAATAACCCATCACAGCATGAACCTTAGCTCTACTTGAGACCTTGAGAGTGAGAATTTGGGTTATTGTGTTGTCAGAAATTCCTTGGCACCGTTTGGTACCTATTCAAGCTATTCTCTGGTAGTGGTCATTTCTGAAATTTTGTTTGGCTGCAGAAGGCAAGGTGTTTGTGAAAACTATATGTTGGTGTTAGAAAAATGTGCTTTGTAGAGAAGAACAATTACTTTCTCTAACTGGAGTAGGAGGTTCTCTTAATCCAGCAGCCAGCTGTCTCCTTCCTTTCCCATTGCAAATAGCTGAGGCAAGGCGCCAAAAAGGATATGAGAAGACGTGCCTGGCAAAGCATAAGGAAAAGTCCAAAAAGCATCATGGGGAAGGCAAAGGCACTAATGGAGAGAGAGAGGTTTGGCTCTGCTTGGTGCTACTCCAATAGCACAGGGACCAAAAAGTTCAAGTGCTGCTGGTATCATATGGATTTTTTATTTTTATTTTTATTTTTATTTTTATTTTAGGAGCAGGGACTTGTGCTTGTGTGGCTAGGGACCTTCTGTCATATTTGTAGTTATTTATGTCCCAAAAATGTTTAATAATGTCACATGATTTTCAAATTCCTGCTAGGATTTTAATAGGATTGAAAACTTCTAGAGTTACATCTGAGTTAGAGGTCCTCAAATTCTTAACTAAAGAGTTCTCTGATATCAGGGCTATCATTTTGGCACAATACTTGTAGTTTCTGGTCAATTCATCTGCATAATTTTTCAGCCAGTCATGCCTAGCAACTGTCTCAGAGTGAGGTGTTCAGACTGACTTCTGAATTTAATTGGAAAATATGGCAATGGGTTTATTTTGCTGTTCAGTCAACTAAAAATTCTTGGCAAAGAAATAAATCTATCGCTTTTTTGCTTTGGTTGGAGATAGTCATAGTGTGCATTTTTGTGTGTATTATTATTATTTTTTTTTTAATTACAAAAGTGTTTTTTTTTTCCGTGTGAGGGTTAAGAGAGAATTTTTAAAGCACTTGCTTCTAAAATTGTAGGACAGTTATGAGAAACAAACTAGAATGTTTAATTTGCAAGGCCACCCAACTGCTTTCTAACTGTGCTGCTGTTTACTGTATTTTTTTCTTAATGAATATTTAACATGCAGACTCTAAAAAAAAACCTCTTCCTCTTCAAGCTGTTGGGCCTGTCAGTTCTTGTTGCTCATGACATTACATTTGAGCCAATGTGTCAGGTACTTTTCCAGAAGACAATGCATTTAAGTGGATGTAAATTTCCAATATAAAATAAGTCAAATCAGTAACAAAATGTTTCCAATCTGTGTTGAAACAAACCAAAACCCAGTAAAACTCAAATCATTTTGTCTTCTGAGGTACCTATAAGAAAAGATAGAAATAACTTGCTGTAGGCTTTTAAACAAAAACAAACGAACAAAAAAATAACATGAAAGTATGAGAGAATCTTGGCAGTTCTCTTGCAGTGCAAAAATAAATCTATTTAGATAATCTCATTAGCCCTCAAGTCTCCTAATTATATCCTTGATATCTAGTTTTTCTGGAACCTTTTTTAAGAAAATCTTCTAAGAGTAACATTTATTTTTTGGCATCATAATCACTCTACACCACTTTGTGTTCATCCATCACACACCCACAAAGAACAAAAAAACACATTTCTTGTATCCGATTTTGGTATGTACCTGAAATAGGGTCCTTGAGATTTAACATGAAGTTTGGGATATAGGGTCTCCACAGATTCTTGACAAAGTATTTCTTACACCAAAAAAACTCCAGATGAGAGTTGAGTGAACCATTAATTTTTGAAGTCTTCTGTTCCCTTTAACCTTGTTTGTTCTTTTGTCTGTCTTCAGCAGATGGCTAGATTACTGGCATTCTCTAACAATGTTCAGTGCTCATTAGCACCATGTCATTCTGAGTGCTGTTTCTATCTTTCCTGTTCTCCTCATTTATCAACCTATACATTCATATGTTTAGCAAGTAATTGACAGTGATGTAGGTTTTAACACTTCATTTTATTATTTTCTCCAGAAAAGAAGTCCACCTCTGACATACAGGATGATTAATGAAGTATTAACCTCAGTAACTACTTTTCTGAGAAACTTTCAGAAGTGTGAATTATTTGTTTTCAACCATCAGCTGCTGAGATCAGTGCACGCACTAAAATTGCAGCCTTCACAACGGCCTTCCTTTCATAATGTTTAAAGAAATGCTGATTACAATGTATGCAGAGTGTCATAATGTTAAATGGATTTATTTAAACAATGCAGAATCAAAGCTATTTCTGAAATGAAACTGAGTTTATTGATGCTCCATCCAGATCTCAGTATTGCCGGATCTGCTATTAAAGTACAGTACATTTGCTGTTTTCTTTTGTTGGTCCCATAGTGGCAAGCCTGAGGAGTGCTGTATTGGCAGCTTCCAACATGATAGAATGAATTATCTCACAAAGCTACTAGTTATCTGGTGGAGGAAATGTTTCACTGAGAAATGGACCTTTATGAAGAAATTGGAAGAACTACTCCTATAATGCCTAGTTTTGTTTCATTGCTACCTGTATAAGTATTTAAACTGATATTAGTGAAATCAGAATTAGGCCCCACATTAGGGGGGCCTAATTATAATATATATATATTTTATGTTTGTCATTTTCCGAAAGCTGTGCTGAAATGTATTGTCAGAGATAGGATTATCAAAATCTTGTCTACTGTTGTACTAAGTCCACCATCAATAAGATCTGTGATGAAATTCCTGTTGAATGGAGTGACAGAAAGACAGTGCTCAGCATATTTTCTTATTCAGCTGATAGCATAATACTGTGTGACAAGCAAGGAACAAAATAAAACCTTTGCAAGAATAGGGAATACAAGTAACTATGCTACTTTTCCCCTAACTAGTCTGAATCAAAACAAAGGGCTTAAGATTTTTTATTTATTTTTATCCCTCCATGTAAGAACATTTCAGTGTTACTTTTCAGGATATTATGTTCTGTAATCTTCTCTGTGAGACTATAAAATACCTTGCACCTTTCTACCTAAATTATTGGCAGAAGACCTTACTCAGAAAATCAGTGTCTTTGAGCCTTCATATTTAATTTGTGCTTTCCTTTTTAAGTTATGAAAGCAAGAAAAGTCTGACTGAAAATCTTTAATTAATCATAGCAAATTCTGCAACTGTGTGAAACATGATTCATGCCTGCCTGTTGACTACTATCCATAATATTTTAGATTTGATTTTTATAAATTACCTGTGCCACCATTGTAGTGTAAATGGATGTGCAATGGATCGTAATTACCAAGAAAGTCAATGTTGTCCAAATGAAAACAGTGCATAGACAAAGAATTATACTCACAATCACTGTACTTAATACAGTGAATTTTAAAGAAATTTTTTATTTCTTTAAATGGAGGAGCTGTATTTCCTTCTTAATGCTGATCATTGACACTTTCCTTTGTATGGGAGGAAAGAATAGTTCCATCCTTTGCAGGAATCTATAAGAAAAATACTGATTTTAATAAATGTTGTTATATTAGAAACCAAAGAAAAAAATCTGTAGAAATAAATCAAAGTGCTTTCCCCTATGTTCAGTGACGAAATGAAATAGCAATTTTGCAAGAATACATAGATGACATTCACATCATTTGGAGATATGGAATCTACTGAAATAACATACAGTAACTGCACATGATGAAGGCAACCACTACAAAAGAGAAAATCTGGAAAATATAAGGTGAATTGCAGTTAGTGCAGATTGCACTTGGCATGTTGAAATTAAATGAATAAATATTGTAACAATCAATACAATTATATGTATAAATCAATGAAAATAAAACCATTGGCTTGAGTTTAGATAACATTTCTTCCCAATACATATTTCAAATTACTGAAATGATTCTTTTTGTAACCAAGTTTCTGGTTCCTTCAACCAGAAGTCTTGTTAGGACACCTGGGTTCACTTGGTGAATTCACGGGTTTTAATCGGAGCTGAGAATAAATCTGCTAGCTTTCTTTGAGTTTCTCAGTTGTCTGGAGCAGTAAAAGGATCTACTGGCTGGCAGGTAACCCTTTCTGTCAAAAATTAAAAATAAAAAATCAGTTTCCTTAAGGATTCACCATTGCATATTTCCCTTCTGTTTGACCTGGTCTAGATTAGGGGGCTCAGTATCCATTCAAAACTAGGGATCAACATAAATTTAAACCCACTGAGATGTATTCTACCTTCTCCTCAGATGTTTACTGAATGACAGTGCTCAGGACTTGAGACAGAAGTGAATTCTCAAAACAAAATATTACTAGAATAGGCTGTGAGATGTGCTGTGTTCTGGCTGTTAGGTGTCTAGTGCAGTAAGCAATATGTTTCTACACATTCTTGAAATTTCTTGTGAGTAGTTAAAACCCAATAAAAATTAGAAAAGAATAAATGACAATAGTTTTGGGTTTCCTGTTAGTTTTGCTGCTTGTTTCTCTCAGCACAGAAAATTTCAGTGTGCTTTCCTAGACTTGTAGAATAATTCAGGCTGGGTGGGACATTGGGAGGGCATCTCATCTGAATCTCTGCTCAGAGCAGGTCAAGCAGCTCAAGCTGCTTGGGACAGCAGTCAAATTTCGAACATCTCAAAGGGTGGAGATTTCGCAGCTTCCCTGGGGGACTTTTTCCAATGTAGTACAGCTCTCATGGCGAAATCTTTTACACAGAACTGGAAATCTACCCTATTGCAGTTTATGTTCACCGGCTTTTTTTTTTTTTTTTTTTTTTTTGGTGTGTATATATATATATTTTCTCCTGTAATTCAATCGCCATGTTGCTGATGGCCAATGTTTATTAATCCAATATATATACTACATATGAGTTGGTCTTTTTAACTACCCTAAATAACAATACTAAGTACCCTGTTTTGGCTGAGTGATTTTGAGATTGCCACAAGGAAGATTGGGATGGTGAGCTAAAGACAGACTTAGTAAAGGATGAACTATCTTCTACAGTGTTAAGTTTGCATGTGTTGGGAAATGGAACAGGATACCATAAATTAAAAGTGCTGAAGGTGTGTTTCTAGAGCAAGATGCCAGAGAGAGAGCTATGAAAGGCATCAGAATGCCCCAATAATGCCAGAAAAGTGACAAGCTCCATTCCTGGCAAGTGTTGCAGTGCTGCATACAAGTTTCTGAATTTAAGAGATTTTAAACCTCAGAGTTGAAGTTTTCTAGTAAAGCACAAAGGCCTGGGAAGCCTACACAAGCATGTGAAATTCTAAGCTGCGTTGTCAATTGTAAATTATGCTCAAATCTAAAGACTTTTTTTGGTCTGAAACAATTTACACCTGCATTTGTAGTGATCCCACAATGGTGACACGTCCATGTCTAGCATAAGTGCTAGTCATTAGAAGATATCATCGTTATGCCAAAGCCAAATGCTATAAAATAAAGGTGAATACGGTTAAGGTTAGTCTCGAAAGAAACCCAGCAAGTGTAAACAAATACCTTTTCTTTCCCAACAGATATTCAAACTGTCTTGCAAGGAACAGAATAATTATGTTGAAGGTTGTGGAAGGTGAAGAACATTTACTAGTGTAATCCTTGTATGACTAATCTGTTGAGGCTTCTTCATACTCAGGAGAATTAAAGTGGGAGAAAGTATTCCAGTAGAAGATGATTCCCAATTACTTCCACTTGGGACAGGAATTGTAAGACGAAATGAAACCCATTAAGAAGAAGTTTGTGAATACCCACTTTTTCTCAAATGACATTACAATAATACTTCATGTCAATGTGTGTTTGTTTTTTCCAAATTTGTGACATTGTTGGTTGGTCTCTGGATCATACAATTCTGAAAAGGAGAGTATGCCTCATTCGGTCCCGTGTGCATGGGAGGGCAGACGATTCTTGGTTGGGCCAAAGTTACCAGTGTTCTCTCGGTGGAGTCATGTAATTGTTGGTGTAGATTTATGAACAACTCTTATCTGATCATTATTCAGACATATTGTATGACTCTTGTAAAAAAAACTGGGGAAAAAGCAATGGAAAATTCCAAAAGTAAATTTGGATTTCTTTGAGCTGAAAATCTATGCAGCCCTGTCAAGCTGAACACAGTTCAAATTTGAAGCAAAACCTCAATCCAATTTTTTCTCTATCTTAGACCAGTTTTATGAATATTTTAGTAAGCTTACTCTGTGTTTCCAGTTTAAAATGAAACCAGGGATCATGAACACAAGCTTATTTGGGGGTTTCTCTGCAGAAGTTTCACATGACTTCAGTCAATCATAATCTGTATGATAATGACTACACACCCCTTTGGCTTGTTCATTTACTCTTCTCAGCTGGAAGGTAGTAAACACACGTGCTGGCTTTGTACTTTGTTATACAACAGACAGCTGTCAATCTCTGTCTAATGCTGTCACAGCTTTAGTAATCCCAAGTGATGAACAGCTGTATCTAGGGGTATGAAAGAGGTATATGGTATGGGTTCTGTTGTCATTGCAGTACTTTTATGAGCTCTCTGTCCATAACTTTTATTGGTTTCTATGTCATTCCAACTTGGTGCCAGTCATTTTCTAGCACAGAATTCCCAAATTGCACAAAAATGTTCTTTTCTTAGTATATGGACGCAGTGAAAAGCAACTGAGTTTCTTTCAGAGTACTTCAGAAACTCTTGCATTTGCTTTGCTTTTAAGGCATGAAGGAACAGAGTCAGGGTAGATATGGCTCAGCTGCAGAGCGGTAACTAGGTTTTTTGACTCTTTGGACACTTTCCTCAATAAAGCAACTTTTGGTGAGTTACTTCTTCAATTTATTTTTTTATTTTTATTTTTTTTTTTTTGACTAATTGAAGTAGCTGCTACCACAGGGTGTAATCTAGCATTATACTTCATACTGGGCTTGGCCCAAAGTTGCTGATGAATGAGTTTTCCATTAAGAAATCTATTGTTGACAATAGGAATATATGAGTATGAATTCATTAATCTGTCACCCGAAAAACTGCAAAATGATTCAAATCAGAAGTTGAATATTTTGATAAGGCTTTCTTGATGTGTTTTGCTTTGACTTCCTATATGAGAAACCATCTGAAATTTCAATTTTAATATACTCTCATATGAAGGTATGTGTATACGTATTTCATAGTACGTTTTATTTTAACTTGATATTTTTGGCAGTATTAAAACATCTGAGAAGGTTACTTTAATGTTTTAAAATCAAACAGTTTGGATGCATGAAATAAATTGATGTTTTCTGGGTTTAAGAAAACACCAGCAATTTTGCATGAATGTGTGTGTCCATCATCTGACAAGCTTTATCAGTGCAGAGGTCTCTTTGTACCCTTCCCTCCTCCTTATGCTAATTCACCTCTCACTCAGGAACTTCATTTTCAAACTTCTTAGTTATTGAAGTTAGGCAGAGATGTTTGCTCCTGCGAGGGGTCAGACTCACAGGAAGGGAATAGGCACCAACAGTATACAACGTGAGTTTTGCCATAGCTGAGACCTTTATTTTCTTTGCTCTACAGAGGAGGATGTGTGTGTTTCTCTGTGCATCAAAGCAGCTGCTGCTACAGTTGTAGGAAATCTTCCAGACGGTGGGGGAGGATTCCTCCCATCTGTGCACCTCCTCAGTGCCAACCCCAGTTATCTAAGCTTCGTGCAGGGGTCTTGAATTTAGCTATAACATGATGGGCCTCATTTGTCATGGTGGTTACAATCAGTCCCCTGCAGGATGACATTATTCCCTTAAAGAAGAGATGTGGGTAGTATGTTCATTCATGTATAGACAACCACGTGTACATCTGAGCATGCATGCTGTGTGAAAGTCAAATCTATAGTAAAACACTCAGACTGTGCATTTGTACTTCAGCGTTTCATTAACAGGAACCATAAAGGTCTCTGCCAAGTATGTATTGATAATTCAACCATCCTACCATGAAAAGCTGTTCCTTTACCCTCTCCCAATCATGGAAGGTACAGTTGAGATCCAGGTGCTTCTGTATCCAATAGCAAATGTTAGTTAGACTCGGGCATTATTGTCCCTCTTAAAGCTTATCACTGAGCTGATCCACTGTATCACAGCAACTTTTGTCTTTATGAAGAGGTTAAGTTAGAAGTGTGTCTTTCTTTGTGTGTCTTTCCTGTTAGGAAAGACCAGTGAGGGAATGGAAAAGCCACTATACTTATGTGTGGATGTGTGCTTTTGTCATAAATTACCACTTTGTTAGTTTTAAACTTCCATGACTGCTCTTCTTGAAAATGAAATTCTCCTCCCTCTCTTTTTTCTGTTTAAGTTTAAAGGTTGGACTTGAGTAACAGTGGAACAATCTCAGTGACAGACCAGCAGCCAATTTGGTAGAGAGAAGTTAAAATTTTGATGAAGTTCCTTTAGCAAAATTAATAAGAAGCCAGTTGTCCTGACACTCCACTGTGTGAGAGAGAAACCTGGAGAGCTCTGTACCAGTGCTGGCTGGTGGCCCCGTGTTCCTCACTGCTCTTAGTGAGGAGCTCTGAATTACATCCCTGGTAGTTGCATCCTTATTAGGTTAGGGCAGTGCAACAGAGCTTCCTTTACCCCTTCACACTGTGTCTGCTTTCCTGGCATGTCTCTGATGTCAAGAGTAAATGTTACAGGCAAGGACTGACCATCTCCAGCGTTACTTCTATGCCAATGTCTGCTGCTTTTCATCATCCTCAGTAATTCAATAGAGCATGATCTCATAAGAGCATAGTGGTGTGGGTTTTTAATTTTATTTCTGGTTTCTTTATCACAGAACTATGCAAGTGATTTTCTTCACTTGCATTTAGCAGGTTGAAATTAAGGGCTTGCATTTATATAAGTGCTGCCATGAGCTAATAAATAGGCAGAAAGCATCTGAACAAAACAGAAGGAAAAAAAAAAAAAAAAAAAAAAAAGCTAATTCCCATATTATCTTTAAATGGGAGCAATAAGAACACATTTAAATAAATAAATAAAGATTAAATTAACTGTGATTGATTACGCTGCTCTACATTAGTCCTGCTTGTCTTTTTCCTCAGCCAGTCCAGGAAATGATTCCAAATTAATTCCTGGTCAGCCATGCGGTTCCTGGCAGAGTAAACATCCTATTTTTTAGACAGACAAGTGGTGATGTATCTCATCTGCAGAGATCTTTTTCAGCAGTACTGACAAATGCATTGTGATTTAGAGCTATAAGTATTCCAAAAAAACTTTTGTGTCTAGATAGCATCTTCCAAACCTGATACTCATTAAGTTACTTTGTAAAGGTGTCCAAGAGCATATTAAGGGAAAGAACAAAACAGGGTACCAAGTCAAACAGCTGGTAGAGAGAAGGGAGAGAGGCAGGAGATACTTAGTAATTACTTACCTGACTGTTTTAAAGAGCAGGACTGAAAAGCTGCTGTGATAGATACACCACTGTGCCTTTTGTGACTGTTGGGAGCTGGGAGATGATGCACGAGAGACACTGTTAATACAGCTTTCTGTGTAGGCTATTACTAGCAAACATGCTTAGAATACAGCTGTTTTCCTATATGGAGGAGAAATTGAGTCTATATTACAGAACTACAGAGTGGTTGAGGTGGGAGGGGACCTCTGAAGGTCATGTGGTTCAACTCCTTCTCAAGCAGGGACACCCAGAGCAGGCTGCCCATGCCCTGTTGAAGATCTCCAAGGAGGAGACTCCACAGTCTCTCTGGTTAGCTTGTGCCAGTGCTCCATCACCTACACAGCAAAGACATGTTTCCTGATGTTCAGAGGGAGCCTCCTGAGTTCTAGTCCGTGCGTACCACCTCGTGTCCTGGCACTGGGCACTGAGCCTGGCTCTTCGCACCCTCCCTTCAGGTATTTATATGCATTGATGAGTTGGCTCCCGAGCCTTCTCTTCTCCAGACTCTGCAGACTTGCTGAGGGTACACTCTCTTCTGCTGTCCATAACATTAAGGAAGATTTTAAGCAGGGAGGCTCTACACTGCAGCACAAAACCTTTGAGATAATGCAGAAAATAAAAGCAAATGAAGGTGTGTTTTTTATAAGCTGAGGCATTACTTTTTTGTTTTGCCTGAATATTTTGACAGATTACATTGCCTCTGATATCCTTCATCTGCCCATTAATCTGCTGAGATCATTTAAGATTCTGTGCATTCATCTATTTACTTTTGAGGTTCTGGTATGTAAAATAATTATCTTGCTTTGTAACAGGATGTTCTGCTATTGCATAGTTAACATTTAGTAAATGACTCTGCTAGCATTCTTTATCAATTATGCCTCTTTGAATAAAAGGTAATGCCTCAGGCCAGAGCTAAATTATTTACTTGTAGCTTGCTGATGTGTTCTTTGTTCAGTTTAAAATTCCACACTACCTACAAGTTTTTTCAAACAGCTTTGTTTTTTTCTTGATGCTTAAAAGATGGGAGAGATGTGAAATCAAATAAACAGATTTATATTTTAGGAGAAAGAGAGGAAAATGGATATTAAACACCTTTTAGAGGGTTAGATAATATCCTCTAGTAGAATGCCCTCAATATTGGTGAACAAGCTGTGATGACATCTGATGGCAAGTTGTTGGTGTGCATAAAATGAACTGGTGGTCTCAGTCTGCTGTTCTGTAGATTCCTGTGCCTCAAGTCTCTGCAGCTAGCTTTAGAAGAGGTGCTTATTTTTATGAAGAACGTGCTATTCTCTAGTATGTTTCCTGCACCTCAGCCCTTTAGCAGGCTCTGCTGATGATCCTCTTTTTAATACTTTTGGCTGAGGAGGTGCTGAACCAAGCACGAGATGAATCGAGGGCAATGTTCCCTTGAGATACCAGTCCAGCAGTCTCTGCCTGAAGACAAGGGGAAGCTGCAGGTTTCATCCTCTCCCATTCCTGTCCTCGTGCTCCAGCTGTAATAAGATGTAGGGCAGCTTCTTGACTAGACAGGGAGGATTCTTCTTTTTTTGTGCTGCAAGAAGGAAACGAGCACACCTATGCACAGAGCTGGTTGTGGTGCACCTTGCAGCACTCCACCTGTTTCAACAAAGATATTGATGGTGTTATGCAGGGTGCTCTGCACTGTGCCATCTGGAAATGGGAAGACGTAACAAGTGCTAATAAAAACATCAATAATGGCTCAAGGAGATGTTATTATATTTAGCTTGAATTAGTTTACATTTCTTTTTAATCCTTTTATGTTCTTATGAAAGCAAATGTTTTCAGACTTGGGTGTCTGAAGGTAGCCTGCTGAATTCAAATGGGAGCTCTTAAATAATTGTTGTGTTGCTAAACCACTTAACTTCATTCTGATGTTGAAATGTTTTTAGCATCACTCGCCACATGAATATTTGTAATCCTCTAATTTTTTGTTGGTGCATTATATTTTACAAAACACTGAGATCTGATGATAAAAACACTGCACTGTTTTATAAAACACTGCAGTTTAACACTGCAAAAAAGTGTTATTTACTCTTCTTCATAACGGCTTGATATATACAGAATGTATTTTCCATGAACAGCATGTGTTGTTTTCACTTTAATAATGGCCAAAACTGTCTCTTCCTGGGACACAGGTTGAATCACACCAGTTCATTTTGGAAAGTGTCTTCCCGTGTATAATGCTTTCTCTGGTTTCCAGCAGGGGAAAGCATTCATGTGACAGTGGAAACAAGGTAGTGTTGGCAACTGAAGGACACAAGAGTCAGCCCTGCTGATGCAGTTTCTAAGGTGCCCTAATGTACTCAAATGAGACTTCCTCTATTGTATCTGGCTAATCTAGAAATCACATAGATCAATACACAAATTTGCAGACCAGCATGATTATTAATTTTGAGTTTACCAAAGCAATATATAACAACTTGACCAAAGTTCACAATTAATATGTATGTAAGTGTATTTTTATTATATTGGTTTAGGTTTGCATTTTTATAGTTCAAATACCATATATTTGTGATCTAGGGTTTAACAGGAACTAATTTACTTCATAAATATTAATTACTGTAAAGGCTTTATTCCATATTAGAGCATCTGGGGGAAAAGTGCTGATCATCACATTGCTTGTGAGGATGTATTTTTGCCTAAAAATACCCCTGGATAAATTCAGTCTGATTTAAAGAACATTAGACTGTAAGGTGTAATGCATTAATTTCAGGCATAATATTTTAATAGAAGCAACTGCAATGTAACAATGTGTTCAGCCCTGCAGACTGAAATGTGCCGCATTGTTAGTGTCCTCCAGCAGAGTTTGAGTGGCCAACTGGGAGAGCAATGCCATCAGTTTAATGTTATATGGTAGTAACTGAATATGCATACCCATTGTCGTTAAATTGTGAAAGACTCCTTAGGGCAGCTCCCCAGGTAGAAGTAAATCAGCAAGTGTCACTGTCTTCATTAGCAGGATCCTTGGCTGGCATCAGTCAGGGCTGCTCCGTTGATTTCAGCACTCCGCCAGATGAGTGACTGACCTTTCTGGCTTGATGACATAGCCCGAGGTTGAAGTGACTGCAAAGTATGCGGGATGCTCTGCCTTTGCTGTGTGGTGCAGCATGTATCACTTTCACAGCCACCTTGCCTTAGTGAATAATTTGATTAAAGTTGCTTAATATCTGGAGATCATATTTGCTCTTTTACTGGGTCTTCATCATCTTAACATATTGCTGTGCTTGTCATTAAAGCATTTGGTCAGTGCTGCTGGCTAATACAAACAAGGGGCATGTAGTTCCCTGGCCTGTATTTGAAAGGTGAAATCCATAGCGTGTTTCACCTGGAATAGTACTTGGTGTTTTATCAAGGTGATAACAGTTTGTTGGCGTCTCTCTCAAGTACCAACATGGGGCCAGGTGCAGTCTGTCCAGTAAGCCATGCCCAGTGCTCAGCACAACTTTTTGTGCCTGGACTGTTATGTTGGCTCTCAAAGCTTGACCTTGAAATTCTGAACATTGTTTTTTGATTTCTGAATGTAATAAAAGTCTTTATTCTTGTCATATGTTTTAATGTGCCATATATTTCCATAGCTATTTAGATGATGAATCAGGAAGAAAAATGCTGCTTTTTCTCATAAATATGTTCTCTGTGTTGCCACCACAGTCGATTGCCTTCTGTTTTATTCTCAGAGAACGGTGTGGATTAAGACTCAAATGACCCTAAATCCCTCAACACTGACATGTTTAATAGAGGATCAGTAACTGTATACAGCATTAAACAAAGCACTGTTTAAAGAAGTTCAGATTTGCTATTTGCTAATGTTCAGATAATCGTGCTGGAATAAGGCAAGAGTTAAACAGGAATACTTGTGACATTACATTTTAAAATGGTTTTGTCTAAATATTTTGCCGTTGTTTTACTGACAGTATTTTCTAATCTGTGTGTGGAAAGAACCATAGCTTATGTATTCAGTAGCAAACTGTGATTATTGTTGCCAAAAGTAGATGGTGCTTCTTTATGAGAGTAAGTACAAAAAGGATTTGGCAGAGTTCTGAAGTAGAGCCTGGGCATCGATGAGTTTGTGAGGATAAAGTGTGAGAAGTGCCATACGTTGTTTAAAGTAGTAGTGGATAGCAGAAAACCATTGAGACTAAATGAGAAGTGAAGCTTCAGTCTAAGAGGGTGAGGGATATTATGAATATGGTAGAATTTGGGATGAAATCTTGCCTTTATTCACAACAGTGGGGAAAAAAAAATATTTTTCTTATTTTTCAGTTAATTAATTGTAACTTCCAGATTTTCTCCTGTGAAACTATATATAAAAATTTATGGCCTTATAATCTGATCAAAGGGTCATTCAGGTTGTCAAGACGCATTCTATTGACTTGAATTTCTACAAAACTGTATTATGTTGCATTATTCAGAAAAATGTGTAAAAAAGCCAATGTTTGGCTATAGTTATTATATTTTCAATACTCTTAAAATGAGAATATTTAATTTCAGTAGAACAGTAGCTGAGAAGTTGGTTTTACTGCAAATACAAGGAAGTGCATGTTTATTAATTTTAAATACATATGGTAATTGCAACTTTTATTTCTTGAAATAACCAGATCTTGCTGAATGAAGTCTAGTTGATAGAGAGGAAATTAGATGATCACCAAAATTTCTCCCATCTTATTTTATTTTTTATTTTTGGACAATTAAATGTATGTTGTTTATGAAAAGCTACTACCTTATTTATGTTTTTAAGGAAATGAGGACATCTTAAGAATATTTTTTGATTGTTGGGAAGTAGTTGTTTTATTAAGAGAGCTGAATGGTTACATATTTTTGAAGATGAAAGCAATTTCATAACTGCAAGTATTGGAGGTTGTCATTTTGGCAAAATTGAATAGTTTCTCATTTTTGCTCTATCTGTTCTCAAATGGGTTCAGACCTCCAAAGGCAATGAAGTAATCTGCAGCTCAGAATTAAAATACCTGGCGAGGTGTCAGGTGCCTTCCTTAGTGGCACAGCAAACTTCCGACATTGCCTAGCATGTAACTTTACCTGCCATGCATTTGGTAATGAGATTCCCTGCTTCCAGGGCAGCATGTCACTGCAACCATTGAGATGTGCGCCTGGGCTTGTCAGCTTGTTCCCTGCTGGCCTTGGCCTCTGGGCACTGAGGTGCTCAGCATTCTTGCTATGCTTAGCTGTCAAATAAGAAACACCTTCTTTTTGGTTATTGTTTCCTGCACTGTCCATTCTCAGTGGGTCCTCTTTCCCTTTCCCCTGTCCTCTGTACCAGGTGTGCTCTACTTGCAGCATCACCAGAGCTTAGCTTTTTATTCTTGTATGAAGGGGGAAGGAAAGCTGGCAGGAAGTAACTGTAAGCAGGAAATTTCCTACACTTAGTGAGCTGAGAAGAAAACATTTTTTTTTTATTTTTTTATTTTTTTTTTTAATCTGCAGTACATTGACTTGGATTTGCAATTTAAAATGGATGGTGGTGAGAATATATTATCCTCTGAAAGAGGCTCAAGGTCCGATGGTCCTTGGCCCAAACAGTTTGGAACCTCTGCTAGGAAGCATTCAGTCCCTCTACCACTTGTCCTCTGTCTCATCGTTAACAGACCACACGTAGTTGAATTTTTGGACTGGTGTAGGGAAAGCAAGTAACTTGGGGGAAATCAGAACTAACAAGAAGATCAGAATTCTCTCTTTGTTGGTCACCTTAAGGCTGTGCTGGACTCATACTTACTAGTTTTGGAAGTGAAACATGGACAATAGACAGCAAGAGAACAACAGTTGCTTGAATGGTAGTTTGCTATTGGGAGTTGATTTACAGATTTCCCTTATGCTTTGGCTTTTTTTCAAGTTTAATGAACACTACAATTCAAAATTCTCAGATTTTCTTCTCTCTCTTTCCTTCTTCCCCTCCATTCCCCCCACCCCCCCCCGGTGGTGGGGGTATCATGGGATTTCAAAGAAGACTTCTTGCATGGTAGGAAACAACATTTTTATTGTGATCTAGGCTGGTTGCAGCATGTTTTCTCCACAGTTTTTTATACCCTTAATGAGGAAAGCACAGCAACCTATGCAGCGCATTTACTTTGTGGAAAAATAGGTCTTACTATTCTTTGCAGAGTCACAGTGTGAGCTATCATTGGCAATATACAAGAGTTGATGCAGGAGATTGAAGTGAGGGGTGTACGTATGTGGTCAGTAAGGTTTCTCATACAGAGACTTGGATGTATATTCAAGAGCTGTACTGTGTTTCCTGGCCAACAGAGAACTTCCTTCTAGTCAAAGTGTATGAAAATCGGGAAAAATCCACAGTACCACACAGACCTGGTTTGTTGGTTGCCTTGATCTGCTGCTCTCCAGTGCTTTCCTGCCTTCTGAGCATGCAGAGTCCCAGTTCTGACTGGGGCACGCTGATGTGTGAGTGACGTAATTCAATTTGAATGTTATAATCGTCAGTTGCCTCATCCTAGTATTAAAATATCATTTTAAGAAGTATCTACAGGTGTTATTTTCAACCTTCCTGACAGCTGTAGAGATGTTTTGTTTTCCTAGCTGTCTTGTGACAATCTCATCAAAAGATATTTCTCCTCATCCTGCAGTGAAGCAATAGACGTAATGCATGTATTTGTACCCTTGTACCCCTGGGCAGCTGTATTCCTTTTTTTTTTTTTTTTAGAGAGTAATACATCATTTTCTGATGAAACTTAAGGAAAAACAGCAAGTGTGTTTTCTTGTCTTCTTGTGCCTGTCTCCTCATCTTACCTTACAAGAAACACATTCCTGTATTTAAATATTCCCAAATCTCCAAAGTGGCTGCCATTCATTCTGGCACTTGTCTGGTTGCATTTGGTGCCACCATGTGCTAGAGCAACCTGAGCTTTCTGTTCTCAGCAGACGGCGGGGGACAGTATCTGTCTGTCTTCGGGAATACCTCACTGGTTAACTGTTTGTGATGTGTTTGTGTGCAGTTCAGTCACGCCTCAGAGCTCTAGGCCTTGGTTTAGCAAAGTCTGAAGCATTTAGAAATGCTTAAGCAGTCCCTAAAAAGGGACTAAAACTCAAAGGGACCAAATACCTGAGGAGTATTTTAATGCTGATATATCTAGATGCATTAGGACTTTAAAATGTTTGTTCCTATTTCCTTTGCAGTAAGCCCTCGGATCCCAAAGGATGGGTTGCACTTGTCACTAGTGAAGAAAACACACTTTTAACACTGCAGTTCCTGGGTGAAATGAGTTCTGAGGTGTGAGGAAAGAAAAGGCGTCATTTAGCCTAATCCTCTGTCTGTAATGAGTTGACCTGTCTTTCTTGGTAATCTTGGTAATCTTGGGTGCTGGTGTGAGAATGAAATGTCCTAAATCAGGACAGTTTATTTGCATGTCGTTTGTAGAGAAAACATCATCCGGCCAGTCTTTAGCCCTATGTCTTATGTAGTGTATGCTTTGCAGAAAACACTAACGCTTCTCAGTGCAAAAAATGCTGGGATATTTCTGTTTTGTTTTGCTTTATTTTGCTTTACTTTGGTTTACTTGGCAGTAACATTTTTAGCATCTTCCCTGATAGCTAATGCCAGCAAAACAGATATTGCTTTGATTTATTTTCCTACAAGGTTTTTCCCATGAGGGACATTAGACCTTTGTTCTCATATTCTACATGCTATTCATGCCTGAATCCTATGCCTCTCTTTGCCAGATCTTTTAACTCTCATATTCTTCATGGCTATCTTTTCTCTGGTTTCATTACAGATTTTCTTGGGAAAAGAGGAAGGATAGAAGGGTTCTCAATTATTGCTTGTTCAATGCCATGGCAAAAAAAAAGTTTTAAGTGATATTTCCATTTTCCAATTTATCACC
The DNA here is from genome assembly GCA_011076525.1 of Nettapus auritus. NCBI lineage: Eukaryota > Metazoa > Chordata > Aves > Anseriformes > Anatidae > Nettapus > Nettapus auritus. The sequence goes on from CM021765.1 coordinate 89,608,432, forward strand.
AGCACCTTAAGCTTTCTTTGGGTGTTGTTTTAAGCATGTGCTTGTACGAGACTCATAGTGAGCTCTCTTGCTGCTGCTGAAGTGCAGGTGAGAGATGGCGGTTCCTGTGAAATCTGCGCTCCGTAGAGTGGCAAACAGGAAACATGTTTCATCTTTTCCCTTTGCCATCTTCTCCCCTGCCTGTCTTCCATTATGAAGTGCCTTAATCAGTTTGCCATTGGTAGCTGAAAGACTCTATGAACAAGCCACAGCAGTTTTGCATGTTGGTCCCTTTGGCAATCAGACCTTTCCATCCCAATTTATCTTTTCCAAGGATGTTCTGGCATCAGCAGGTACCTAGAAGACTATGTATTTGTCCTCTTCCTTCCCATTCAGCTTTAAACCAGCAGACCCTGATGTTATTTTAACTGTTTGTGTACAGCTCATCTATCACCACAGCACTAGGGACCTCTTGGATGCAAATCATCATGGCTCGCTGTATCTCACAACTGCAAATAGCCATTTGTACTTGGCCTGGAGGCAGGTAACCATTTCTAGTCCTTTGGAGCATTCTTTTTACACCTTTCCCTACATTTGCTTGAACACCGGAGTGGTGCTTACACTCTGTGACTCAAAAGCTGAGATAGCTGAATGAAATACGTGGAGTATAATGTGCCAAAGGTTGGATCATGTTCTTCAATAACCCTTTTTGGCTTAAAATCTCTATCCATGGTGACTGTGAAGCACTGAAGTGGCCACTTCTAGGTTGTTTCACACCTTCTTTGTTGTTGTTGTTTTTAGGATTAGCTTTAGATAACTTTCCTTTGGACAAGAGAATATAATCAGCACAAACCATATAATTTTGGAGGCAGCTACATATATAAGAGTACAAGTTACAACAAAGAGGGAGGAGTGTCCTGTATGTGTGTCTGAGAGAGAAGTTGACGGTGGGCAAAAGGAGGAGCAAAGTACAGCTCATTTTATGGACAGAGGAAACAAAGTTCTTGCAAGTAATGGGCATCTGGAAACCCCCTTTTTTTTTTTTTTTTTTTTTTTTTTTTCTCCTTCATCTGTAGCTTAACAACTTGGGCTTCTGCCATCTAAACATTTGCCCTACTGTCTTGCCAAAATTCACTGTAGAAATAGTGCCAGATAGAAATAAAGGACAGGCAGAAAAAGGGCTGTTTGAAGCATCTACTGTAAATTCAAACTTTACCAGCTAGGAGGAGAAGTTTGGGTAGCTTTATCTCACTTGCTTCTCTCTACCTGTTTCTGTTCTCTGCCTCTGTGCAGGAGCTTATGTCCCAGACAAATGTTGCAGTATTTCTGACCCACTTTTGAAGATCTAAGGCTTTCAGATTTCTCTTGGTTAGATTCAAACAAACCACCTTTATGTGACAGAGCATGATGAAACTGAGCCTCAAAACCTCCAAAGTTATACTCCCCCCCCCCCCCCCCCTTTTTTTTTCCCAAATTCCTCTCTATGCTCTTTGAATAGTGTTTTCCCTTGCACCCACTTCTTTAAGGACAAGCTATTGTAATTTGTATTGCAACAAACAAATTCCATATTCATGTTTTAAGAGTACAGCTGAAGACATTGTTTTCCCAAGTGCTTCGGTCATCCTGAGTGAACCCTGTGAAAGTGACAGCTGACACGCCTTTGGAGAGGCCTTGTACAAAATGTATTCTGTTCTAAATAAAATGCTGAAGGTTACCGTGATATGACAGGCTTCAAGGAAACCATCTGACGGGCTAGCAGACTGTAACAGGAAATGTTTAAAAGAAGAGGGAGAATGAGGCCAAGAAAGAAAATACCAGAAAGTGAAACAGGCTGAAGATGGGGGTTACAGAGGTACTTCTGTCTGGAGTCATCTTGTCTTGACTAGAACCAAAGCTCTGCATCCTCCTTTTGCCATCTTTTGATGTTCTTTTCATCCATCCTCTTCCTTTGCCACTAGAGCAGGTGGGATGGATTCATTTAACACAACTTGTCTGAACGAACCACCTGTCCTCCCTTTGCAGTCAGTAGAAATAAACACTTTTAGGATGTGATTTCACTGACCTGTTTTGATGTTCACATTAGTATGACGTGAGTTGTACCAGAAGGCCCAGAATGCCTTCAGTCAAAAGGGGAAGCCTTCACTGCTGAAGCTGAGTTGAAACACAGGGCTCAAAGAAGCTGCCTAATGAAGAGGATGGTTGTGTCAAAAATTTGACCCCTGAATCATTATGAACATGTCTGATCACATCTGTTAGGGATCTTTGGGACAAGAATTGAGAGCATTGGAACACTGTTAGAGATTGCAGGAAACCTTGGAGAAGGCCACTGGTGCTAAAAAAATTTGAGATGACCTGAAGCTTCACAAAATAGAATAAGGAAATCATTGAAAACAAACCTCCCAAATAATCCAAGCTTTTCATGCCAACACCAGCCTGCCATTGGGAATACTGGTATGAGAGACAGTGGATTTAAAATGTCCTCTAGGAAAGGAGACCAGCTCTTCAGATTAACAACTGCTTTTTCTCTATTTCCTCTTTTTCTTTTATCAGCAAATTGAAGTGTTGATTTCTTCTGAGATCCTTTAAAAAGTTTTTGATGCTTCAGCCTTTCTAAAAGCATATGCTTTCTTCCAAAAGGATTAAAACATTATTGCATTTAAAAGTAGCTACATTTTTTGATTCCTAGAAGTCATTTTCAAATTCAATCTAAACTCACAGAAATTTCTGGGTTGCTCCTGACTACCATTGAATTTCACATCTGGTAAAAACATTTCATCCTTTTCAAATGGGGTCTTCCTGCACAAATATACAACTTCTGGACTTTGTTCCCAGCTCATCTCCTAAGTTTCTTATTTTCTATTCTTTTTTTGTGTGTGTGTGTTTGTATTGCTGTGAAATTCATGCTTCCAGTCAGGGCTGAAGGCCTCTTGAATCAGGTGTTCTGCCAACACAAGAAAAGCAGTGGTACTTATTCTAAAGAGGTCACCACCTGAATGCAGAGCAGAAAAAATGAAAAAGTACTTAGCATAATTTCAGATAACTTTTGTTGCTGAACTTTTCATTGTTGCTTGTCTCCAGGTTCTTTAGTCATGATCTTGAAAACTAATGTAAAACAGCTGAGCTGCCATTAACAAACAGAATTTGCACACATCCAGTGCCTCTGTCCAAATGTCTGATTTTCATACAAATAAGATTACAGGTACTGAGTAGGAAAAAAAAAAAAAAAAAAAAAAAAAGTTGCATGGATATTTCTATGTCTGTATGCCAGTGCTTGGTATTGGGTTGTTCTGAGAGAGCAGCTACATCTGGGTTTTCTTTTGAAAAATGACATAAAAGCCATGCTGCATTTCTGAATTGCTGAAATTAAGGCAGGAATAGCCTTGTGGTCTTGGGAATCAAGCTATCTCATTTGCATAGTTCTAGCTATAAAATTGGGAATCAGTATAATCAAAAAAAAAAAAAAAGCTAACCTCTAAAATAAAACTAACTTTTGACTTTTTTCCAAGTTAAAGGTCAAATAAACTTGATACATTTACTTTCAATACTGAAATAAACTCAACATTGTCATGAATCTCAAGCAACTTCTTACCCCTAGAGAAACACATGGGTCACTATTAGTTTTGAGTAATATTGGGAATTAAATACGTGAATTGTAAACACTTGAAATGTAAATGCACAAATTCTAAATGACATCTATCCAATTAATTCAGTGTGAGTGGATTTATTGCCAAGAAGGAGAAAAGGTGAAAACAGAGGCTGAGTGAAAATAAAAAATTCAGATCCACTCTGGGATTATGTAGTGGATAATATAAACTTCTGGACTCTGTCTATAATTGAAATACATCTCTGCTGTCAGATGTGCCTGGTACATAAACACAGAGTTTGAAAAATTCATTCTTCAGAGATGGAAAAAAAATAGTAAAACTTAGTAGTCAAATAAAACACATTTAATAACAAGTCATATTTTCTGTGTATTGCTTTCTATGTTCTCCTGACCGGTTGGTGGCTTCCTGTTTCCTTTGCTGAATACTGCTACCACAGTAACACAATATATATAGCCACGGATATTACATTGATTTACTGAAAGGGTGCTGCAGGAGAACAGGAAACTTAGTTGGCCAGTGTTGCACTTCCATAACAAGCATTACTGCCGGATAATTAACCTTGGTGTTTGTTTAGCACCCTCAGAATGCTTCATTATTGATGCAGTCAATTATCTTCTGGTAATGGCTACTACAGAAGGTAGAATTGCTTAATTAAAATTATTTAAACCAAAGAGGCTGTATGATTGGGTAACAGATATTGGAAGGGAACAGAATAATCTTTGAGCTATATACCTCATCTAAATCTTGTGTTTCACATTTCAGAATGCTAAATCCTTGTTTTTCACACAATAATAATAATGATAATAATGTATTCATTCTTCCACCTACATACATTTCCTTTCTCAATAACATCTTTTTGTAAAGCAGATGCAGTGGGAGGAGGAAAGCGCTAAATCAACCATAAAGAGTGCTTTAGAGAGTAAGGGTGGAACAGGGTCCACTGCATGAAGGAAAATTAAAAGAAGGCAAAATTATTGCTGGTAAGAGATGTAATTCACAGCTACACTGGTACATGTTAGGTGTTGCTGCAGAGATTCTTGATTGCTTCCCCTGAGGAACAGATTTGATTTGCTCCCCCCTCTGTGTCAATTTACATTTCCACCTTCTTCACAGATCATCAAAGAAGTGGAAAGAGGCCTGAGTTTTTGACAATTGCCCTTTGAGCAGTATTATCTTTGAAGTTCAAGACTAGTTGATGTGGAGATATAGCTTTGGGTGTCTGTTTCAGAAAGGTTTAAAGATGAGATTTGTTTTCCATACCATAAGAGTCTTTTCAGAGCTTTGTTCCCATTTCCAAGAGCACTTGAAAGCCCAGCGGGTCAATTAGTACAGACTTAAATTGATTAGTTAGTCTTAGAACTAATTCTGCACTCCCAGACAAGTGAACCCTCACTGATGTGCTTTTGCCAACAAAAACCCCAGTGGGATGTATCAATATTAGTAAAACTGTCCTTTTTACCAGTCTGTCTAGTTTTACTTATAGCTGATTTTTCTGTGTGGCTGTAATTTTGCAGCCTTGTTGATCCACTTAAGTCCATAATAAGAACTTTTTGCTTTAAGTACAACATATTATTGTTATTGAAACTATGCTTGTAAGAGCAGCCTTAGTCTAGGCCTGGTATGTGACTTATTCAGTACTTGATGTTCCTCTTGAGGGCTTTATTTTTAAAGTTATATAAATGTAATATGGATGGTGGTGGTGGGAAAACCCACTAAAGTAAATGGCGTAGATTAGAATGACTATTGTGCAATGCAGCAGTTAAGTTGCAAGTCCAGGTTGGAAAATCTGATTCTGGACAGGCATCTGTGTGGCAGTTTACCTTAAAAAACTCAACTCCTGTGCTATTTTTGATAATGGGACATGGGTTTATAAGCCACCTATATAAATTGAAAAACTTTACCTGAACTTTGTGAGCTATGGTCCTTTTGAGTGAATTGAGGTAACTGTTGTAGAACAGACTCAGAAGGTAGAAGATAATGACGTAAATGAAATCATGGTGCGATGAAGATAACAGCAAAACTCATGTTGGTTTTACATGTTGAAGATCCCATTTTCTGTACCAGGCTCTGAATTTCTGGTGCCTTAAATACATCCCTAACAACCATAACCATTTTAACCCTGAAAGCCAAAGACAACATGAGAGATTATAGCTGAAATCATGTTTGATCTAGTGTCTCCATCTGTTAATAACCTCAGCTATTAAGAAAACAATTGCAATACTTTCTGATAATTCTATCTCAAAAGAGTAACTGCAGACACAATACTGAAACCAGGTATGCTTCCCTATTCTTAAAAAAAAAAAAAAAAGGGGGGGGGGGCCCCGGGCGCGGGCAAAAAGCAGGAATAAGCAAATAACTACTTAAGAGGCACTGCTTCTTTACTAAGCAACATACAATTAACCTTTGGACCTTGCTGCTTTAAGATATTATCAAGGGAAACACTTTAGGCAGATTCCTGCAAAGCCTAGGTATTTATGTAAATACTAAAACTAATCCAGAGGTATAATAGCTGCAATGAAATATAATGAATTTAGGAACTCTGAGTTAAAGACAAGCTCTTAATTTTACTGTAAATCGTAGTTTAACAAGGCTTTAGATCTAAATCATGTTGTTTTGTGAGAATCTCGTCTTTCTTTAAAAATAAATAAGATGTATATTGCTGTTTTTCTTAAAGTTTGAAAAAGTAAGAACTGGAATTCAAATGAGCAGAACACTCATTTTCTCCTTAAAAGGAAAACAAACAAACAAACAAAAAAACCTTAAGGGATCAGAAATCTCTTGTATTCAAGGTTACTGTTCTTTGTGGAACTGATCTGTAAGGTTTGCCTACTAGTAGTTCTTGTTACCTCACACAGGCAATCGCTATTCTGTAGGCTAGTGTGGGGAAAGCAAACATGCATTTTTGTGACCTGCATGTGGGGGTAGAAAGATGATAATGATCTCTGTCCTCTTTTGTAATAGAGCCAAGCTAGATATTAGAGAGAAAATGAAGGCTTTCCCCATAGCATGCCAGAAAATGTCCACAAATAAATGAAAAGTTTGATCTTCAAATAAGTCCCAGTGTTTCGACATGTCACCACACATCAGCAGAGCATAGTACACGTAGTAGAGATACGCTTGAATGTGTGAGGATGTTACACTATGGCACAAACAGAAAAAAAAAAAAAAAAGGAAAGAAAAGAGAAAATGGAACCTCTTACTTTGGTTTCTGGATAAGGTAGCTCAAATTACCTTGATTTTATTACAGTTGACAAAACTGCATATAGACAATTTTGCAGCTGATAGTAATTTTTTAAGAGCCTGGAATTTTGTACATCTCTGCCCCCCAAAAGAGGCTGCTTGTCCACCCTCCTTCTGATTGTGCTGCAATACTCAGTAGGGTGCCAGATTGTTTCCAGATGACTGGAATATAAACAAAACCATAGGCCACTTTCTTAAAATAATGAAACCAATAAACTAGATTGTCTCGCCTAGTAGTTTTTGTGTTTCCTTCGGTTGCTTCATGGCAGTGGTGATAATGGCCTCTGCAGAAGTGCTGGTAGATACAAGAGATGTAACTGACCTAGGAAAGGGCAGTATTTCTACAGAGCAGGAAAATTACCTTTATTTTTCAGAAATCTACCAATTTTAAGGCATTTCATGGGTAACCTTTTTATTTGTTCTTGCCTCACTCAGCACAGTACATTGGCAGTGCCACAAGGACACTCTGCTGCCTAAAGCAGATGCTACTACCGCTTTAAATTAGCTCTTATCATTCAGCGATTGATTTGCAGCCAAGTGCCCTTAAACACGTTTGTTCCCCCCAAATACAGTCAACTCAAAATAGAACCTCAAGTGAGAGAAAGCATGGATTCAAGTACATGACATACAATTACTGTATGGAAACAATAAAACAGGCAAAAAAATAGAAACCACTTCAAATCTTATTTCCTCCCAAAAGAGAGTGTAATCAAGGTATAATGAGCATTGAAATTAATAAATTAAAAATAAATGCCCATAAGAGGGAGAAAAAAATGTGTTAATCAGTTGGCAATTATATTTTTGGCATTGTAAATTAATTCCCCAAATGAATCTCCTTGCAGCTTATTTCATTCCATTATCTTTTTTCTTCCTTATTTTTTATCTAATGATTAGTGTTCTGAATTCTGTACATAATGATAATTTTTAAAAAAGAAAGGTGTTTATTGAAAGATAAAAAAAAACTGTATCAAACACAAGATTATGACATTTCGTCCTTTCCAATCTGTGAAGAACAGCACTGTCCTCATAATGAAGCTGTGCTTTTAGAGTATTTATTTATTTTTATTTATTTTAGTCTTATTTGTTTTCTGGATTGAGCCTTGTGGCATTACTCATCTTTTCAGTAATGGAAATGATTCTCGGTTGTCTCCCAACTACTACCACTAAGCAGTAATCTTCAGCAAAGCTCATCTATTTCAGCTCCTCCATCTTCTTTGCCCCGCCCTCAAGTACTAAGAGGCTGGCACAAAGCCTGAGAAGTTTTAAAACGAGAGGGATTAAAAAAAAAAAAATCCTATATCTGCTTATCAACTGTTCCTTTTCAATTATTTATTTCTGATTTAATCACAACAGCATTTCCTTTCTGACCATGTGTTGAAATCTGCAGCAGCTAGGCAATTGTTGATGCTAACCTGGAATAAGGAGGGAAATAATAAATTAGATAGCATCCAGGAAAATAATTTCATTTGGAAAATAATTGGGAGAAAATAAACAACAACAGGAATACTTTGCCCCATACCAAAAAAAAAAAAAAAAAAAAAAAAAAAAAAAAAAAAAAAGGCAGAAATGTCAACATTATACTTTGTAGATGAAAATTCTTGAAATAGGGTGAATATCCATAAATGTAATTTACCATAGCAGTATAGTTCAGAGGAAGTGAGACAAAAGGGTATATTGTTCATGACTTTCTGAAGTATAGTGGAGACAAGAAATTTATTGCAGAAGCAGGAAGAAGGGCAGAGCTAACACATAAACCAAGGTGTCAGTATGGTTTCAGAACTCAGGTGGTTTAGGATCTCCTGTACAGGGAGTATTTCTGAGAGGCTCGGGCACTGCTGCCCTGACTCCTTGGATCTCCGTTGGGGGGGGGGGGGAGGGGGTTGCAGTGGATGTGAAATCTTTGGCTGCATTTTCATGTCACCCATCTAAGGAGAAGTGTGTTTGAAAAGACCAAATGGTTTCTATGGACCTGAGTGAAGAGGAAATGCAGGGTGCTGGCTTGCTCCTTTCTGGGAGACAAGAGAAGGAGACCTCTCTCCACCACCCTCTAAGGATGTCTGCAGCTGAACAGGCAGTGCCCTGTAGTTTTGCAGTCAGAGGATGAAATGCTTGTGTAGGAGTTTCTGATAGCCTTTTGGATGAATTCTTGTCATGCTTTTGTATGGGCATCTCTAAGTGAGCTGTAGCCACTGGGTCACCGGGCAGCACAGCTGTGAGTCGTCTTGGCTGCCTGTGGGCCTGTGCTGTGCTGAGGAGGTCTGTAAATTTTTTTGTGGCCATAATTTCGAGCTATATTTTTTGTGTTACTCTTGTGATTAAATTTATTTCAGCAGTTGTCTTAGCCTGCCTGAAATTAGATAACACTCTATCAAGGATCTTTGACATGTATTTTGACATGTATTATATTAAGGAAAAAATGTGCCTAATGTTAAATGTCCTTGTGTTAGTATGCTGACAATTGATACACACCTTCCTACATCCTAACAACTTGGTAATGGACAAGTGTTTCGCCCCTAAACTGGCAGGTCCTGCGGAGAGGGCTGGGTCTGTTGTAATGGGTTAGCTTGGCCATGACCCTGCAGCCTGCATATGGGCCCACAGCCATACTTTAACTGTGATGGATGCTATTACTGTTCTTCAAGAGATTTCTTTCTTCATTTGCCAAATTCTGCACAGCACTATTAATTACAACTGCTGTTGTTGCAAACAGTTTCACTTCTAGAGTTTCAATGTCACTGTTGTATAATCCATTACAAGTTCATTACAGGTTTATTTTTATTTTATTTTATTTTATTTTTTTTTTTTGGTGTGTATGTGCGTTAAAAGGAAATAAAAGATGCTGTAGCTTTTTGCATGTCTGCTATACTGAAGTAAAATCCTCCATGGCATGATTCAAGCAATACTGACTTGAAAACACCCATACACAGGTAATTGCATTTCCAGTCTTTCTTCCCCCTTTCATGATGCTAATGCTTCATCCCACATAAGTACTATCAATGGGAGCTTAGTCTCTGCTCTAAGTGCTGTTGCGCTGCACCCTGTCAGCCTGGCCCTGCTGCAATCTTGTGTGTGCAAGCTCCAGATGAAGTCTTGATTCAAGTCTTTGCAAGGTGGAGGACTTTGTTTTCAAACCATGTTAACCAGGGGTCTTTGGCAGCTGTAACACTCATTTTCCTACAATAGTGCATTCATTCTACAGTATAAGTAACTGATAACAAGCGGTGTGGTCACCTCCCTGCAGCTTCAGGGTCCCTTGAGAAAGCGCCGGTTAGTGCAGCAGCAGCAGCAGTGTGAAAGGACTGTCAGTTACAAGGCAAGTTAGAGCTCCCCAGAGAACAGGGATTTTCGATGTAAGGAGTGTGCTGTGAACCAAAAGAGCTGTTGTGGTGTGAAATGCTTCTCCTTCCTCTCCTTCTACAACTAGCCAGGTACTAGAGTGGTCTCCTGAACGGACACTTATACATTCATTTGTCCACCTTGATGTTCAAATTTTTCCCAATGTGTACACAGTAATAACCTGTAGTTTTACGCTAGGCTTTCTGACCTATTCCTCCTCTTGCCCAGGTAGCAGGGAATAAAACCAAACTTTTTGAGGAAAGTATGCTCTCTATTCTGCCTTCACTTTCCTCTGGCATAGCCCATGAGAGTGGCTTTGTGTTGCAGTGCTGAGTGCTCTCACCAGGAGCATAATGAATGAAGGAAATATCACAGGTGCTACCAACCTGAAAAACAGATGGGGACTTGCACCCAGTAACAAAATATCACTGGTGATGGATTTTCTCAGTGACGGTGGTGTCCCTGAGCAAGCTGACCAGGGCCCAGTGGATGACCTTGCTAGGACTATGGGTGAGATGGAAAGGGAGGTTGGTGTTTATTATCTCTCAGTCATCTGGTTAATTTGCATTTAGAGAGCTGCCCATGTAGTTAGGTAGTGTGGAGCTGTTTTTGGAGGACAGAGCCATCCACTAAGACCTCTGGTGTCGGTCTTTATAGAGAAGAGGAGCTGAACATAGCAGGCCAGGAAGCTGCAGGAGGTTACCTATCACGGTAAAAGGACAGGGTCTTATTTTGAGGGCTATTTGCATATGCATGATAATTTTATGTTGAAACTGAATATACACTTTGATACGTATACAGATGCATTCACAAAATAAAGAACGAAGGTTCTAATTAATGATCAAAGCATGTTGATTAATATATTCATCTTCCAGTAAAATTCCTATCTGGAGAAAGAACTATAACATCCTTACTCTTCAGGCACCATCGAGCATTTCAGGACAGAAATGATCAGAACTGTCCTGCTGAGGTTTACTGATCACACATATGTGCTCTCTATTCCCTCATGTTTTTCAGCTTTACTGTAATTCATAACTAAACTACATTGTGAAAATGGCTGGTACCTGCCTAGCAGATTGTGTAGTGGCACTGCGTGCAGCAGGTCAAGAGGGAAAACTGGGACAAAACAAGCAGTAACTTGCTTTACCTACAGTAAACCTGATGTTGTCTTGAAATCCTGCAAGTCTAGGTACTGCCTACAGGAAAATTTTGTAGATAACTTCTGAGAAAAGACAGCTGGTAAACTGCATGATTTCTTAAGTTAAATCATTAGAGTTCCTAAAGCCAAAAAATTGTTTCATATCGTAAAACAAGATTTATTTTTTTGTTCCCAAGCTTTAGGCACTCATCCTCACTATTCCAACTTCCTTTAACTTCTGATCAAACTTTGATAATTTCTGTTTACTCTCCTTTAATACAAGTTCCAAAAATTAAATCACTTCAGCTATTTAGCACTGCAAATTTTTCATTCATGTTAATCGTTAGAAGTTCGATAAAGGGTCTGAAAGAAGTCAACCCAAGCTTGCTTATCTATTCTTACTGGCATTCAGGTAGCCTAATACCCATAATTTACTGCATTTCTGTTTCAGATAAATATTCTAAATGACCCAGAAACCTTCTGGTTTAGAGTCATTCACATGGTAATTCAGTCTTTTTTAAGGCCTATTTTTAAGAGGACAGTTGCATTCTTCAGATTATGTTGTATTTATTGCTATTGACATTTTTAGGACGGGGTCACCAGAGAGTGCTTCTTTTCAGCTGGTGTTGGGATCTGGACATTGTTTATTGAGCTGAGATCCCAGGAAAGGGAAATTATTTGTAGTGCCCTTCAGTATTGGATGGGAGGACCACGCAGCTAGAAAGGAGCTGCATGCTTAAGGTGTGCACTCATGCAATGCACGCTTCAGAGAAGTTCTTTGCATGAGGAAAGTTACAGCCTGTCTTTGTTTCCTTCAGCAAATATATGCCTACTTCAAGCTGCTTTTGTTCTGAGCTCAGTGCAGTTCATACTGCTTTATGAAATGATGAAAGATGTTAGGGATGTAAGAGAAACAGAAATATCATTAACTTGAAATGGCCATATTGTTTATTTCCTGCTTTTCCTTGAGACAACTTTCTGTAGATCACTATACCTGAGGCTAAATGCATTGGGGCTTACATTCTTTGAGGGTGCTTACTTCTATTAAAGTCACTGGAATGGAGTGTCTGAAGAACCTGCATTTTCTTCTAAAAGTTCTAAAGACATTGTAGAAGAGTATTACTTTAAATAGTGCTATAGGAAGTAAGCCCCATCAAATTGTGCCATGCTTCATCAAAGTTCCCTCTTGACCCAACAAAAAAGAATGCATTCTCAAAAGGTTATCTTTTAAACAAAAATTAAAAAAAACAAAAACAAAAACAAAAACAACCCCCTCCCCCCTAAGCTGGATAGTTAACCACATTACAAATTGTCTAATCAATAAAAGAAGTGGTTAATTTTTAATGGGATGCTAAAAGCCCTCTCAAACTTGATTCATATCTCCATAAAATTGTTGGAGGCAAATTTAAAAAGGAATAACTATGTATTGAGGAAATTCCATTATCAGCATTTAGTTGTGAGGGAGAGAGGAACCTGCAACCCATTCCCCTACTCTACTTTACAGTGTAGTTTCTGATTAACAATGTTAATCTATGGAGCCACTGTGATTTTCAGCTACTTATTTTTAGTGCTGTTTCCACTGCAGGAGTGTCTGCATAATGTGCTTTGCAAATGTAGAGCAAGGCTGGCTGCCTCTTCCACTGAGCTGATGCTTTGTGTAGGACAACTTCTCTGCAAGGTTGCTGGAAAAGGGTGGTCTGGTCAAATCAGGTTGCTAGTTGTTGCAATGTTCATTGTTAATGATAGATAAATGTGCATCCATTGCATGTAATTCTTCCCTAGGCAAAATTTTCATGAGTATATCATAAAAGGAAAATGTGTCTTGGAGGAAGAAAGAGCAATGGGATTTGAAATGATTTTGGGGAAAGGTTTCCACACTCTGAGCCTTGCAGTGAGGAAAATGTTGAGAGAGTGATGTTGAAACAGTCATGGCAGAAGTGTGCAGGCAGAGTTACCATTATTTACAAAGCAGGTCTTGGAAATCAACAGATTTTTCATCAGGTAACTGAAATGAATATTTATTTTGGTATCTGACCTAGTTAAGTATCTTTTTCTTTTGTCCTCCACCAAAATGTTTAAAGTGGAATTAGGGTGACACCATTTAGCATTAGGCTGAACTACCTGCAAATACTCTGTGGAGTTTTTCAGGCTCCATACTAATTTGCCATAGTGCAGCACAGATTTCCTGACTGAACATTACTATTCTTCATTACAACTGAGTAAGTGCAAATACATTGTGGTAGGAGGGGTCTGTCAGAGGGTTCTAGGTTATATGGTGTACTGGGGACTGCAATATTTAGGAATTACAGTTCCCAGGAAGTAATAAGTCACTGTGGAAAAGTACATCCTAATGTTGAACATTAGACAAAGTATTTGACTCTAGTTAAAATAGGTAGACTACATATTTTCATGAAGAATGTTGATGTGCTTGGTTGTTTTCATCAGAAGTTTAAAAGTAACATATTTATTAGTTTAATTTCCTGTTTGTGAACAAACTAGGAAATAGTAGATTACATTTAAGTGGAACATACTGAATTTGCACTGATGCAGGAAAAAAACAGGTGCTGGTATTTCCAATAGGTATTCTGGATTTCTTTCTTAAGCATTAACATCTTGCGTCTAGATGAGATTTAATACAAGCCATGCTCCAGATGTTATTTACTTTTAAGTTTCAAGACCTAGGCCACTGAGAACCTTTGTTCCTGCAGAATCTAACACTCTTCATGCATCCTATGAGAGAATCAGCAGAAAGTGTTAGATTGAAAAAATAACAATAATAGTAATTAAAGAGCAGCTGTGAGCATAATTCCAATGAGAAGTCAATGGGAGCTGCTCTAGGGGTGTATTGCACCTAGGATGGTCTTTCATAGGTCCTTTTGCATAGGTGTATTTCCTGGGAGTGTGCAGATTTCTAACAGAGAAAAGAAACAGGAAAATGTATTCTTATGCTGTGTTTGTTATTGCAGTACACATACAAATACAAGGACAGTCAAATCCAGTTCATATATTGTGATTTATGACTTATGTCTGCTTTATATATTAGGAAGTGCCTAGACTTTGATAAACTCAATTAGAAGTACAGGAATGAAAGCTTTGCTATGCCACTGGAGAAAATGCATGCTATAAATAAGTGTCTGTTCTTAAGTAGTCCTGTGACAAGAAGGGAGACTGAACTTGTCTGTCTTTTCATTATCAAGTGGTAGAATCCTGCAGGAAGCCACAGCTGGCTGGTTTTTGTTCAGCAATGCTGTACAGAGCAAGAAATCTGAGTTCTGACAAAGTCAGGGAATAAAGTCGGGATGGGCATTGGGTGGTGGCAGCATGTAGGATTTATCCAAGTGTTGAAAGGATAAACAGACTTTGGGAACAAGTATGTCACTTCCGTGACTGTTCAGGAAGTGGTGAAGAGCCCAGCTGTCTGGTAACATTGTAGGAGATCATGTGCTCAGAAAATATTATTATTCCTGCTCTAGTTTTCTGCATTTGTTTCAGTGGTGGGATGTTGCTCTTGAGCAATGTCCTTGAAGAATGGAAGAGCAGCAGCAGGGAGAGCTCCTGCTTGTTGCCTTCTGAATTGAGGCTCACCATGAGGCGCACTGAAGGGATGTCTGTTGTACTCACATAGTTCATAGCGTGCGTTCAGTATCGGACTACATCCAGGCATGCTTTCAGATTGAAGAGCTTTAGTTTTTATTATTATGTATTTTTTGTTCACCCATTGATTCACCCTTTATGGCAGCTTGTTATTGTTACTGTTGCTGCTGCTGATTTAATGCTATGGTGTTTCTGTGAGTGTTTCTTTGATATTCTCATACTCTATGGAAATGATCAGTCTCATCATTTCCTTCAAATGTTCTTTAATAATGGCAGGTAATTATTTATTCTACAATGTACACAAGTTTTAGACAAAACTCTATGTTCATTTTATGGATATTTCTTTTCCTGAAACAGCTAATTTGCTTATTGGAGGTGTAATTACACTCTATTTGTGGTTACCTCTGATGTTTGCTCCTTTATGTTATTTCATTAAAAGTGAAAAAATGAATATGTCTGTTTCTGTACATGCACCACAGTAAGTTCCCAACTCTTCTGCTGTCTGGCCTCTTGTCTAGCAGAAGTTCATTTAGGCTGGATATCCACAGAGCCCGAGCAGAAATCACTAAACTGCTATGGTGGATGTGAATCACTCAGAGGAAGAAACTGTGTAATCAATTATTGATCTCTCCTTGCTTTATGCTTCCTCTTCTGATTAAATCTTCCAAAATGTTGATACAGACTTATAGGAAGAAAAAGGTATCAGATGCAGGTGAATGTGACTGTCCTTGCCATGGGAGGAAGGCAGATGTAGAAGAGTGAGGCAGGCAAGAGGAGAGGTGATGTAGTCTGGCCTCATATGACAGTTGTTGCATAGCTGCTGAAGCTTTCAGAAAGGCTGGTGCTGCATGCTCCTTCAGGCTTTATTTCAGGTAAGAACCTCCATCCAGAACAGCTCTAAGAGAAGTGAGCCCAAGTCATTGTGAAACATAGGCCTAGGATTAAGCACCTCCATAGTCACAGAATAGAATTACACAATGGCTTGGGTCGGAAGGACATCAAAGATCATATAGTTCAACCCCCCCTGCCATAGTTAGGGACACCACCCACTAGATCAGGTTGCTCAGGGCCTCATCTAACCTGGCCTTGAACACCTCCAGGGATGGGGCATCCACAGCCTCTCTGAACAACCTGTTCCAGTGCCTTACCACCCTCTGAGTGAAGTCCGTGATCACTTTCCTGTCTGGTCAGAAAGTCTGAATTCATCAGCCTTCTGAGTATACACCAAAAATAACATTAGGTTGACCAAGCTTATTAAAAAGATTGAGCATCCCAGCTACTTGAAAGGACGGAGGTTTTGCAGGAATTATCTACTTTCTTGTTGGACAGATTGTTTAGTAAATTTTGACTCTTGTACTATTGCTGTCATGTCATACACTGCAGGGAACATGGGATCCTTATTAAGTTTCCTCATGAACTTAGGGCAACTGTCTCTAGGATTTTGGTGGTTAAATACAGCTCTAGCTATTTGTAGATGTACCTTCACCAGGTATGGAGGAATTGCTTAGTAAACTGCCTTAACTCCTTTGAAGCTGTCACCTTCTGGCCAGGAAAAAATAAATAAAACAAAGCAAGCCCCACACACACCACGTGGCAGAGACCAATCCACCTCAAACCAAAATCAATGTTATGCTTCCTGTTATTGTGTTAGACAGAGGATTGAAAACTTGCTTTTTCAATTGATTTGTTTTCCACTGCAAAACTAATTATGTCCATTGCAGTTCTTCCTCTACCTGCCTCCGGAGGGGAAACTATATTGGCAGCGGTGGCTCCTGTCCTTTGCTCAGGCAGCTGTGTCAATATCCCTGTTGCTTCTTTGTTTGCGTTAAAGGGTGAAAGATCCCAAACTTCAACAAAAATCTCCATGCATTCGTTCTTTCAAAATGCCCTTTTTGGTCTTGCCAGCCCCCTTTGATGAACATGCTGTTCATCAAAGCCAGAAGAGGCAGAATGAACACATGGAAGCAGGACTGAGGAACCTATCCCTAAGAGTGGTGGATGCTATTGTATTTCACCTTTGCCTATGATTTTCAGAGGTGCCAAATCAAGGGCCTGGATTTCCCAGGGGCTTTGAAACTGTAATATAGTGAGGTATCACAGGAGTTTATTTTTAATACCTTGAAGAAGTGAGAGGTTTGGAGAGAAACTTCCTTTATTTTATTGATTTTTAAGCCTAAAGCATTGCTTTCCTAGAGACAGGTGGACCTGCAGAGAAACATCCATTCCATGGGGTTCATGTCTCTCTGGATCACTACTGGGAAACTCTTCTTTATGCCAGTTATGACCAGATAAAAATGGATTTTGTGGTCCTTGTCAGCCTTGGAGATATGAAATTGGCCTAGTCCAATCTGGGGTTTAGTGACCCACAGATAGGTCTTTTTCTGAAGGTGATACAGCTGTAAAGTGACACCGGTGTTTCACTTGGGAGGGCAGCAGACTCTCATACTCATGCAGGACCCTCCTAAATTCTGCAGACATACCTCATGTGTGGCGGTAGATCAGTTCTGCTGAAAAAGAGCTTTCCACCGGATGAAAATCCGTTTCTAAATAAACACGAGGTCTGTGAGGTGGACTGTTCAGAGTAATGGTGTTGTTACCCCAGATGGTAACAGCTGCAGCAGGCAGTGAAAGTTCCCATTGACGCTGCCTTGCTAAAGAGCAGGTCTCAGGGCACCACAACAGCGAGGCAAACTCGTACTCTGCAGCAGAGCTCCTGGCTGCTGCAGAGCTCTGGTGCAATGCACTGGGAATTCCCCAGCAGCTTCCCTCTATGAGAAAAAGCAGGAGGGTTTTAATAAATTAAATGTGAACTTTCCCAACACAATCACTGCATCTACAGTTCTCTAGTATTTATTTTATTGTTATCTTCCATTCATTTCAAGCTGTTCTCTGCTTTCATTTTCAAAGGTGCTAGAGATGTTTGTGTCATTGACAAGTAACAGCATCACAGATGTCAGTGAAAAATATGGAGGCATCTGGAAATGCTGGGATGGTGATCTGTATGGTTGGTGCTCCTTGTTAGCTGGGAAAACCCACTGTGTTATGAGAGGAATCAACACATGAGAGGTGGAAATAAATAGCATGACATGTGCCACATCCCAGTGGCAATAAATAAACTGAGGGTTTTCTGAGAAATGAAATATTTATGAATTAGTCATCTCTGAGGACTTGGGAGTTTTAAAAGCCCTGATCACTTTTGAGATATTCTGTACCTCAAAAACTGAACTTTAATTTAACATTTATCAGGTTAAGGAGAAGGTTGCTTCCATACTTTTCTAATATATATGAACATTTGGAGTGCTTAGAGCATTTACAGAGAGGTAAACAATGCAATTGAAGGTTAGCAAAGAAAGACTTCAATTTATTGTTCCTCACGTAAAACCACTTCTCTTCCTCCCCACTGTATATGGTCTTCAGTATGTGCCATCTCTTTCCTTATCTTGCACCTGCAATCCTGTTTTTCTGTCACATCCCTGTCTTTTGGCAATGGTTTGTTGATGTCAGCAACTTGTTGTATTGGCCTAGTCTACATTTTTGATGTCTCATCAGTTAATATATGAATGCCACATTTATTTTAAATGCCTTAGACCTTTTTTATAAGTTAGAGATATAAGGCAAGCCTCATCCTTCTCTGCAGTGTTCTAACGTGGCATCATTTGGAGTTACAGCTCTAGTTCAGAGGTTCAAGTGACCCTTCATCTCTTGGCTGGATGCTCACATTTTGTGTGGTGAGGTCCAACCTGAATGACCCTATGACTGGTGCCTCAGGCATTCTGAGCTTCTGTAGCTGTTGAACTTTCTCCAAGATTATGGATCTGAAGACAGCAGCAGGCTATGAATTGTGATACAGTATCACCTTTATGAGATTATTGACAGTTGGGAAGGAGATGTGCTGAAGAAGTAATCTATCCCACTGATCCCAAGGGACTGATGAATCAGGAGATGGAGACAGAAAACTTCTGTTCTGCTCGTCATTTTTTACAGGATTAACTGGGCAAAATTAATACCTCCAAGTTCCAAATACCACAGTGTGTACCAAAAGCCACAACTCTTTATATGCCTCGTTGTCAAACCCTCTAACTCTTCTTTGATATCTTCAATGCAATTATGCATGTTCAATACAAAAATCTTTGGTGTATCAAAAGTGGAACAAGTGAGGAAGCATAGAATAAAACAGATTTAGTATGAAATAAACAACACAGGGCTTGCATTATTGATTGCATGGATGAGTTTGGAACTTAAATCATTAGGACATTACTTGTAAAAAGTTGAAAGTTTTAGGTGAGTTGAACCTGCTGCAAAAGGACCACAAATCTACAAATTTTAAACTCTCAGCTAATCCTGGTTTCTGAAGACTATAAAAGAACTTGGTACAGTTCATGCATTAACATGTCTGGGTTGTCATGTTTAAAAGCTATCATGCATGTTGCCTGCAAAGAATCTTGGCTTTTGTATATCTTTGTCCCAGAAAAGCATTACAGTTGAGGTGTTTCTCATTACCAGTAAAGTGACTGTGTATCTGTGTTAAGTCTCAAAATGTGCTTTTCTCTCTAAATTAAATGAGATTGCTAGTAAAGTGAAACAGATTACTTGAAAGGAAGAGCACCACCTTGTGACACCAAGAAAAATGTTGCTGTGGTACTTGATTCAGAGATGGAAATAAGTAAATTTGCGTAGTTTTATCTTCTAATAGGGTTTATAGAAGCTGGGTTTTATCTCTCATTTGCTTTCTCTTTTAAGACGTATCAGGGAAAGTGATTTTTCAAGTGATACAAATTCAACAAATCAGCTTTAGTTCATTGATGTGAAAAGCTCTTTTTCCAATTTAATCTCAAATTTCACTTTTTTTTTTTTTCTTTTTAATAGATTCCCTTCAGAGAAATATTGCTATGCAGTCTTAGCAGATTTTAAAACTGTAAATTAGACTATCAGTCCTTTAAAACTGAATTGTCTTTCTTTTACAGACGTTATCCCTTCATCTTTCAGAAGCTGTAAGGAAGGAGAGGTATTTTACAGGCTTTGCTCTAAGTAGCATGCAGGGACCCTCCTATTAAGGCTTGTACAGTTTTTGAAATCTGTATGCTTACATTCAGTCTGGGAGTAGATCCTTGTAGGGAAGACTCCAGCCATGCTGGTGCACAGCACCTTCAAGCAGACCTGTCCACTTACATCCTCAGCTCTCAGACTGGAAACACAGTCAGACTAGAACAAGTTAGAGCTGCCTGGCCTGTGCAAGTCCTGCTGGCACAAATTTCTTCTGACACAGTTTTGCAGGGGCCTTGGCAAGGATCAGTTATTCAAACACTGTTGAATGATCCACACAAGAATGCACAAGCACTGCCAGAGGACTAGATGGAAGCTGTTGTCACTTTTACAGAGATCTCAGACTTTAGAGAGTTTGGAATATGTTCTTCTGGAATTAACAGTTTTAATGAATGCAGGCAGGAAAAGTACCAATAATAAAGCACAGTTTTTCTTT
Organism: Nettapus auritus; assembly: GCA_011076525.1. Lineage (NCBI taxonomy): Eukaryota > Metazoa > Chordata > Aves > Anseriformes > Anatidae > Nettapus > Nettapus auritus. The sequence continues at coordinate 89,628,803 of CM021765.1, forward strand.
TTCTCTATTTTTTTTTCTTCCCCAACTACACTGCAAGCTCTTACAAAATTCAGAAGGACAGAAATGTTTGTTAGTGAGGGCATTTTATTACTATTGCTTCAGGCATTTATCTCCATATCAAATTATTTTTTATCACCAAGTTTTGTTGTGCTGTTTCTATAACTGTGAGTTAGTTGAGCCTTGAAAACTGGATCTCACCTGTCTTTCAGGAAGAATGTCATTTTATGCTTTCTGCCTATTTTGCTTAAAAGCCTGTTGATTTTCAAATGCATATTTGTATTTTAATGACAAACCCAGCAGATTCAAACCAAACCTAAAGCTGACTAGAGAATCAAAACAAGAATCCTCATCCCTGCTGGTGACACAGATTAGTGTAATTTAGCCAAAGATCTGTCAATCTTGTTCAGTGTGAGCAAGATCCCACTGGAGGGATTTGAACTACTGCGACATTCAGCGAGATTGTTATGCTAGGACAGACTATGATCTGGCAGTATCAGGTGTCACACTAATCCAGCAATGTTAACAGGATTTGAAATTTATTTGTACCTGGTTAAGACTGGCAGGTATGGATGAACCAGAGTCTTTGAAGCATCGCACAGTGGATTTAATGTAATCCTGACTACCACTGTTGCACAGTGCCCAGTCCAGTTCCTCTGGTCTGAAGAGGTATGTTCATGGATTATGGTCCTCTAGAAAGAAACAGGGACAAAAACAAAAAGTATTCCTGAAGCTGTTTCCCAAAGCAAGGAGGAAGGCTGGGCCTAGAGGTGAATATAGAGATATTGCTTGGATGATTTTTGTTGCTGCTTGTGGCTGGGACAAATAAAAGATTCTGTGATTTACCATCACCCCTGGTTTCCTTGGTAACGTTCCGCATGTTGGGAAGCGGCTGTTTGAAAGTCACACGGAAGAATAGCCCTTGGAAAACTGCAGTCTGATATAGGACAGCTTCCCTTCTTCAGAAAGGACTAGCAATAAATGTGTGTTTTTATTTTTATTTATTTATTTATATATATTGAGGTTTAACTCTAACAGCATGAGCCATTTGTGTGCTGCTGGCTAATCCTGTCTGCTGATGGAATATATGCTAGCGCTCTTCTCATCCTGTGTGGCATGTCCCGGATCTTTCACCTGGCTGCTGATATGCACTGCACAGAAGGAAACACTCAGTGTTAGTTTTCTTTAAAAGAGATAAGAGTTAACTAATGTGGTTGTGTCATTTTGTGACATGTTTTGTGATGTTTGTTTCCTTGAGAAACAATTTTTATTCTATTTTCATTGAGAAGGAGAGAGAACATGGCCTGACTGAGAGATTTAGCATTTGCACACGTGTCTAACTGATTAAAACTGCTGAATCTGGTACACAAAAGCATTTTGAAAGCACACAAATACCTTCCATCCCTCTATATGCAACCCTATGCTTCTGTTTAGAGGAAAGATGCTTGCACAACCTTGTTTGTCTTTGGACATTGATTCATAAAAAACTTCTAAACTCCTATCTGTTAAATTTGTTAAAAAAAAATAAAAAATAAAAATAAAAAAAATCCAAGCACAAGGGTTTCAGCAGAACTTTTCATGACGTGAATATTCAGGAGGGCAAGGACGCAGATTTCAGGCAGTTTTCTTCTCTTAGCAAGCTTTTAGGTTAGAGTGGTGAAGGGCAAGACTGTCAAAGTGATACTGGTCTGTGACACTCCCAAGGGCTGCTCTGCAGCATTGCAATTGCAAGCCCCAGATGGATGGATATGGCTTTTGAAAATTCTGATTCTTCAGTCAGGTTTTACCACTAGTAGCGTGAAGGGAGTGTTGAGGCTCCCGGCTGCGGGTACTACAGTGAGAGTCCCAGCTTGGTGTCAGCCTCCCTCATCCCTGGGACCAGGCACCTGACCTCTGAGCAGCAGGCTCAGGCTGGCAGATCCTGCCCCGAGGTTCCGGAACTCTGCCATCAGGTGTGCAGGAAGCCTGGGCACCCAACCCAAGGCTGTGTGATTCCTGCTGGGACCAGGAGTTAGAGGGCTGATGACGAGGGGGTCCAGCATGGGAGCCATTCATGGCTCATAACTCCAATATTTTTCCAAATGGGCGTTCTGCTAATTCCATGTTTCAGAAGGAAACAGAGAAAATCTGTTTTCAGGACATAGCTATCAAATTGATTTTTGTCCTCTTCTTTGCTATTTTTATCAAGTGCAAACAAATTTCACTACCAATATCTACATAATATCTGCAGAAGAAAATACAAGGGAGATTGTTTACTGTTTTTATAATATTTTGTTTTGTTTATAAGCTTTTGCATTCTTTTTAAAGAAACCAACAACAATGAAAATATAATCTTGATTGTACTTCTCCATAGGCACAACTCCACTTACTTTAAATTCCCATACTGCTGAAAATCTTTTTATTTCTAGCAAAAAATCAATGAAACAAAAATATAATCCTTCTGATTTCTCTACAATTTCAGGAGGACTAGAATAATAGTCTCACAGGTTAGGAGCAGTTTTCAGTGTTTTTCCTCACCCACACCTGTGTGATACATTAAGCAAAAGCACTGACTGGTGGGATTCATAAAAACTGGGCAAGCTATAGCTTACTCACCATTCTTTCACTCAAATGATACAAGGCAATCAATTCTTTTCCAAGCTGTCATAGTAAGATTCAAGCCTAAATATCCTTTTTGCTGAGACAGTAGGAATTGCAATTGCACATGCATGTCACTCTGCTTAACATCCTCATAAAGTATGTCCCAGGTTAATACAGAGAATATTGTGTGGACAGTCCTGTTGGAATTATGTAGGGCATCTTCTCCTTCCTGCTGTCTTTGTTCATTGCTGTACACCTTCTTTGTAACAACAGTAAAAGTTGCTTATTTGGACAAGCAATATTTAGATAACGCTGTTTTTCAGCTGCAAGGTGTTTTGCTTTGTAGAAACAAAAAGAGAGTACCTGCTGCATTTGTTCCTCCATATAATTCCTGTCTTCATCATTGTCTTTGATCTGTTTCTATGACCTATTCTGCACTGAATTCTTTTTCTGGCTACTACAGTGAAAATCTTGGTGAAATACCAAAAGAAGCCCAGTCTCCATGGATCATATGTACCTTTGTGGAAATAGGGACTTTACCTTTTTTCTTTTTGTAAGACCTGTGGACTGTAGAGACACTTAGGAGTTCTGGTTGTAATGAAGAAATACTCGGGCTGCTCTCCTACAAGGATCCATTTGTATTTGATTGCTGGGAGAAATTCATATCATACAGCACCAAAAACACATACGTGCATTTTTCTTGTCTGAGGCAGCCCATCTTTCTTCCTGTCCCTTTCCAAATCCCTTTAAAATCTGTTCAACAATGCAATTTCTGATGCTCTGTCTTGTCTCTATGACTACCGTAGATTTTGGCTATTGTGACTACTTTCTCACTGATGACCCAGGCATAGAGAAATATTTGATAGGTAGGAAACATTGCTAGGGAAGTTCTAGGGGAATCTTTACTACAATTATTGAGTAGCATTGCTCAACAGGGGGACTTTGAATTTGTTTAATATATTTATTTCTTTGGGCATTTCCACTGTTAATCTCTGAGTTCTTCTATTATGAGCCAAATGCTTTGCCTTCAGGGAATTGCTCAACTGCCAATGCCTTCCATCACACTGATTTTCAGGGGGAGGAAAAAAAAGTGTTTAGTTTGTGACAGTACTGCATTTTAGCTAATAGTCCAACTATTCTTTCATAACAACAAAGTTGCATTCAGATCAATTTTATCTTTCATTATTACAGCTGTATGAAAATGTGGAAATTGTAAGTCACTTGTATTTGAGCTGTACCTTTCTTACAAGGCTGTGATGTTTAATCATTTATTCTTCCCCAATACTAATTTTCCTCTTGGCAGTCTTCGAGTTTTTTCATACAGGGACCAGCTCAACCCATTCACCTTGACCCCACAGCACTTACTGTCTGGGCAGGCCATCATGGTCATTCCTGAAATTGTACTGTTTGTGTGGATCACTCTCCCTGACCCTGGACCTCAACTTTTCTTGCTGCCTTTGGGGAGGAGGAGGACATATTTACTTGGTTTTACTATCCCTAGTTAGTTAGTTTTATGGATGCAATAAATATCTCACAGGATTTAAAGTCATAATTTCACAGGAACTGAAATGTCCACAAAACTCCTTTCTTTTGAGAGTGTTTTTCTTGTATGGGACTTCCTCTTTTCTTTCCTGATGGTACTGCTCTCATCACTTTTCCAATATTTAACTTAGGCTAAGCTGCAGAATTTGAGCCACATGCATAACCAAACAGCCTAATTTTGAGACCACAGGAAAGATTTTCCTGGACAATTGAGGGGAAAAAAAAAAAGTAAAATTCTTCTTTATGTGCTGCTGCTGCGGTGGCCCCCAGCTTAGAATTTTCTTCTGAGATGGGGCCCAGGTTGAAGATTTTAGTCTTTGGTCTTGAAATCAAGGTAATTAAGTCATGTAATGTTTAATTGTTTAATAGTTAACTGCCCAATAATTCATTTATGTAGCATGGCATCATGAAATAATTTATCCATAAAAACTAAATCCCTCCCCTAGGAGTCTGAATCTTTCTCTAGCATGAGTAAGCATTTCAAAGCTGAATAGTACCACTAACTCATTGATTAATTCTGTCTGCCAAATTGATTCATTACCTAGCCCTCTCACCCCTACAAATCAAACCAATCTATTCCTAATGTAATAATTGCTCTTCCAAAATATACAGAATCCTTCTCTTACTGCCCTGTTCTCCCAGTAAGTTACCCTGCCCCACATTTCCAGATAACTTTTTCCTCCATTCTTCCATGTTTTCGTAGGATTCCTCTGCTTTCCAGCTGTCCCTGTTGTTCTCCGTGGCTCTAAAAGTGCTCATCTCTTGAGTCTGTCCTCACAGTTTCTACACCGTCCCACCTCCTTCCTACTGAGAGCACTGCGGTGATGTACAAGATATGGTGGGGCAGCACTAAAGGCTGTTTCCACTTGTCTTGCCTCTCTGTTTCTCGTGTAGAGCAGTAGTGTTCAATGTCCCTTTTTCTCTTCAGCCCCTCTTATGCTTAACGGAAGGCCAGAAGGCAGGAGCTGTGGGAAGCGGAGAACAGTGGCAGGGACGGGGTGGGCTGGCATTGCCTCACGCATCAGCAGGCGAGCCAAGGGCTGGCAAGTATCGTCCCCTCCCCGAGTACCAGGACAGCTGCATTGAATCCAGGACAGGACAGAAATAGCACCCGGCTTCTGGCTCTTGTTTGGATGCCTCTTTCCATACAGATCTTGTTTGTCCTTTCTTTGTTGTCTTGTGCAAGAAAACAGTCGCTGGCTCTATCCCAACAAGCCTAGCTTTGAATGGGAATTAATTAAAACTGACTACTGCTGTGATAGTTTGAAATTTTGTATTCTGGGTTTGAATTGTGTCTGGAAAACACTGCAGGAATAAACAGGATGGACTGCATTTTTTTTTTTTTTTCCAAGTAGAAAGTAGAGGTGCACAGATCTGTGAGATCTTGTAGGCAGCCAAGATGAAAGTACAACAAAGTCTCTGTTGTCCTGTTGCAGAGCAAAACTGGTAATGAACAAGAAATGTTTTGCTAAATGTGAAGCAAGGTCTTTGGAATGTGAAATCTTTGATCTCTGTGGGTTTTGAACCTCTACAATCTAAGGTTTTCCAATAAACCATTAATCAAGGAACTTCATGGTGAAGAAAAAGATAACTTTCTATGATACGTATTTCTCAATTTTCCCTATGTAACAGGAATTAATGCTGCACATAGTCAAGTGCCAGTAGCCTTCTGTTACATTAAATTGATTATAACAATATGCAGGATTTAAGAGGGGGGTAAAATGTAGACTGCTTTGTTTGTGTATCGTGTGCATTAGATTTATTCATGCAGATCCCATAATAATTTTGCAGATCCCATTCGGTTTCTTTACCTTTGTGTATTGACAATCAAAATATTGATAGTGTTTTAATTTTGGTAAAAAGCAGAAAAAAAAAAGACAATACTGGAATGACAGAGTTCTATTGGCATGCTGATTTGTGAATATGTCAAATAAAATCAGAAGAATTAATGTAGTAAATACTTAATGGATAATTCACAAAACAAGTTTGCCTGCCTGGGTGCATTACTTTACTGACTCTGAAATGTAAGGACAAACAACATATACCAAGAAAAAATGAAAAATTGCCCTTTTGTCCCTATCCTTGTCCTGCAAGGTAAAGTTTTTCCTTTTTACAGGAAAAAACTAAAAAGTTCTTAAAATAAAGGAAGGGATGTTGCTGAGATTAAGCCCCTGTAACGCTTTGCTCTTCCGTAGTGCCTTAATTGCTTTTCTTTGCTTTCTGTGGCTTCTTTGCCCTCTAATGTGATGAGGTTTCTGGTAATCCTGAAGCAGAGGGAGTCAGCAGCCACAGTTAGAAATGAAGCCCTGGTCTGCACTTTTATATTGTTGGGCAATACATCACGTCAACTAAGAAAATGATGTTCCAGACTTGGCTTCTGGTCTGCAGTGCCATTGCTCCTTTATTCAGTGGAGTTTCTCTCAGCTGCTCTTCCAGTTACAAATAACCTCCAGAACTTGTGAATGGTAAGGTATAGGAGAGCTGAACAGAGATGCACTGATCTGCTACATCTCTCCTGTGGATTAGAGCAATATAAAGTTACAAAAAGTGTTTTGTTATTTTTTTTTAATTATCTGCAATAAAATGTAGAAAGAATATTTAACTTGCTTTTAATCTATAAAAATCAACTTCTGGCTCAAAGAAAGGCTGAATATAGAGGTATTCTTACATTTTTTGAGAGTTCTCTTTCTTTCTTGTTCTCATGGCTTTTAAGAACACTGCCACGCTGTAGACTGCACTGTACTTGGGGCTGATGGTTGGGTTTGGATTCCTGCTTGTCCTTCCTTTGAAGTACTGTCTGTGTCCTGCCAAAAATGCAGAGTTCCTGAGGACAGAAGGAAACTTCTTCAGCTGATTTCAAGTCCCCAAGAAGGTGTACTGAGCATTGCCTGTGGGAATACTCGATAAGCTGTTTTTATTCCAGTTATAGCTGGAACCATTGCAGGCTAAAGGGAATTCAAATTTCCCAATTGTCGAGGGGTTATTTAAAAACCTGGTTCCTGAAGCAAAGGTGAAAATGGTAGCAGGAATCAGGGAAAAGCTACATTTTCTTGCTTCCTTGTTCAAGAGGAAGTCTTGTCTGTCTTTGACAGATTTTGAGGTGAGTCCTACCACCAAGGCTGGACTGCTCTGAAGCCCAGTCTGGGAGAAGGAACCCCTTGCACAGACCCAGTTGAGGTGCTGCAAGGACAGGAGGGCTGAAGATAGTAGCCTTACACTGCCAAGGTTCCCACTGACCAAATCTAAACTTTCCCATGAAGCACATGGGTCTTTCTTGTACAGCCCTCCTTAGGCACCTCATTCATCTGTTTTATCTTGGAGGGAAATGTGACTTTGGGGTTTGAATCCTACTTTTGTGGCCATGTGCCTGAGGCATTGATGTTACCGGGCCTAAGCTTTTAGATACTCAAGTCCTTGAGTAGATTTTACCCTTAGGTAAAAGTTCTGAGTTTTTTTAACTCCTCTTTTATGATGTATTTTGCTCTGCATCAGAATGTGGTGACAGACCGTAAAAATTTTGTTCCCGCCAGCCAGATTTACAAGGTCCACCCATGTTGCATTAAAGGAGTTGCAGAATTTAAGTGTGATTATACTGTGCTGGTTTTATAATTAGCACTATCTAAGCCTATTCATATAAGCCAGTCCCCTAGTGCTATAATTCACATTTGATCTGCAAAGCAGGAAATTTGCATGTACTAAAAGGCTACATTTTACAAAAGGTGGCTAATCATTGAAAAAAAAAAATCCTTTGGCATTTATTGTTCATAGAGAACTCAGTTGGTATTAATATGGCTATAATTTGTGAAGCTAAAAAAATTCCATTGTAATTTAATAGATTCATGTCCAATTGTTTTTAAGTGCTACTGTACTTTTCTTGTAGCAGGAGGGATTGTTACTGTAAAAGCTGATGAATCTCGTTTTGTGAAAAGCTAGGTGAGGTGTCATTTTAAGTTTGAAACCAGCAATTGTAATTTGGAATCAATACTTTATGCTTTAGAATAATGTAAGTTACTGTTCTGTCCTAATTGGCCGGGAGCTAAAATGTTAATGCCAACCTAGCAGATGTATCCCCAGCCTGTAGTTTCCCATGAAGATTTGGTTTGCAAATAGATGACTTTCTATTTATGGGTAAAGTAAAGCCTAATTGTGAGTCTTCACAGTAGCAGGAGCTGCAATGACTGCGACTTTAAGGGAAGTGACTGGGTGATCACACTGATGCTGTAGAGCATACCAATGAGCAGCATCAGTGTATCTTTTCCAATATGTGAAAATCTTCAATAATCAGCAAAATGTAGGCAGTAAATATCCCATTGTTTTTTTCACAGTGAAGTGCTGCAAAATCAGAGAAATATGGCAAACTGTAATTGGGTTGAAAACAATGATTTCCTCTCAAATAGATTCCTGATTGCAAACTAATATAATCCAGTGATGTCCCAAGTAATAACTCCAATGCACAGATGGTGCCAAATTGAAAGACTAAGTGACTGAAAGTGTTGACATGGTAGATTAAAAATCCATCCTAAAAATATTTCTATTTCAGTGTGTTTCTCCCATGTTTCACCTCAGATCCAGACTGCCAGAGTTTGCAGTTGTGTGGCATTTTCTTCTATTTTCAGTCCAGACATTGTTACACTTAAAGCCTTTTTCTGAGCAAGGAGAAAGCATACCCTATATGCAGGTAAAGCCAATAATTTATTGGTAGTTTAATTAAAATCTTGAGAGTCTGATCATTATAAATTCAGATCTAATTCACAGAATGACAGCATGGTTGAGGATGGAAGGGGACCTCTGGAGGTCATCTGGTCCAACCCCTTGCTCAATCAAGGCCACCTAGAGCAGGTTGCCCAGGAATTGCAGCAGCAGCAGCAGGACTCATAATGCAGTTAATTGTTATACACACACATCATTTTTCTCCCTTTTTCTTTTTCTGGTGCTGTACTTGCCTTCCCACTGCTACTCTGGATCTGAGGGTAACTAGTTTCATTCTGGTGAGGGTGTGAATGTAGGGGGTGACCAAGAGCTACCAGCAGCTGGAGCCCTTTGCCAGGAGGAATATGATGTGTACATGGACAGTTTCTTCTTCCTCTCTCTAGGTTTGGCCCAGGAGTATTTTTACATGTTTGTTAGCTTTTAAATCTTTCTCTTCATTGGTCTACACTTCCAGGTTATATCTAATTTACTATGCACTTTAGGTATGTTAGGTATTATTTTTTCATTCTTATTGTTACTGCTAAAACCAGTTTTGTCCAGCTCAAGATCTGCATTATTTTAACTGACCATGACTGAGTTGTTCAGAGCTGTGGGGTCTCCGGTGCCGAGCCTGGGCCCCACCTCTCATCTTCCTATGCCTGTCCTCCTGCATGCCACATCCTGTGTCTCCACTTCCAGTGTACCCAGCCTTTTTTCCTCTGTGCTACTTTACTGTGCTAGAGTCATAAATATTTCATTTTACAGCATAACTGCCTTTTACTGCTATCTCTGTGAAACTATGGTTGCACCACACAACAATAAACAAAAATAAAACAAATTAGCCATAGACACCTGATCAATTGAAGAAATTGCTGGCACAGCTAAACCACGTGAAACGAAGCTACAGCAGGTCAAGGGAAGTTTGGGCAGAGATTATGCTTGCCTGTTCTAATAATGTTTAAAATTCCTCTTTTAAGCCCTGTTTAGCCAAACTGGTCTCCTGATACATCCATCTGTTTTCCAAAGCATCAGGATGGACTGTTCTTTGCCTGGAAGGATATTGACCTCAAAGACCTGCCAGCTGGCCTGAACATCTTACCCTTCAGAGCTGCCTTTTTGTAGTATCCCACCAGTCAGTTCCCTGAACAGGCTGATGTCTGCTCACCTGAAGCCCAGGGTCTGCACTCTGGTGATCTTCCTCACTGCTCTTAGGATCTTGAACTTAGCAGCTTCATGGGCAGTACAGCAAATGGTATCAATAATTTTCACATCCCAACAAGTTCTTATTGGTGAATAGCAGATACAGCATTGTGTCACACTCAGGTATCTCTGTCTGGAAGCTATTCCAGAAATCTGCTGGACTGATTTTGTCCCGTGTAGAAGAGGTCAAGGAGGTTAAATTTCCTAAGAGCCTGTATCTGTGATACAGAGGTTTTCTGAAGTTGCTTTGGGAGGACCTCATCCTCTTCCTTACCCTGATAGAATGGTTTATAGCAAATGTACCTCCCAAGGCCTCCCTTCATGGCCTCACCTCTTCAGAGAGAGGAAATGAGTGTGAGGGAGGAGTGGGAGAGTCTCTGAAAATATCCTCATCTGCGCCCTTGGCTCTTCAGGATGCAAGATGCTAGGTATATGAACTGGTGACAGGAGGTCACACAGTGGGCTGGTAAGAGATGTTCCTAAAGCCATCTGCCCGCTTGTCAACAGAGATACGGGGTTTTGAGTAAGCACTTCATGTGTTTGTGGTAAAGTTCTGTTTCTGTCAAGAAATCACTGAGTTTTCATCAAAAATTTTGTTCTTAAAGCTGTGATCTTTTTGGTTTTCACTAAAAGTTTCTAACTTTTTTTTTGATCAAAAATTGGTCGTTTATGCAAAAATGGACTTGGCCTTCCACACAGCTCTGATAGGCATCAGAGTGTAGAATACTGTTTGTTTTGAATGGCAATAAAATCATCTTATGTGAAAAGGGTATCAGGAAGTGTTCTCTGCCAGCATATCTTCTGGACGTAAAATGCTGGTGGTTTATTGTATAGGTAAAAGCAATGCATTTGGGAAGTATATTGGTGATAAATGTTCAATTAACATTTGCTCAAATAGAACTGAACTCACTCTGCTGTTTTTATGACCCTCTTAATACAATTTCTTTAGTCATTCATATGAGCAGAGCTGAATAATGCCAGCTGAAAGTTTTACCTCATCTTTAACACAATCCCACCCAATTCAGAACACTTCTCAGAACACCTTTCTCTGTAAGGAAGGTGCTAAAGTTTGAAAGAGTGCTTAGTGTTTTACTCTTTTTTTTTTTTTTTTTTTAATTTTTTAAATTTTCATTCATCCAGCTTTGTCAGCTCGCTCCCAAACCCCAACTACGCTTTATTTAGTGTTTGAGAATATCGCTGTCAGTGCACTGAAAACAAGAAATATCGAATCTCACCCCATGAAGTGAATGTTAATATGAATTAATGTAAGCTATCTGCAAAGTACTTTTCAATCAAGAGAAGAAAGAAAGAGAGAAAGAAAGAAAGAGAGAGAGATAGTAAGAAAGAGAGAAAGAAAGAAAGAAAAAGGGAAAGAAAGAGAGAGAGAAAGAAAGAAAGAAAAAGGGAAAGAAGGAGAGAGAGAA